>CM038678.1:514632702-515095089 GCA_021605205.1 Aegilops longissima | reverse complement strand
AACATGGTAAACACACCACACATGAACAAGACATGATGCACAACCAAGCATGATGCATGACAAAGCTACATGAAGCTACTCATGGCAAGAGATGATGCAAACAAGAGCAACACATCAAGGCAAGTTTAAATGAGGCCGGGGCGAAGATATAACAATTCCGGTAAGTCCTCATATGCAAATTTCGAAATTGGTCCAGATCTGAATAAACCTTATGTTCAAGTTGTTAAACAACAAGTTAAGATGCACCACGATGATCTACACGAAATTCTAGTCAAGTTACATATAAAGTTCATTAGATTCGAGCTACGGCCTAGAAGATATGAGCAAAACAAGTTGAATATGGCATTGATGCAAAATGCATACAAACATCAAGAAAACACCTCAAAACAAGGATGCAACATGATAATATGAAACTACATGCAAAATCAAGCAAGTTTCATATAGAGCACACTCAAACGGAGCAACGGTTCAACACATACACATGAAACAAGGCATAACACCAATCTGTCTAAAACAGCAAGTAGGCATATTGCAAGCATCAAAACAACAAGCTACAGCATCTCAATATAATAACAAAAGGCATGGGCATGATGTACAGGTAAAGCATTACAAAACATGAACACTGAGCTATCTCCGAAACCACTAGGACATGCTCAAACACACATGGCAAGATTGCAAATAATAACAGATTTAGTGCATTGGCAGTAAATAACATCAGGTTGCAACGTTTAGAGCTATCAAACAACATGTTACGGGAACTTAACATGGCAAACAAAGGCATGGCATGAATCTACTCAAAGCATATAACAAAAGTCCTTATCGACCATGAGCCAAAAAGGGTCAAGATATGATGGCACCCATGTAAACATGGCAAGTTATATTACAGATTCATACATGGCAGGAACAACAGTAAGAAGACATGGCATAGAAGCTATACATGGCAAGAACAACATCATAGCATACACGGATCAATCTACAACAACCCCGCAAAATTGAATAACATGTAAACAATCTGCCAGAAACATTTTATAGCAAAAGTAGAGCTCGATTGACTCAAGCTATGGCACTCCATAATTGCAAACAAGGCCATGGATGGATAGAGCAAGACATGTATAACAAAACATCCTTAGTGAAGTATCTCAAAATATGCATGGAACTCTTGGTAGCATCAAGTTAACATGGCATAAAAATATCAAGAAAACAGGGCTGAAATCAGCAACATCATGAAGCCTAGTTTGCATGCTTGTGCTAGTCACCACAGAGATCACAAAAATACATGGCATACACCCCTGTAAAGATGCCATGGCATATTACAAAACACATGTAGGACTCAAGTTCATAGGATGCACACATCAATCATGGCAAAATGACAAAGTGCATGTTCGATAAGAATCGAAACTAACATCACATAGCCCTCTTCTAACAGCATTTCGGGCAACAAGATGAGCTCAAATGAAAATGATGCAATGGAATGAAATGATCTACTCTTCGAGACTAACATTTTGACATATTATACGCAAAAACGGAGCTACATGCACAGAGTTATGGCATGATGAAAATGCAACAAAATATGCAACAATTTCTGGGACTTAGTGGATTTTACCTCTCGAAAAGTCAACGGACGGAGTGGTGCGGGATGAGGGGATCCGGATCGACGAGGGCGTTTGGTTGGAGGGAGTGGTGGATCTGATCCACTCCCTCGGATCCGCCGAGCTTCGCCGAGACGACAGGACGGGCGGCCGAGTGGCTGGGGAGGCACCGGAGGAGGCCGCGAGGGGCGCGAGGAGCTCTGCCGCCTGGGCGGGCGGCGCAGAAGCACGGGCGGCGGGCGAGGCCGGCGCGGGATAGCGGCGGCGGCGGGCGTGGCTGCCGGCGGCGGGACGCCAGCGGGCCGGGCAGGCTCGGGAGGCGGCCGGGCGCGGGAGAGCCGAGGCGGTTTCGAGGCGCGGCACGGCTGGGCGAGGAGGCGCGGCGGGAGGTCAACGCGGGCGGCGGGCGATGCGGGACGACGCTGGCGCTGGCGAGGCCGGGCGGCGGAGGCGACGGCTGCTCGGCGCTGCAAGGCTGGCGAAGCGGAGGAGCTGCTGGCGGCGCGGCGTTTGGCCGGCTCGGCCCGGCGGGCCGGATCTGGGCCTGGGCGGCGCGGGCGGGTGGGGCGCGCTGGTGACGGGCACGCCTCATTGGCTGCGGGCGGTGGGGCGGACGTGTCCGACGCTGGGATTTTGTCCGTGGCGGCGGAGGAAGATTTTAGGGTTTCGGGGGGGGATTGATTGCGATTTTTGAAGGGGGGTGTTTATATAGGTAGAGGGAGCTAGGAGAGTCCAAATGAGGCGCGGAGCCGCCACGCGATCGTGTTCGAACGACCGAGAGCATGGAGGGAGTTAGATGGGTTTTGGGCCACTTTGGAGGGGTGTTGGGCTGCAACTCAAAGAGGGCTTTATGTTACCTTGCTAACCGCTGAGTACCAAACGACCTCCAAATGGCATGAAACTTGACAGCGGTTCACCGTGCTATACCAAGGCCGCTTGACAAACCTCGTCCATTCCGAGACCATTTAACACCCGCACACCTAAAAGAGGTAAAAAGGGCGCCGGAGACATAGGAGTGCCGGATTGCAAAACGGACAACGGAAAAATGCTCGGATGCATGAGACTAACACGTATGCAAAATGAAATGCACATGATGACATGATAAAATGCAGATGATGACATGGCAAAGTGCAACACGCAAGCAAATGACATGGCAACGACAGCGAATAATCTGGCGGACACTGGCGCGACGGATCCGGCGCTATAACACTCCTCCACTAACAAGAGATCTCGCCCCGAGATCTTAGTACCGAGACGTAAGGGAAAAGGGATGAGGTGAAGCAAGAACTCAAGAGAAGAAGCAAAGAATCGAGAGCACTCAAGAAGAAGAGAGGAACGACGAGAATGACGATAATCAAAGCTCACTAAATCAAGATAAACTCGAATAACTCGCTCTAACCGGAGTGGTTAGAATGAGAAAAGAAACGAATAAGACTGAAAGTATTTAGGCAGCACTCCGCTAAAACATGGAAGGAATAGAATCTGAACTTCACAAGATGGGATGAAACTTGACGCGATGAACAACACAATGCCTCCTAAGAATTGAAGAATGGAATGAAAAGAATTCGAAGGAAGGATTGGACGGAGTTGTTGAGAAAATCAACAACGAAAAGAATAAGCTTGTTGTGGACTTATGGATAACATCTCAAAATGATGAGGTAGTAACCCACCACAAACGGAAATGATAGGATAGCTTAGAAGGACGAAGGAATGCAAAACTCCACTTCAAAAGAAAATGAAGAATTAATTGCACTTCGAGATACGAGAAGAAAAGATACTTGAACTCCTTGAGCAAGAATCTTGATGAACTCTTTGGAGAATGAATTAAATCCTGAAGAACCACCATGAAGAACTCCGGTAACAAAAAGATGATGAGATACAATTAAAAGATGGAAGAATAAGGATTAAGTCTTGCGGTGATTTAGACGGAGGTTCGGACGAGATGGCCAAGTAAATTGAACTCCGGAAAAGAAAGATGATAACACTTGGAACTAGAATTTATTCCTCAAGAACAAACTCCGAAGAAAAGATTAATGACTAGGATGAAATAATAATAAGATTTATTGTATGCTTATCCTTCATCAAATTAAATTGATGACAAACAATGGATTTTTGCATAATACTTATTCTTCTTGAAAAAGGATTGAGAAGTGACATATCGCACACTTGAGAAGGTCTTCATGAACCACCGGTAGGATTCGAAAGAACGAATGGATTAAAATGATAATCAAGGAAAAAGAATCTTGAACGGGCCACCGTGAAAATTCGAAAATGACTGATGAAAGAGAATGAATCACCGGGAAGAATTATAAAAGCACAAAGATACTTGAGGAATTAAGAGACAAGATAACGAAGGGATCGCGAACTGATTGAAGAATACTTGAACGAACAATCGAAAGAATATTAAGACTAACGAAGGGCACGGATATAGAATAATTGGGGAATGAATCTGAAAACTTAGAATGAAGAAATCTTCCAAAAGATGGCCTCCGATGATCGAGAGAAAGCAACTCCGAAACTCCGGATGGATGGAAAGAATA
The DNA here is from genome assembly GCA_021605205.1 of Aegilops longissima. Lineage (NCBI taxonomy): Eukaryota > Viridiplantae > Streptophyta > Magnoliopsida > Poales > Poaceae > Aegilops > Aegilops longissima. The sequence goes on along the minus strand of CM038678.1, from coordinate 515,090,960 downwards.
TCTCGATAAATGGAATACTTGAGATGGTAGCATGAAACTAGAACCACGAATCTTCGGGAGAATGGGAAAGATATAGAGGAAAACTCTTCTCGCGATCTTCAAATGACGACGAAACTCCACCAAAATTACGGAGATACTCCTAAGAATGAAAAGCGAAGAGGTTGAGGCAACAATGAAATGGTTCAAATCGATCTTGGAAAAGGCAAGGATCGATGAAATTCATTCTACGCCAAACTCCGAAAAGAATTGAGAATAACTCCGGGAAATCAGAAGAGTCGTAAGATCCTCGAAAAGACCTGTGGGTTAGGGCCCACTAAAAGAAAAACACCGTTGGAAAGGATTGTTGAACAGATAGATGATGCACCGGAACAATTGAAAAATTTGAATGAGGTGACAACCTCGGATTAATTAGAACACGTATTTAATCTCCCGAGATGTCTTCCGAACTCGGAATGATAAACCGCGAGAGGCTAACGAAAGCAGGAAAACACTTCGAAGGTTAAAGAATATGATTAACCCGAAAAACTTGAATTGAGTGCACCGAAAAAGAAAGAGATGAAGAATGACGAACGAGACGAAAATTCACCGGTTGAAATGATTGATGGAAGACTGAAGGGGTTCCGCATGAATGAAATTGATGCTCAAACAGACTCGCATCTGGAAGAAAAAGGGTGGAGGGCGGAAAACAACGACAACTTGGAAGGGGAAATCGACGAATATCTTGAAGAGAAAACACCAGTTGAAATCATTGAGGAAAGAAAGGAAAGACTTCACACAAGTAGGATGGATACTCAATTACGGACCGATTCCGAGAAGAAGAAGGGAGGGCGGTGGGAAAAGAAAACAATCGGGATTGAACTTGGCAAAGATGAAGATGGTCGAGTCAACTAGACGAGAAAAGCACCGGATGAAAAGAGCCGAGGGCCAATGATCGAAAACCAACTGCGTGATCCTAAAGAAAAATTTGAATGGGAAGAGGAGTAGTTCAAAACACCTACGCCAAGATTCCTTACCAGAGCGACGTAAGGGGAGGAGTAAAAGAATTCCTACTCCGATATAACTAGACTCAAAATAGTTTTTTTTCTAGACTCAACAACGCCAAACTACACAATCAATCAAGGGGCTCCTAGGGTCGGTCGAGGCTCGATACCAACTTGTCACGCCTAATATGCGACCCTATCCAAAAGAAACTCGACGGTCCCACCATGGATAGACTCAAGATATTGAAATGCTTTTGCAAGGTGGATATCATCACATCAACATTACATAATACATAGGGATACATACATATGGCACAAAAGCCACAAGGATACATCAACATCATATACAAGATCAACATCCGACTACGGATGAAACATAAATGTAAGCTCAAACGACATCCACCTCGCTAGCCCAAAGCTGCCGACCGAACCTATCCCCGATCAAGAAGAAGAAGAAGAACTCCAATACAAGCAAACATCGCCTCACATGAACATCGCACAACCTGTACCAGAATCGGTGGTGTAGTAATCTGTGAGCCACGAGGACTCAAAGAATCCCATTACCATGGGTACCAAGACTAGCAAAGCTTAAAGGGAAAGGAAGGGGTATAGTGGTGAGGTTGCAGCAGCTGCTAAGCATATATGGTGGCTAACATACGCAAATGAGAGCGAGAAGAGAAACAAAGGAACGGTCGTCCACTAGTAATGATCAAGAAGTGATCCTGAACTCCTACTTACGCCGACATAACCTGAAACCGTGTTCTCCTCTCGATCAACCCCAAAAGAGACACTCACTACATACGCATACGGTTGGTGTATTTTAGAAGAGTTTGCTTTAAGTTTACTACAACCGGATATTAACAAATTCCCATCTGCCACATAACCGCTGGCACGGCTTTCGAAAGTTCAAACCTGCAGGGTGTCCCAACTTAGCCCATGATAAGCTCTCGCGATCAACGAAGGATATTCCTTCTCCCGGAAGACCCGATCAGTCTCGAATCCGCCACAAGACATTTCGACAGCAATAAAACAAGACCAGCAAAGCCGCCCGATGCTACCGACAATCCCGATAGGAGCTGCACATATCTCGCTCGTGGCAACACCGGATGAGACATCCTACGAGTAAAACCAGACCTCGAGTTGCCACGGGGGCCCCGCAGATTACTGGTTCAGCCAGCACTTAGAGAAGCATCGCCCGGGGCTAAATAAAGATGACCCTCGAGAGAGCGACTCCCAAGGGAAAAGTAGGTGGTGGTGAGGCAAATGGTAAAACCAATGTTGGGCCTTCCGGAGGAGTCTTATTCAAAGCGAACTGTCAAGGGGTCCCATAAATCACCCGACCGCTGCTAGGGACGCAAAATCCGGGAACATAATACCGATATGACGGAAACTAGGGCGGAAAGTGGAACAAAACACTGTGCATAAGGCCGAGCCTTCCACCCTTTACCAAGTATATAGATGCATTAATAATATAAGATATATTGTGATATTCCAACAAGTAAACATGTTTCAACAAGGAACAACATCTCCATGTTCCAACAAGGAACAAACTTCATCTTCACCGCAACTAACAACGCTATAAGAGGGGCTGAGCAAAGCGGTAACATAGCCAAACAACGGTTTGCTAGGAAGGGTGCAAAAGGTTAGAGGCTGACATGGCAATTTGGGATGGCTTGAGCAGAAGTTTATAGAGCAAGCGATAGGTAGTAAAGCATAGCGATAGAACGAAGCAACTAGCATAGCAATGATAGTAGTGAGATCCAGGGAAGCGGTCATCTTGCCTGAAATCCCGCAAGGAAGAAGAACGAGTCCATGAAGAAGACGAACGGATGAAGCCGAACCAAGCGCGAGACGAACGAATCCTCACGATCGCAACTAAACGGAACTAACAAGAAGAAGCACACAACATGGTAAACACACCACACATGAACAAGACATGATGCACAACCAAGCATGATGCATGACAAAGCTACATGAAGCTACTCATGGCAAGAGATGATGCAAACAAGAGCAACACATCAAGGCAAGTTTAAATGAGGCCGACCAAGATATAACAATTCGTAAGTCCTCATATGCAAATTTCGAAATTGGTCCATATCTGAATAAACCTTATGTTCAAGTTGTTAAACAGCAAGTTAAGATGCACCACGATGATCTACACGAAATTTAGTCAAGTTACATATAAAGTTCATTAGATTCGAGCTACGCCTAGAAGATATGAGCAAAACAAGTTGAACATGGCATTGATGCAAAATGCATACAAACATCAAGCAAACACCTCAAAACAAGGATGCAACATGATAATATGAAACTACATGCAAAATCAAGCAAGTTTCATATAGAGCACACTCAAAACGGAGCAACGGTTCAACACATACACATGAAACAAGGCATAACACCAATCTGTCTAAAACAGCAAGTAGGCATATTGCAAGCATCAAAACAACAAGCTACAGCATCTCAATATAATAACAAAAGGCATGGGCATGATGTACAGGTAAAGTATTACAAAACATGAACACTGAGCTATCTCCAGAAACCACTAGAACATGCTCAAACACACATGGCAAGATTGCAAATAATAACAGCTTGTGCATTGGCGTAAATAACATCAAGTTGCAACGTTTAGAGCTATCAAACAACATGTTACAGGAACTTAACATGGCAAACAAAGGCATGGCATGAATCTACTCAAAGCATATAACAAAAGTCCTTTTTATGACCATGAGCCAAAAGGGTCAAGATATGATGGCACCCATGTAAACATGGCAAGTTATATTACAGATTCATACATGGCAGGAACAACGGTAAGAAGACATGGCATAGAAGCTATACATGGCAAGAACAACATCATAGCATACACGGATCAATCTACAACTACCCCGCAAAATTGAATAACATGTAAACAATCTGCCAGAAACATTTTATAGCAAAAGTAGAGCTCGATTGACTCAAGCTATGGCACTCCATAATTGCAAACAAGGCCATGGATGGATAGAGCAAGACATGTATAACAAAACATCCTTAGTGAAGTATCTCAAAATATGCATGGAACTCTTGGTAGCATCAAGTTAACATGGCATAAAAATATCAAGAAAACAAGGCTGAAATCAGCAACATCATGAAGCCTAGTTTGCATGCTTGTGCTAGTCACCACAGAGATCACAAAATACATGGCATACACCCCTGTAAAGATGGCATGGCATATTACAAAACACATGTAGGACTCAAGTTCATAGGATGCACACATCAATCATGGCAAAATGACAAAGTGCATGTTCGATAAGAATCGAAACTAACATCACATAGCCCTCTTCTAACAGCATTTCCGGCAACAAGATGAGCTCAAATGAAAATGATGCAATGGAATGAAATGATCTACTCTTCGAGACGAACATTTTGACATATTATACGCGCAAAACGGAGCTACATGCACAGAGTTATGGCACGATGAAAATGCAACAAAATATGCAACAATTTCGGGACTTAGTGGATTTTACCTCTCGAAAAGTCAACGGACGGAGGGAAAGGGATGAGGGGATCCGGATCGACGAGGGCGTTAGGTTGGAGGAGTGGTGGATCTGATCCACTCCCCGGATCCGCCGAGCTTCACGGAGACGACAGGACTGCGGCCGGAGGGCCGGGAGGCACCGGAGGAGGCCGGGCGAGGGCGCGGAGGAGTTCTCGCCGCCGCAGCGGGCGGCGCAGACGGGCGGCGGGCGAGGCCGGCGCGGGCGGATGGCGGGGCGGCGGCCGGCGTGGCTGCCGGGCGCGGGACGCCCAAGCGGCGGCGGGCAGGCTCGGGAGGCGGGCGGGAGAGCCGAGGCGGTTTCGGAGGCGCAAGGCGGCGCGGGAGGAGGAGGCGCCGCGGCGGAGGTCAACGCGGGCGGCGGCGGCGGGGACGACGCTGGCGCGGGCGAGGCCGGGCGGCAGAGGTCAACGCTGCGGCGGCGCGGCGGGACGACGCTGGCTGGGCGAGGCCGGGCGGCGGAGGCGGCGGTTGGCCTGGCGCTGGGTGCGCCGGGCGAAGTGAGGAGCTGCTGGGCGGGCGGGTTCGGGCGCTGGTTCGGCCCGGGCGGGCCGGATCTGGCCTCGGCGGCGCGGGCGGCGGGCGGCGCTGGTGACGTGGCACGCCCCATTGGCTGCGGGCGGGCTGACGTGTCCGTGACGCCGGGATTTTGTCCGTGGCGGCGGAGGAAGATTTTAGGGTTCCGGGGGGATTGATTGCGATTTTTGAAGGGGGGTGTTTATATAGGTAGAGGGAGCTAGGAGAGTCCAAATGAGGCGCGGTTTTGCCACGCGATCGTGTTCGAACGACCGAGAGCATGGAGGGAGTTAGATGGGTTTTGGGCCACTTTGGAGGGGTGTTGGGCTGCAACTCAAAGAGGGCTTTATGGTTCTTGCTAATCGTTGAGTACCAAACGACCTCCAAATGGCACGAAACTTGACAAAGCGGTTCACGGTGCTATACCAAGGCCGCTTGACAAACCTCGGTCCATTCCGAGACCATTTAACACCCGCACACCTAAAAGAGGTAAAAGGGGCGCCGGAGACATAGGAGTGCCGGATTGCAAAACGGACAACGGGAAAATGCTCGGATGCATGAGACGAACACGTATGCAAAATGAAATGCACATGATGACATGATAAAATGCAGATGATGACATGGCAAAGTGCAACACGCAAGCAAATGACATGGCAACGACAGCGAATAATCAAGGACACCGGGCGATCGGATCCGGGCGTTACAACACTCCTCCACTAACAAGAGATCTCGCCCCGAGATCTTAGTACCGAGACGAAGGGAAAAGGGATGAGGTGAAGCAAGAACTCAAGAGAAGAAGCAAAGAATCAAGAGCACTCAAGAAGAAGAGAGGAACGACGAGAATGACGATAATCAAAGCTCACGTAAATCAAGATAAACTGAACAACTCGCTCTAACCGGAGTGGTTAGAATGAGAAAAGAAACGAATAAGACTGAAAGTATTTAGGCAGCACTGCTAAAACATGGAAGGAATAGAATCTGAACTTCACAAGATGGGATGAAACTTGACGCGATGAACAACACAATGCCTCCTAAGAATTGAAGAATGGAATGAAAAGAATTAGAAGGAAGGATTGGACGGAGTTGTTGAGAAAATCAACAACGAAAAGAATAAGCTTGTTGTGGACTTATGGATAACATCTCAAAATGATGAGGTAGTAACCCACCACAAACGGAAATGATAGGATAGCTTAGAAGGACGAAGGAATGCAAAACTCCACTTCAAAAGAAAATGAAGAATTAATTGCACTTCGAGATACGAGAAGAAAAGATACTTGAACTCCTTGAGCAAGAATCTTGATGAACTCTTTGGAGAATGAATTAAACTGAAGAACCACCATGAAGAACTCCGTAACAAAAAGATGATGAGATACAATTAAAAGATGGAAGAATAAGGATTAAGTCTTGCGGTGATTTAGACGGAGGTTCCGACGAGATGGCCAAGTAAATTGAACTCCGGAAAAGAAAGATGATAACACTTGAACTAGAATTTATTCCTCAAGAACAAACTCAAGAAAAGATTAATGACTAGGATGAAATAATAATAAGATTTATTGTATGCTTATCCTTCATCAAATTAAATTGATGACAAACAATGGATTTTTGCATAATACTTATTCTTCTTGAAAAAGGATTGAGAAGTGACATATCGCACACTTGAGAAGGTCTTCATGAACCACCGGTAGGATTCGAAAGAACGAATGGATTAAAATGATAATCAAGGAAAAAGAATCTTGAACGGGCCACCGTGAAAATTCGAAAATGACTGATGAAAGAGAATGAATCACCGGGAAGAATTATAAAAGCACAAAGATACTTGAGGGAATTAAGAGACAAGATAACGAAGGGATCGCGAACTGATTGAAGAATACTTGAACGAACACCGAAAGAATATTAAGACTAACGAAAGGGGCACGGATATAGAATAATTGGGGAATGAATCTGAAAACTTAGAATGAAGAAATCTTCCGAAAAGATGGCCTCCGGATGATCGAGAGAGAAAGCAACTCCTGGAAACTCCGGATGGATGGAAAGAATATCTGATAAATGGAATACTTCGAGATGGTAGCATGAAACTAGAACCACGAATCTTCGGGAGAACGGGCAAGATATAGAGGAAAAACTCTTCTGCGATCTTCAAATGACGACGAGAAACTCCACCAAAATTACGGAGATACTCCGGAAGAATGAAAAGCGAAGAGGTTGAGGCAACAATGAAATGGTCCAAATCGATCTTGAAAAGGCAAGGATCGATGAAATTCATTCTACGCCAAACTCCAAAAGAATTGAGAATAACTCCGGGAAATCAGAAGAGTCGTAAGATCCTCGAAAAGACCACGTGGGTTAGGGCCCACTAAAAGAAAAACACCGCTGGAAAGGATTGTTGAATGATAGATGATGCACGGAACAATTGAAAAATTTGAATGAGGTGACAACCTCGGATTAATTAGAACACAGACGAATCTCCTGAGATGTCTTCCGAACTCCGGAATGATAAACTGGCGAGAGGCGAACGAGCAGGGAAAACACTTCGAAGGTTAAAGAATATGATTAACCCGAAAAACTTGAATTGAGTGCACCGAAAAAGAAAGAGATGAAGAATGACGAACGAGACGAAAATTCACCGGTTGAAATGATTGATGGAAGACTGAAGGGGTTCCGCATGAATGAAATTGATGCTCGAAACAGACTCAGACTCCGGGAAGAAAAAGGGTGGGAGGGCGGAAAACAACGACAACTTGGAAGGGGAAATCGATTTAATATCTTGAAGAGAAAACACCAGTTGAAATCATTGAGGAAAGAAAGGAAAGACTTCACACAAGTAGGATGGATACTCAATTACGGACTCCGATTCCGAGAAGAAGAAGGGAGGGCGGGTTGGAAAAGAAAACAACTCGGGATTGAACTTGGCAAAGATGAAGATGGTCGAGTCAACTAGACGAGAAAAGCACCGGATGAAAAGAGCTGAGGGCCAATGATCGGAAAACCAACTGCGTGATCCTAAAGAAAATTTGAATGGGAAGAGGAGTAGTTCAAAACACCTACGCCAAGATTCCTTACCAGAGCGATTTAAGGGCGAGGAGTAAAAGAATTCCTACTCCGATATAACTAGACCAAAATAGTTTTTTTCTAGACTCAACAACGGCCAAACTACACAATCAATCAAGGGGCCTTAGGGTCGGTCGAGGCTCGATACCAACTTGTCACGCCTAATATGCACCCTATCCAAAAGAAACTCGACGGTCCCACCATGGATAGACTCAGATATTGAAATGCTTTTGCAAGGTGGATATCATCACATCAACATTACATAATACATAGGGATACATACATATGGCACAAAAGCCACAAGGATACATCAACATCATATACAAGATCAACATCCGACTACGGATGAAACATAAATGAAGCTCAAACGACATCCACCTCGCTAGCCCAGCTGCCGACCGAACCTATCCCCGATCAAAGAAGAAGCGAAGAAGAACTCCAATACAAGCAAACATCGCTCTCAAGCGTCATGAACATCGCACAACCTGTACCCAGAATCGGTGGTGTAGTAATCTGTGAGCCACGAGGACTCAAAGAATCCCATTACCATGGGTACCAAGACTAGCAAAGCTTAAAGGGAAAGGAAGGGGTATAGTGGTGAGGTTGCAGCAGCTGCTAAGCATATATGGTGGCTAACATACGCAAATGAGAGCGAGAAGAGAAACAAAGGAACGGTCGTCCACTAGTAATGATCAAGAAGTGATCCTGAACTCCTACTTACGCCGACATAACCCGTAAACCGTGTTCTCCTCTCGATCAACCCCAAAAGAGACACTCACGTTACGCATTACGGTTGGTGTATTTTAGAAGAGTTTGCTTTAAGTTTACTACAACCGGATATTAACAAATTCCCATCTCGCCACATAACCGCTGGCACGGCTTTCGAAAGTTCAAACCCGCAGGGTGTCCCAACTTAGCCCATGATAAGCTCTCGCGATCAACGAAGGATATTCTTCTCCCGGAAGACCCGATCAGTCTCGAATCCTGCTACAAGACATTTCGACAAAGAATAAAACAAGACCAGCAAAGCCGCCCGACGCGCCGACAATCCCGATAGGAGCTGCACATATCTCGCTCAGGCAACACGGATGAGACATCCTACGAGTAAAACCAGCACTCGAAGTTGCCACGAGGGGGCCCCGCAGTCTACTCAGGTTAAGGCCCGCTTAGAGAAGCACCGCCCGGGGGCTAAATAAAGATGACCTCGAGAGAGCGACTCCCAAGGGAAAAGTAGGTGGTGGTGAGGCAAATGGTAAAACCAATGTTGGGCCTTCCTGGAGGAGTCTTATTCAAAGCGAACTGTCAAGGGGGTCCCATAAATCACCCGACCGCGTTAGGGACGCAAAATCCGGGAACATAATACCGATATGACGGAAACTAGGGCGGAAAGAGTGGAACAAAACACCAGGCATAAGGCCGAGCCTTCCACCCTTTACCAAGTATATAGATGCATTAATAATATAAGATATATTGTGATATCCCAACAAGTAAACATGTTCCAACAAGGAACAACATCTCCATGTTCCAACAAGGAACAAACTTCATCTTCACCTGCAACTAACAACGCTATAAGAGGGGCTGAGCAAAGCGGTAACATAGCCAAACAACAGTTTGCTAGGAAGGGTGCAAAAGGTTAGAGGCTGACATGGCAATTTGGGATGGCTTGAGCAGCAAGCGATAGAGCAAGCGATAGGTAGCGCAGCATAGAGATAGAACGAAGCAACTAGCATAGCAATGATAGTAGTGAGATCCAGGGTAGCGGTCATCTTGCCTGAAATCCCGCAAGGAAGAAGAATGAGTCCATGAAGAAGACGAACGGATGAAGCCGGACCAAGCGTAGACGAACGAATCCTCACGATCGCAACGAAACGGGAACTAACAAGAAGAAGCACACAACATGGTAAACACACCACACATGAACAAGACATGATGCACAACCAAGCATGATGCATGACAAAGCTACATGAAGCTACTCATGGCAAGAGATGATGCAAACAAGAGCAACACATCAAGGCAAGTTTAAATGAGGCCGGGACCAAGATATAACAATTCCGGTAAGTCCTCATATGCAAATTTCGAAATTGGTCCAGATCTGAATAAACCTTATGTTCAAGTTGTTAAACAACAAGTTAAGATGCACCACGATGATCTACACGAAATTCTAGTCAAGTTACATATAAAGTTCATTAGATTCGGAGCTACGGCCTAGAAGATATGAGCAAAACAAGTTGAACATGGCATTGATGCAAAATGCATACAAACATCAAGCAAACACCTCAAAACAAGGATGCAACATGATAATATGAAACTACATGCAAAATCAAGCAAGTTTCATATAGAGCACACTCAAAACGGAGCAACGGTTCAACACATACACATGAAACAAGGCATAACACCAATCTGTCTAAAACAGCAAGTAGGCATATTGCAAGCATCAAAACAACAAGCTACAGCATCTCAATATAATAACAAAAGGCATGGGCATGATGTACAGGTAAAGCATTACAAAACATGAACACTGAGCTATCTCCAGAAACCACTAGGACATGCTCAAACACACATGGCAAGATTGCAAATAATAACAGTTTGTGCATTGGCAGAAATAACATCAGGTTGCAATGTTTAGAGCTATCAAACAACATGTTACAGGAACTTAACATGGCAAACAAAGGCATGGCATGAATCTACTCAAAGCATATAACAAAAGTCCTTTATCGACCATGAGCCAAAAGGGTCAAGATATGATGGCACCCATGTAAACATGGCAAGTTATATTACAGATTCATACATGGCAGGAACAACAGTAAGAAGACATGGCATAGAAGCTATACATGGCAAGAACAACATCATAGCATACACGGATCAATTCACAACAACCCCTGGCAAAATTGAATAACATGTAAACAATCTGCCAGAAACATTTTATAGCAAAAGTAGAGCTCGATTGACTCAAGCTATGGCACTCCATAATTGCAAACAAGGCCATGGATGGATAGAGCAAGACATGTATAACAAAACATCCTTAGTGAAGTATCTCAAAATATGCATGGAACTCTTGGTAGCATCAAGTTAACATGGCATAAAAATATCAAGAAAACAGGCTGAAATCAGCAACATCATGAAGCCTAGTTTGCATGCTTGTGCTAGTCACCACAGAGATCACAAAATACATGGCATACACCCTGTAAAGATGCCATGGCATATTACAAAACACATGTAGGACTCAAGTTCATAGGATGCACACATCAATCATGGCAAAAATGACAAAAGTGCATGTTCTGATAAGAATCAGAAACTAACATCACATAGCCCTCTTCTAACAGCATTTCGGGCAACAAGATGAGCTCAAATGAAAATGATGCAATGGAATGAAATGATCTACTCTTCGAGACGAACATTTTGACATATTATACGCGCAAAACGGAGCTACATGCACAGAGTTATGGCACGATGAAAATGCAACAAAATATGCAACAATTTCGGGGACTTTGTGGATTTTACCCTCTCGAAAAGTCAACGGGACGGAGTGGTGCGGGATGAGGGGATCCGGATCGGGACGAGGGCGTTTGGTTGGAGGGAGTGGTGGATCTGATCCACTCCCTCGGATCCGGCCGGAGCTTCGCCGGAGACGACAGGGACGGCGGCCGGAGTGGCCGGGGAGGCACCGGAGGAGGCCGGCGAGGGGGCGCGGGGAGGAGCTCCGCCGCGCGGGGCGGCGGCGCAGCACGGGCGGCGGGCGAGGCCGGCGCGGGCGGGATGGGCGGCGGCCGGCGGTGGCTGCCGGGCGGGGACGCCAGCGGCGGCCGGGCAGTTTTGGGAGGCGGCCGGGCGCGGGGAGAGCCGAGGCGGTTTCGAGGGGCGCAAGGCCGGGAGGGGGAGGGCCGGGCGGCGGAGGTCATCTCGCGGCGGGCGGCAAGGGTACGACGCGGCGCGGGCGAGGCCGGCGGCGGAGGCGGCGGTTGCCGGGCGCGCGCGCCGGGCGAAGCGGAGGAGCGCTGCGGGCGGCGTTGGGCCTTGGCGCGGCCCGGGCGGCCGGATCTGGCCTCGGCGGCGCGGGCGGCGGGGCGCGCTGGTGACGTGGCACGCCCCATTGGCTGCGGGCGGGCGGACGGTCCGACGCCGGGATTTTGTCCGGCGGCGGAGGACGATTTTTAGGGTTTCGGGGATTGATCGCGATTTTTGAAGGGGAGGTGTTTATATAGGTAGAGGGAGCTAGGAGAATCCAAATGAGGCGCGAGCGCCACGCGATCGTGATCGAACGATCGAGAGCATGGAGGGAGTTAGATGGGTTTTGGGCCACTTTGGAGGGGTGTTGGCTGCAACTCAAAGAGGGCTTTGCGGTTACCCTTGTTAACCGTTGAGTACCAAACGACCTCCAAATGGCACGAAACTTGACAGCGGTTCACCGTGCTATACCAAGGCCGCTTGACAAACCTCGGTCCATTCCGAGACCATTTAACACCCGCACACGAAAAGAGGTAAAAGGGGGCGCCGGGAGACATAGGAGTGCCGGATTGCAAAACGGACAACGGGAAAAATGCTCGGATGCATGAGACGAACACGTATGCAAAATGAAATGCACATGATGACATGATAAAAATGCAGATGATGACATGGAAAAGTGCAACACGCAAGCAAATGACATGGCAACGACAGCGAATAACTGGCGGACACCTGGCGCATCGGATCCGGGGCGTTACAGTGATCACGGGCATATCCTATATATTTTGTACTGTTACATTACTTATGATACTGTTCGGAGATGGGGGCTGAAGGGGCAGGTGGCTCCATCCCGGTAGAGGTGGGCCTGGGTTCCCGACGACCACCGATCGTTACATTTGTAAGGAGCGACAGGCAGGTTGAGACCACCTAGAGAGAGGTGGGCCTGGCCTCGGGTCGGCGCTCGTGGTTACTTTAAAATAACACGCTTAACGAGATCTTGGTATTTGATCTGAGTCCGCCACCGCCTATACGCACTAACCAACCACGCAGAACAGCTTATGGGTACTGACGCCGTGGTATCACCGAAGCCTTTGTGACGGCAGCGATCGAGCGGGCGCCACCGGATTGGAACGTAGCCTACTCTTGTATTAAGGGGCTAGTTCGCTCCTCGCCACCTCGCAACGCAGGTGTGCACCACGGGCGATGGGCCAAGACCCCTGCGCCATAGGATTTAGACCAGCGTGCTGACCTCTCTGTTGTGCCTAGGTAGGGCTGCGACGTGTTGATCTTCCGAGGCCGGGCATGATCCAGGAAAGTGTGTCCGACCAAATGGGATCGAGCATGTTGGGTTATGTGGTGCACCCCTGCAGGGAAGTTTATCTATTCGAATAGCTGTGTCCCTCGGTAAAAGGACGACCCGGAGTTGTACCTTGACCTTATGACAACTAGAACTGGATACTTAATAAAACACACCCTCCCAAGTGCCAGATATAACCCGGTGATCGCTCTCTAATATGGCGACGAGGAGGGGATCGCCGGGTAGGATTATGCTATCCGATGATACTTGTTGAACTTACCATATACTCTCTCCTACATGATGCAAGATGGAGGTGGCCAGAAGCGTAGTCTTCGACAGGATTAGTTATCCCCCTCTTATTCTGGCATTCTGCAGTTCAGTCCACCGCCCTTCACACATATACCCATGCATATGTAGCGTAGCTCCTTGCTTGCGAGTACTTTGGATGAGTACTCACGGTTGCTTTTCTCCATCTTTTCCCCCTTTCCCTTCTACCTGGTTGTCGCAACCAGATGTCGGAGCCCAGAGCGACGCCACCGCCGATGATTTATTCCTACTACACCGGAGGTGCCTACTACTACGCGCAAGTCACGGACACCACTGGGAGTAGTTTAGGAGGATCCTGCAGGAGGCCTCGCGCCTCTTCGATCTCAGATCCCAGCTTTGTGCTAGGTTTCTTGAGGCAAACTTGTTTAGTTATGCCTGACTAAATATTGTTGCTTCACCGACTCGCCTATGATCGAGCACTTGTATTCGAGCCCTCGAGGCCCCTAGCTTGTATTATGATGCTTGTATGACTTATTTATGTTTTTAGAGTTGTGTTGTGATATATTCCCGTGAGTCCCTGATCTTGATCATACACGTTTGCGTGCATGATTAGTGTATGGTTGAATCGGGGGCATCACAGGGCCTTTCTAATATTCCAAGGAACAGATTTATTGTCGGCGTTATTGGCCATAGGTAGCCTCATCTGCCCCCAATGACGTTTCAAGACACCGGGCCCACTGCGCCCCTAAAGCCACAAAGCTTGGTCGCCGCCTTCTCGTAGCCGGCTGGTCCAAGCGACCGGCTGCCGGAAGGCGGAGGACCCCAGAAGACGGCCACGAAGCGGGCTGACTCCTAGCAAGGAGCCTCCAGATATGCCGGCTCCTAGCAGGCAGCCCTAGGCGCCCTCAAAGTCTGCACCCTCTTAAGCACGACGGGACGGGGCGTGGCTACAGCGAAGCCTGCCACCCTTGAATCCGGGGCGGGTCATGGCCACAATGTGCCGTACGAGACGGAGATCTCCTGCACGGCGTGACACTGTGGCCCCTCCGCCCATGATATCACCCAAGTAAGAAGGGACCATGAAGCCACGACTGGTTGTCGGTACGGCCTGCAAGCGGCGGGCCCTACCTGCCCGTGAGGAACTAGAAGGCGGCTAGCCTCGGCCAGTCGGCCAGGGGGGAGGCCGGCACCCAGAAGGCGACCCTCCCCCTTCCTAGGAGTTTGTGCGCCATTAACCAGAAGAGATGGGGAATGGCTACAGTGAACGCCCGCCAGGCGGCGAGACTGTAGCCACGCCTTCCCCAACAAAGCAAGCGTCATTAGAAGCACTACTACAATGATGAGCAGCCGGCGAGACCCGCAAGCGGCGGGCGCGGCCTATCGGTCAAGTACAAGACAACCGGCGGGGCCCACCAGTCGACGGGCCCGAGCAGCCAGCGGAGAAGCCGGCCACAAGAGACACCGACGGCCTGGGCCTACACCCGGCCAGTTTACCATTGTACCTCTGGGGGGTAGGCCTATATAAACCCCCCAGGGCACCCATGCAAAGGGTTCAGATCTTTAGCCAAACACACCCACGTAGAAGGAGAAGAGAGCTAGCATTGCCCTTCTTCCTCCTCTAGCAAACAGCTCAAGGAGCAACTTGTAGCTACCCGTTGAGATAGTGATCATGCGGAGACCCCGCAGAGTAGGACTAGGGGTGTTATCTCCTAGGAGAGCCCCGAACCTGGGTAAAGTTCGCCGACTTACGTGTCTACACATGATCCTGCTTCCTGGCACCGACGACGTCTTACTATCCGCCACCATGATAAGCCACCCGTTGGCATATGTCGCACTAAAACCCCGACATTTGGCGCCCACCGTGGGGCCTGGTGCACCGTCGTCCGGAGATCTGTTCTGGGCGAGAACCCTCTTCCTTCCTAGCGAGTGCAGCCAGCCCGGCACGCCAGACGACATTTGCGCCGACGCGCTGCATGGCGCGGAGGTCGCTTGCGCAGCGAGCTGCCTCGCTGACCTTGTTGGCCAGACCCGCCTCTCCGACGAGCTTGCATCCGACGCAGGCACAGATGGCCCCGAGAGCCGCCTCGTCAGCCTCCTCAACCAGCTCCACATCGCCAATGAGCCGACCTTCGACTTGGAGTCGATCGGCTCCACCGACCCGATGCTCATCGACTCCGACACGGCGTCACTCGACGCATTCCCCACCAATGTGGTGGTCATCGACGATCCTCTCCCTCGCGCCGACAGCGGTGGCAGCACCGTCATGGAGGTTCTCATCATCAGCCACGATGGAACTTCCGGTGACGGCGCCTGAGACCCGCTCGAGGCAGCGCTACAAGACCTGTCTGCACCCATTGCAGAAGATGCCGACGCTGAGATGTTGGAAGCCCGCCGCGTCCAGCTTGTCAAGAGTGCCAAGAAGCTAGCCAGTATGAGACGCCTCTCGGAGGCTTACCAGCGCGAGATGGACCGCGCTGTTGGCGGCACGCCGGCTCCTGGCAGACCCAGCCGCCTCGGCACGGACCGACAACACGGCGCGGCCATTGCCAGCATGTTCAGGGCAGACCGCCCGGTCTACGCCACGCCCATGGAAAACATACGAGCTGCCCATACGCAGCAGCATTTAGCTGACAACCTCGAGGGCGACGAAGCGCCGCCACGACGACGAAAGCGCCCGCCGCTCATTGATGCGGCTGCCGAGCAGCAAGAAGCCGGCTGCCGCGTCGAGGAACCCAATCGGCTGAACGATGACCCGCCTCCTTGCCGAGAGCACATTGCGACATCCCAGACGCTCACTGGCGGCGCCCGCGGACGACGAGACAAGGAGCCGGCTGCAAGCCGCAGCCGGACGCACATCACCATCGAGCGTGACCAAGACGGCCGCCCACGAGCAGTGGAACGACCGGGTGACTATCAGCCTCCTCTGCGCAAAGAAAGGCGGTTGATCACCCGAGTCTCGGTGGCCGGCTTGGCCCCCGAGAAGGAATCGGAGAAAATGATGCCCGCCACCGGATCGACCGTCTCAATTGATCCCTGGCGCTAGAAGAAGAAGACGCGCTGGGCCCGCCTTGTTTTGGCCTCGTGATCCGCGATTTAACCCTTCCTCAGAGGATTCACGCTCCCAAGAGATACGCCCAAGTACACCGGCCCCGTGAAGCCGGAAGACTGGCTGGTCGACTACTCCAGGACCGTCAGCATAGCGAACGGCAACAATCGCGTTGCCGTGAAATATGTTCCGCTCATGCTCCAGGGCACCGCCCGGACATGGCTGAACAGCCTGAAGCCCCACGGCATCAACAGCTGGGTGGATTTTACTGAAGCCTTCATCCGCAACTTCACCAGCACGTACAAGCGGCCGCCCAAGCCCCGCTAGCTCTATTTGTGCGCCAAGGCCCCACCGAATCGACTCGCGACTACCTCACGCGTTGGGCCGAGCTACGCAACTCTTGCAAAGGCGTGCACAAGGTGCAGGCTATCGAGTACTTCACCGCCGGGTGAGAGAAGGCACCCTGCTCAAGCACCGACTCCTCTGCGATGAGCCGACAACCCTCGACGAGCCGCTAATCATAGCGGACAAGTACACCACAGCCGACTCCTCCATGAAGAAGGAGATCTGCTGATGATCCGCAAAGTGGCTCCTCAAGCCCCTGACCGGCCGGTGACAAGAATGACGACAAGAACAAAATGACAACAAACGCAAGGCACCACAGCCGGTTTCCACCAGCTGGCAAGTGGCGACAGTCGAGGACCAGTAGCCGGAGGGGCAGCCAGCACCCAAGCATCAAAGAGGCGGCAAGCCAAATTGGTTGCCCGCATTCTCCTATGAGCAAACCCTTGATGCACCCTGCAAGTTTCACAGCGGCGCGAAGCCGTCCAACCACATCACTCGGAAGTGTCACTTGCTCATCCAAATCTCCAAGGATGAAGGATTGCTGCCTCCTCCGCCTGCTGGCCAGCCGCCGCCGGCTCTTCCTCCGCAGCAGGCGGCCCGGCCAGTTGCTGCCATCCAAGATGAGTACCAGGAAGAACTAGGAGCCTACGTTGTCTTCACCAGTGTGGCTAATGACAAGCACAGCCGACGCCAGCAGTCCGGAGAGGTGAATGCTGTAGCTTCTGAAGCCCTAAAGTTCATGCACTGGTCTGAAAAGCCAATCAGTTGGAGCCGAGCCGATCACCCGGAAGTAATGCCTTCTTCGAGTTCTTACGCTCTGGTGTTGGATGCCACCTTTGCTACGGAGAGGCGACCTGCTCTCTTGTCCCGAGTTCTGATAGATGGCGGTAGCAGCATCAACATCTTGTACCGCGATACCATGGAGAAGTTGAGCATCAAGCAGAAGAAGCTCCAGCCCAGTCGGACTGTCTTCCATGGCATAGTACCTGGCCTCTCGCACTCACCAATCGGCAAGATCAAGATAGATGTCCTCTTCGGAGATAAAGATCATTTATGCCGAGAGGCCGTCTGGTTTGAAGTAGTTGACCTTGAAAGTCCCTACCATGCACTGCTTGGCCGACCTGCCTTGGCCAAATTCATGGCTGTACCGCACTATGCCTACCTCAAGATGAAGATGCCAAGCACCAAACGGATTATCACCGTCTCCGGAGATTACAAGAAGTCCTCCGCCTGTGAAGCTGCCAGCAGTCGGCTGGCCGAGTCCCTTGTGATCGCTGCCGAGAAGCGGCTCCTTGACCGGGTTGTGGCCATGGCCGGCAAGCAACCGGACATGTCCCCTGATCCCAAGGAGTCGGAGGCTGAAGGCTCCTTCAAGCCGGCCAGGGAGACAAAGAAGATACCATTGGACCCGGAGCACCCGGAGAGGCACGCTGTCGTAGGTACAAACCTCGACGACAAATAGAAAAGCGAGCTCGTCGATTTCCTCCGTGAGAATCGGGAAATCTTTCCATGGTCTCCTAAGGACATGCCGGGTGTTCCGACGGATTCGCCGAGCACAAGCTGCACGTTCGACCTGACGCCAAACCGGTCAAGCAACCCCTCTGCCGCCTGTCGGAGAAGAGAAGAATTGTTGGTGAAGAGATAGCCCGACTCCTAGCAGCCGGCTTCATTATGGAAGTATTCTATCCGGATTGGCTGGCTAATCCAGTCCTTGTACTGAAGAAAAACAACAAGCGGTGCATGTGTGTTGATTATACCAGCCTAAAAAAAGCTTGCCCCAAAGATCCATTTGCCTTGCCAAGGATTGACCAAGTGATAGACTCCACAGCTGGATGCGAGCTGTTGAGGTTTTTGGATGCATATTCAGGGTACCACTAGATCAAGTTGAACCCGGCTGATAGGCTGAAGACCTCTTTCATCACACCATTCAGAGCCTTCTGCTACCTGGCAATGACGTTCGGCTTGAGGAATGCCGGCACCATGTTTTAGTGTTGCATGCAGAAGTGCCTCCTCAAGCAGCTCGGCAGAAATGGCCACGTCTATGTGGACGATGTTGTGGTGAAGACGGAGAAGCGTGGGACCCTCCTAGAAGATATCAAGGAGACTTTTGAAAATCTGCACCGGTTTTAGATCAAGCTCAACCCAGAGAAATGCGTGTTTGGAGTACCAGCCGGCCAGCTCCTTGGCTTCCTGATCTCTGAGTGCGGCATCGAGTGCAACCCTATGAAGATCAAGGTCATTGAGAGGATGGAGAAGCCTACCTGACTGAGAGATGTCCAGAAATTCACCAGTTGCCTGTCATCCATCAGCCGCTTCATCAGTCGGCTAGGCGAGAAGGCACTTCCCCTATACCAGCTCCTGAAGAAAACCACTCACTTCGAGTGGAATGACAAGGCGGATGAGGCTTTTCTCCAGCTCAAGAAGATGTTGACCACGCCGCCTGTCCTGGCCGCGCCGGCTGCTAAGGAGCCCATGCTCCTCTACGTCATCGCCACCAACCAGGTGGTCAACACAGTCATAGTAAGACCAGTGTATCATCTGAGTGAAGTGATGTCGGCTTCCAAGCAAAACTACCCCCACTACCAGAAGATGTGCTACGGCGTGCACTTTACCGCCAAGAAGTTAAAGCCATATTTTCAAGAGCACCCCATCACGGTTGTTTGCACTGCCCCGCTTGCTGAGATCATAGGCAGCCGAGATGCTTCAGGCCGAGTGGCCAAACGGGCCATCGAGTTGGCTCCCCACACCATCTTCTACCAGCCTCGCACCACCATCAAGTCCCAAGCGCTGGCCGACTTCCTCGTCGACTGGGCCGAGACCCAGTACCTGCCGCCAGCACCGGACTCCACCCATTGGCGGATGCACTTTGACGGTTCGAAGATGCGCACCGGTTTGGGAGCCGGCATCATCCTCACCTCTCCCAAAGGCGACAAGCTCAGATACACACTCCAACTTGCCAAAGAGCCCGGCATTCGCCGGATTCTGTGCTACGGTGACTCTGACTTGGTGGTCCAACAGTCGTCTGGCGACTGGGACGCCAAGGATGCAAATATGACAAGCTACCGCTTCCTCGTCCAGCAACTCAGCTGATATTTTGAAGGGTGCGAGTTCCTTCACGTTCTACAAAACGATAATGAGCCAGCTGATACCCTGGCACGGATCAGCTCCACCTGTCAAGAAATACCAGCCGGCGTCTCCCTCCAATGCCTCCGCAAGCCGTCGATCAAGCCTTCTCTAGAATCAGAGTCTATCTTCGTGCCGGCTGCTCCTGAAACAGACGTATCCGACTCAAAGGCTGCAGCATCGGCTCGGGACTTCAAAGAAAGGGCTCAGAGACTCGCAGCAGCCGAGACCCAGCCCGGGACCTGCAGTTAATCGGCTCGGGACTTCAGCAATGGGCTCGGGACTTCAATGACACAGCAAGCGGCGGCCGACTCCAACCCGGCACCTCCCAACCCAACCGCCCTCGTACAAGTGGCCATAGTGGCGGTAGAAGAAATTCAAGCACCACCATGGGCAGAGCGCATCCTCAAGATTCTGGTGAATAAAGAGCCGCCAATCGATGAGATCTCGGCCCGACAGGTGCAACATCGAGCAGCAACATACACCATCGTCAACAGGGAACTCGTGAGGCACAGTGTCACTGATGTGTACCAGCACTGCGTAGGGCCAGAGAAGGGCCAAGCAATCCTCAAGGATATCCATCAAGGAGAGTGTGGCCACCACGCGGCCTCAAGATCACTTGTCGCCAAAGCTTTTCGCCATGGTTTCTTCTGGCCGACTACTCTAGAAAATGCCAAAGACTTGGTCAAGAGATGTAAGGGATGCGAGAAGTTCAGTTCCAAGAAGCATTTGCCGGCTTCTGCACTCAAGACCATTCCCCTTTCCTGGCCTTTTGCCGTCTGGGGACTCGCCAGCCGGCTTGCTACTTAGCTTGCAACGTTCCAATCGACCAAAGTACTTGTCCTCCAACAATGGTGAAATACTTGACCAGGCCGCAGTCCGCAGAGCGGCTGTCCGGCTGGCAAGTAGGAGACCAGGGAGGGCGACAAAGGAAAAAAATCCAAGGAACGAGAAGCAAGAAAAGTCGGAACTCGGCAAAAGCACAGCTTGTGCAGGAAATAACTTACATACCAAAAGGCCATCGGCCAATATTCAATATGGTTTGAATACACCCCGCGGCTGGAATTGTGCAAATTTAACAAAAGTTTGTTGAGAAGACTACTACACAGGAAAAGCTACGATAAATTGGCGGCCTAGACCAAAGGGGCAGCAGGCGAGTCCGGCAGGTTGGTGGAGTCGAGGGCGCCGGCTGGTGGGGTGGCCGGCTGGCGAGTTTCGGCTTGGCCGCTTTCAGCAACGGTCGGCGTGCTTGCACATGGCTCGGTGCTAGAGGCACGGTCGAGTTGAGGCTGGCCGGCCGCTCCAACCTCCAGCACGCCGTCTTCATCATCCTCGTCTTACCCTTCGTCGCTGGAGGCGATCTCCTCTGCCGAGTCTTCGCCATCATCCCGGTTCAGTCCGAACCATTCTGGCGACGCCTCGTCGCCGTTCTCATTCAGCTCAGGGACGAAGTCACCGGTGTTGGTATACTCGGCGATCGCTGCTGCGTGAATAGTGAGGTCACGCTCCACCGCCACCAACTCGGCGCCGGCTTCCTGCCGAAACGTGGCCAACTGGGCTAGATCTAGCCCAGGATACCACGCCTTGGTGAACTCCAAGGCCCGTCGCGCTCCTGTTCGGGACGCGGAGCCCTTCCACACCACAAGACGGCCGACGGCCTCTTCCAACCAGTCGGCGGTCCGACTGGGGGTGCGTGGGCTTGCCTCGCTCGCCGAGGGCGAGATCGACTAAGCTCAAAGACGCTGCAATCGGGCGGAACATCCGGTGGGCCGGCTGGAGACGATCTTGAATACTAAGGAGCTGCTCGCCAAGGGTCCGAGGGGCGTCGGCAGCAATCTTCGCGCCCTCCGCCCTTTGTTCCTCGCGCGAGCCTCAATGGCCTAGATGGCAATGGCGGAATGGCCGGGGAAGAAGTCTATACAAGCAAACAATAAGTTAGGAGTCAGAAGCTAGAAGCCGGCTCGCTCGACAAGCCAACAGTGGAGAGAAGAGAATGATGGTCACCATCGACTATGTCTTCGATCCGCCAGAATTCAGCGGTCAAGGCCGCCCCGCCTCAAATTTCAACCTGCGCGCCGTCTTGAACTCTGCCATGAGCTTGGCTTCGTTGTCCTCCGCCTGCTTCAGGGCCGTCTTGTGAAGCTCAGCCTGGTCCTCAGCCTTGGCCAGTGGTCGCGCCCGGGGGCCACCGCTGCACTCGTCCTCCTTGGCACGCAATGCGCTGTTGGCTTCGCCTAGTTGCTGCTGCAAGACGGCGTTGGTTCTTGCAAGGACAAGAAAGAAAAGATATCAACAATCAAGAAGGAAGAAAAGTAATTGTCGGAAGATCCGACCCCACCGCTCAGCAGTCGGCTCGCATCTCGGGGACTACAACCCGCGGGTGCGCTGACGCGCCCCCACGGAGAAAAAAAGATGGAGTGCTTACTCTGACTTTCCGTCAAATCGGCGGTCCGTCGGTCCAGCTCCCGGACATTGGCGTTGAAGGTGGCCGCGCGGATGTTGTGGTAATCCTACAACAAAGCAACAGAAAAAAGAAGTGAGTCAGAGCTCGGAACCCACTATGAACCTGCAGCCGCCGCCGCCAGCCGCCCGTAACTCGGGATTACACTCCAGCAGGAGCCGCCGCCTCACCAAAGATTACATGAATCAAAAGCAAGAAGCAAGTTACGTACCCGGACGGTGGCCCGCGTCTTCACGAACGCCTTCATGCATTGCGAGAGGGCAGCGACTTTGGCCTTGAAATCGACCTGGACATCTTGCGCCGCCTTGATCAAGGCGCCGCCCCGCCTCGCACTCCACTCGCCGGGCGGCGGGTGGCGTCGGCTTCAGGGGCCGACGAGCTGGCGCTCCCGACCTCCATTGGCCTCGACGTTGATGCCGCTTTCTCAACTGGACGGCGCACTGGAGTGCAGGCCATGGGAGCCGAGCCCACCACTCAGCTTCGCCCGCCGGGCGCTACCAATGGGGCGGCTTACCTGGCTGCCCCACGATTCAGAGTCGGCGGTCGCGGAGGCACCTCCACCTCTGGCAAGATGGTGTCACCGCCTTCCCTCTCCATGGCTGGCTGCTCGTTGCCGGCTCCTCCAGCTGGCGCCGAGATCTCTGGTGTTGGTGGCGCAGAGTGCAGGGCGGTGATGAGCTGCGGGATCTGCTGGCGCGCGGCATCCTCTGTCCGTTTCTTCATTGCGGCGTCGACTTGGGCCTTGGTCGCGGCGCTCAAGTTCGCTTTGCCGCTTGGCTGTGGGCGCTTTGTCGGCTTCCTCCTTCTTGGCGGCGATTTCTCCTCCCGCACTTCCCGTGTGTTTTTTTCGCGCCTCCCGGAGATCGGCGGCCGGTCTATACGGTGGTTACAGGAGCCTCCGCCTCGATGACGGAGGCGGAGGTTGAACGCCAAGAGAGAGCGGGCCTTGCTCAAAGAAAAGTAAAAAGAAGATCTGTATGAGTGAGGGAGTCCTGGATTAGGGGTATCCTGACAATGGACTGCGTACTACGCCCGCACTATTGAAGCATGAAGATACAAGACTCAAGACTTCGCCCGTGTCCGGATGGGACTTTCTTGGCGTGGAAGGCAAGCTTACGATCCGGATATTATATTTCCTTCCTTGTAACCGACACCATGTAAACCCTAGCCCTCTCCGATGTCTATATAAACCGGAGAGCTTGGTCCTTAGTAGGCCGATCACAATTACAATCATACCATCATAGGCTAGCTCTTAGGGTTTAGCCTCACGATCTCGTGGTAGATCTACCTTGTACTACCCATATCATCGAGATTAATCAAGCAGGAAGTAGGGTTTTACCTCCATCGAGAGGGCCCAAACCTGGGTAAACATCCGTGTCCCTTGCTTCCTGCTACCATCAGCCTTGAAGCATGATCGGGACGCCCTACCGAGATCTGCCGGTTTTGACAATCGACATTGGTGCTTTCACCGAGAGTTCCTCCGTGTCGCTGCCGCCAGTTCGATGGCTCGCCTCATTGTCAAGGACGACATTACTCGAGGGGGCTCGCCGTAGGCCAGCCGCCCGCTTGGCGGCCTTATCATGATCGCCCCATCGGCGGTGGCGCCGACGATGACTTCTCGGTCATCGATCATAACCTTCAAGGCTCGAACTTGCCAACAGATGGATCCAATGGAGCTCTCCTCCTTAACAATCTCTTGATCGCATCGCTGTTCGGGAGTCGCCACAGACTATGACCGGATTGGGCTTAAACCCACTAAAGGGACATCGTGTCACCGCCGCCACCCATGAGATAGCGATAGTGGAGGAACCACACGATTGCCCTCAACTTTGAGGACAAGTTGTGTTCGGATCACTGAACTCCTCGAGCCAAAGACCTACTCAAAGGAAAACCCGACCTGTGTCCCAGACTTAGAATCGCATCGGGTCAAGAAATTGGGCACCCCGGATCCTCGAAAGTTGTTTAGCTCGACTCTCCGCGCCTTACGCTAGATCGGATCAAAATCCGACTCTAAACCGACCTAAACTGTCTCTCTCGTGATCGTGCAAGAGCCCCTGTGAAACCGTGACATCACCATCGGGCCAGATTCTCCTTGCGCTAACAAGGTCAAGGATGCCGCGAAGAGAACATGGTCTCACTTTTTTGCAAAACTGCACGGACGAAGGACCTCAATGCTATAAGCTGTCGCGACATAGTACGCCATGACTTGGCAACCATAGTACGGAAGTATCGTCCGATGGAGAGCGCTTCTAAGACCCAAACAGAATTTTGGGATAGTATCGCCTCGCCAAAACCTTTGTCCGAACTAAACGGATTTAACTCTCGATGTCGTCCACCCAAGCCCTAAGAAACAAAAAGCCCACCTGTATGGAGATCCAGATGAAGGATGGCTCGACGGACCATGTAAGCTCCATAGTACTCCGGACATAACACCTACCATAGCCTTAAGGCATGTTGATACTCCCTAAGTGGCAAAAGTGGCGATCTTCTGTGGGCCATAAAGCGAACAACATCCCCGCCAATGAACACAATACGGTACTAATAGTCTTCAGACTTTCGCCAAATAATAGGATGGAAGCGAAGCTCGCCAAGTTCGCCAAATTTACCGTGGAAAAATAAACCTTGAACGACACATCGCTAGACACGATCGCAGTGTTTCCTCGACGATACCGGATACCATCAAATAAACATGGCAGAGTCTCACCAAGCTGCAACAGCTTTCATAACGCCATATGGCCCTTCTCGCTTCAACACTATGCCTTTCGGGCTCAAGAACACTGGTGCAACCTACCAACGCATGATTCAAACATGCCTGGAAAAGCAAATCGGCAAAACAGTGGAGGCATACATGGACGACATGGTCATAAAAACAAGACACGTCAAAACCCTAATAGATGACTTGAGGCTTACATTCGACAATCTCCGACATACGACATCAAGCTGAATCAAAATGTGTTTTTAGCGCCCCTCGGGAAGCTACTCGCTTCATCGCTTCCAACAGAGGAATTGAAGCTTAATCCGCAAAGAGCCGAAGCTTCACACAGCTTGGCTATACCAATGCACCTCAAGCACATCCAAAACTAGCGGATGCGTGGCTGCTCTCACCTTTTATCTCCGTGTTAGGAGAAAAGGCACTACCACTTTATCGCCTTCTTCTTGCACCAAACACTTCAGATGGACGGATGCATCCGCCGCCGGACTAGATGAACTAAAGACCTTATTGGCCAGTAATCCAAGATAATAAATACCAATATCGATTTAACCTATGTTGTTGTACATAGTCGCAACGCATCAAGTCATAAGCTAGGTTCGCTGCTGAACGAGAGGCCGACGGATACAATACCGCCCGTGGCCGGGTCTACTACGTGTCCACGGTCCTAACCCCATGCAAATTCGACACCCACACTATCAAAAATAGCATACACGGTGTTCATGGCATCCCGAAGCCACGACACTACTTTCAAGAGTGTTCGACACGGTGGCCCCAAGTACCACTCAATGACATAATAGATAACCGCGATGCTACGGGCCGGATTGCCAAATGGGCTATTGAGCTCCTTCCGCTCGACATAACGCATAAAACCACTTGGGCCATCAAGTCGCAAGTGTTGGCTGATTTCGTCAGCCGAATGGGATGTAAGCCTAACTCCCTAAAGAACACGACGCATACTCAAACTGGATCATGCACTTCGACAGCTCTAAAATGCTTGCCGGATTGGGAGCAGGTGTAGTACTGACATCTCCCACAAGTGACACGGTCCAATACGCCCTCCAAATATTATACACGACTCCAACAATGCAAACCAATATGAGGCTCGCTGCACGGTCTTCTGGATGGCGCCTCTATGGGCATTCAACGCCTAGAAGTGCGTGGGGACTCAAACCTCGCAATATCACAGATAAACGGAGATTTTGATGCCAACGACCTAAAATGGCGGCCTCACCGTAATGCCGCCCTCAAATGTCACCGCTTCGAGGGGCTCAATTCCACCATGTGGCTCGAGAAAACAATCAGCGGCTAACGCCCTCGTCAAGATCGGGCGCTAAACGCGACCCTATCCCACCTAACATATTCTTGAACGCTGTTCGCCATCATCGTAGTATGGGAAGGAGTCCGCAATACTAGCACGGATCCGGACATTTCCCCGCAGTCCCAACCATCGACATAGTCGGAGGTTCACCAAATAACGCCCTCGCCCACGTAAATCATGGCTATAATCGCCCCATGAACCGAGCCCTTCTTGGCCTACCTAAATAGGCAGGAGCTCCCTCAAGACCAAAATGAAGCACGCTGCATTATCCGTGTTCTAAAGCTACAAATTCTACTTAAGGGGAACTCTACAAGAAAAAGCGCCACCGAGTACTACAAAGATGCATCTCCGAAGAGGAAGGGCGGAGCTTTGGCTGAAATCCATGCCGGCTCAAGGGCACCATGCCGCTGCTCGGTATTAGTCGCCAAGGCCTTCCGCACAGTTCCTATTGGCCGACGGCCCGAAAGGCACTCCACAAGACCTTGTCCAACATTGCGCCGATTGCCGCTCTTTGCCAATCGGGAGTCATATGCCCCTACCGCCTCCAAACAATCCCCATAACTCGCCCTTATGGTCCGGGGCTGGATATGGTCGGACCTCTTAAAGGGGGAAGACATAAGAAGAAATACTTATTGGTCATGGTGGATAAATTCACCAAATGGATAGAAGCTAAACCAGTCAAAACAGCTGAATCCTGACCAGAATAGACTTCATATCCGGGTCGCATAATCGATATAGTGTCCCCACAAAGATCATCACCGATAATGGCTCAAAATTCACAGCCGACAAGTGAAAACTTGCGCGCAAAAATGGGCATCAAGTCGATACGCCCGCCTACCATCCCCAAACAAACGCCAGGTAGAGCGGCAAATGGTCTCATTATGAGCGGCATCAAACCCATACTAGTGCGATCCTCGATGTAGTCGGATATGCACGGGTGGAGGAGCTCGACCTGCACCGAGGGCTACGCACCACACCAAATCGCACTTCAACGGATATACACCATTTTTATGGTGTATGGCGCGAAGCGGATACTTTTGCGACATAATACATGATTCACCACGCGACGCATGTACGAAGAGAAGGAAGCCGAGTTTGATCGCCAGATAATCTAGATTCCCCGAGGAGGGCGCTGGCGTCGCAAAGTTCGCTCCGATTCTATCGCCAGCAGGTTCGACGATACCAAAGCAGAGAAGTGCGGGCCAAAACTTACAATATTGGCGAAGCCTGCTCTATGACTACCGGAGAAGAAGAAGGACAAACTCAAACCCAAGTGGAGGGTCCTTCACATTGACAAAGTTCTCACCGAGGAACGGGCCGCCACGTAATGCATCCGATAAATGGACTTCGAGCCGAACCCATGGAACGCGGCAAGACTACGGAGATTCTACGCTTAGCGCCGAACACGGTGTTCGCCTCCTAACCCTCCCTTTAATTATGCCCCATCCCTTTTCCTTTGTCGACTTTTTTTCTCTTCACACAAAGTATTCAATATATTATGGATTTTAGGATCACTCCGCTGCACTAAGTGTGTGTTAATATTCGGGGCTTCCTATATGAAGCTAAAATGATTACTCACATGGCTTTCGCCCTCACGTGATATGCATTATTTTTCCATATGTGCCTTTTCTTCACCATTATATGCATCGATATGACTCTAAGATGTTGCTGTTGGGCTGTTCGGTTTGTGTTTATGCCCCACGCCCCGCTAATCTCGCTAGGGGCATAAGGGGAGCACCTTCGCGATTGTTACCGCCGGTTCAGCCGGATGTGTACCTCGGGACTAGGTGAAGCCGAAAGCTAGCTTCCTTAAGAGAATATTCGGTCGGTGAACAAAAGATGTATTCGCTATCATAACATAAATCCTCGAAGTCTTGTATCATGCGCCATCTTCGCAGTCGTGACATGTGCATCATCGCATGCGCACTCCAAGGAAAGGAACCCCTAACTAACTATTCTCTCTCGAAGATGTTTTTACTATCCATGTAATATAACATAACTAGTTGGGTACTTCGGATCCGGCGAACCGCGGAGGCAGCAGGGCAGCGGCGGAGTGGCGGGAGAGCCGCCGGAGGAGAGCCTTGAGGAAGACTCCGGTCTGCATGGCCAGCCAGCTAACCACAGGCTAATGAGGCGAGGCAGCCCATGGCCAGAGACCTTGTGGCAATGAGAGCTGCAGGCGTGAGGCCTCCAGGCCAATGGTGGGCAAAGCGGAGGCCGGCCGAGCCTGAGGAGAAACCTGAGAAGGCTGACCTCAGGCCTTGTGGCCAAGAGAAGAGGCCTTGTGGTCATCGTGGCGTGAAGCGTCTGATGCAGCCTTGTGTGGCCAGCTGTGGTGGCTGACAGCTCAGCTTGTGATCTTGCCCATGGGTGGGAGACGCCTGACTGTGAGCGGATCTGGGCCCAGGCGGCCTGGCCGAAGTGGGGCGGCCTGGCGGGTGGCGTGTACGCCCCATTGGCTGCAGGCGGTGGGGCGGGGCATGTCCGTCTGCCGGGGATTTTGTCCGTGCGTGGCGGAGGACGATTTTAAGGGTTTGAAGTTGGATTGCGATTTTTGAAGGGAGGTGTTTATATAGGTAGAGGCTAGGAGAATCAAATGAGGCGGTTTTACCCCTTGATCGTGATCGAACGACCGAGAGCATGGAGGGAGTTAGATGGGTTTGGGCCACTTTGGAGGGTGTTGGGCTGCAACTCAAAGAGGCTGCGGTTACAGTTAACCGTTGGAGTACCAAACGACCTCCAAATGGCCGAAACTTGACAGGCGGTCTACGGTGCTATACCAAGGCAGCTTGACAAACCTCGGTCCATTCGAGACCATTTAACACCCGCACGAAAAAGAGGTAAAAGGGCGCGGGGAGACATAGGTGCGGATTGCAAAGCGGACAGGGAAAAATGCTCGGATGCATGAGGCGAACACGTATGCAAAATGAAATGCACATGATGACATGATAAAATGCAGATGATGACATGGAAAGTGCAACACGCAAGCAAATGACATGGCAACAGCGAATAATGGCGGACACTGGCGCGCCGGATCCGGGCGTTCACGGTGATCGGGCATATCCTATATTTTGTCTTGTTACATTACTTGATACTGTTAGGAGATGGGGGCTGAAGGGCAGGTGGCTCCATCCCGGTAGAGAGTGAGCCTGGGTTCGGCGACCACCGATTTTGTTACATTATGGCGGAAGCGGCGGGCGGATTGAGACCACCTAGGAGAGGTGGGCCTGGCCTGATCGGCGTTAAGTGGTTACTTTAAAATAACAACCGCGAGATCTTGGTATTTGATGGAGTCTATTGCCTTCTATCACGCACTAAACCAACTCATGAGGAGCAGTTATGGGTACTTTCGGCGTCGTGGTATCAGCTGAAGCTTTGTGATGACGGCGGCGCTCACCGATGGGCAATAAGCCTACTCTTGTATTAGGGGCTAGTTAGCTTCCGGCCACCTACATAGCGTGCAGGTGTGCAGCGGGCGATGGGCAAGACCCCTGCGCCATAGTTTAGACCAGCGTGCTGACCTCTCATTGTGCCTAGGTAGGGCTGCAGCGTGTTGATCTTCCGAGGCGGGCATGATCCGGAAAGTGTGTCCAGCCAAATGGGATCGAGCATGTTGGGTTATGTGGTGCACCCTGCAGTGATTTATCTATGAATAGCTGTGTCCCTCGGTAAAAAGAATGACCGGAGTTGTACCTTGACCTTATGACAACTAGAACTGGATGTAATAAAACACACCCTCCCAGTGCGGATATAACCCGGTGATCGCTCTCTAATATGGCGGCGAGGAGGGATCGCCGGGTAGGATTATGCTATCCGATGATACTTGTTGAACTTACCATATACTCTCTACATGATGCAAGATGGAGGTGGCGAGCGTAGTCTTGACGGGATTAATTATCCCCTCTTATTACGGCATTCGGTTCGATCCACCCTTCACACATATACCCATGCATATGTAGCGTAGCTCCTTGCTTCTAGTACTTTGGATGAGTACTCACGGTTGCTTTTCTCCATCTTTCCCCCTTTCCTTCTACGGTTATGCAACCAGATCTTTGAGCCAGAGCCGGCATGCCAATGCGATGGCGATTCCTACTACCGGAGGTGCCTACTACTACGTGCGGGCGGCGGCGACCAGGAGTAGTTTAGGAGGATCCCAGGCAGGAGGCCTGCGCCTCTTTCGATCTGTATCCCAGTTTGTGCTAGGTTTCTTGAGGCAAACTTGTTTAGTTATGCCTGTACTCAAATATTGTTGCTTCCGCTGACTCGTCTATGATCGAGCACTTGTATTCGAGCCCTCGAGGCCCCTAGCTTGTATTATGATGCTTGTATGACTTATTTATGTTTTTAGTTGTGTTGTGATATATTCCGTGAGTCCTGATCTTGATCATACTGCGTTTGCGTGCATGATTAGTGTATGGTTGAATCGGGGGCATCACAGGGCCTTTCTAATATTCCAAGGAACAGATTTATTGTCGGCGTTATTGGCCATAGGTAGCCTCATCTGCCCCCAATGACGTTTCAAGACACCGGGCCCACTGCGCCCCTAAAGCCACAAAGCTTGGTCGCCGCCTTCTCGTAGCCGCTGGTCAAGCGAGGCTCTTGAGGCGGAGGACCCCAGAAGACGGCCACGAAGCGGGCTGACTCCTAGCAAGGAGCCTCCAGATATGCCGGCTCCTAGCAGGCAGCCCTAGGCGCCCTCAAAGTCTGCACCCTCTTAAGCACGACGGGACGGGGCGTGGCTACAGCGAAGCCTGCCACCCTTGAATCGGCGGGTCATGGCCACAATGTCTGCGTCTGAGGCGGAGATCTCCCTGGCGTGACCTGTGGCCCCTCCGCCATGATATCACCCAAGTAAGAAGGACCATGAAGCCACGACTGGTTGTCGTGCAGGCCTGCTGGCGGGCCCTACCTGCCGTGAGGAACTAGAGGCGGCTAGCCTCGGCCGGTCGGCGGGGAGGCCGGCACCCAGGCGACCCTCCCCTTCCTAGGAGTTTGTGCGCCATTACGGAAGAGATGGGGAATGGCTACGGGCGATCCGGATATTATATTTCCTTCCTTGTAACCGACTCCATGTAAACCCTAGCCCTCTCCGATGTCTATATAAACCGGAGAGCTTGGTCCTTAGTAGGCCGATCACAATTAGGGTTTAGCCTCTACGATCTCGTGGTAGATCTACTCTTGTACTACCCATATCATCAGCATTAATCAAGCATGAAGTAGGGTTTTACCTCCATCGAGAGGGCCCGAACCTGGGTAAACATCTGTGTCCCTTGCTTCATGTTACCATCAGCCTTGACGCACAGATCGGGACCCCCTACCCGAGATCCGCCGGTTTTGATACCGACAAGGACATCAAGATAAAAAAAGTAAAATAAGACACAAGAAAGGTTGAGGACTTATGCCGACACCATCGGAGGCTGCTTGGGGGCCTTATGGAACTTGGAAGCCTTCACGGTGGCCTCGCACCGCTTGGTCGCGGCGGCCGTGTTCTTGGCCGCGGCGGCCGAGTGCTTGGGCTTCTTGGGGTGGCTGCCAGATAGCAGCACGCCTCGGCGTTTCGACCCACCGCCTGGTGCGATTGGTGTGGCTGAGGAGCTTGCGCCCGCCCTGCCGGAAGGCAGCGTGCGGCGCGGCACCTCCTCTTCCTCGTCATCATCATCCGACCAGTCCTCCATGCCGCCTGGTCCTCTGGAGCCACCTGCCCCACCACCACCGCCTGTGGCGTCGTCCTCCAGGGCGGCCGCCCCCAAGTCGGGGTCCTCCACGTCGCTCACTTCCCGGTCCGGCATGTAGTCGACGTTGACCTACAGCTGGGAGGGGAGGACCTGCATCATGGTCGAGCTGGCCAGTCGGCAAGAGAGAACCCGGCAAGAGAGAGTGTCGGTGTCAAAACCGACGGATCTCGGGTAGGGGGTCCCGAACTGTGCGTCTAGGTGGATGGTAACAGGAGACAAGGGACACGATGTTTTTACCCAGGTTCGGGTCCTCTTGATGGAGGTAATACCCTACTCCTGCTTGATTAATAATGATGATATGGGTAGTACAAGAGTAGATCTACCACGAGATCAAGGAGGCTAAACCCTAGAAGCTAGCCTATGGTATGATTGTTGTTCGTCCTACGGACTAAACCCTCTGGTTTATATAGACACCGGATAGGTTAGGGTTACACAGAGTTGGTTACAATGGTAGGAGATCTACATATCCGTATCGCCAAGCTTGCCTTCCACGCCAAGGAAAGTCCCATCCGGACACGGGACGAAGTCTTCAATCTTGTATCTTCATAGTCTTGGAGTCCGGCCGTGATGATAGTTCGCTATCCGGACACCCCGATCCCAGACTCCTCAAGAGTAGCCCTCGAACCAGGCTTAAATGACGCATTTAGTCCGGCGGCGCGATATTGTCTTCGGCATTGCAAGGCGGGTTCCTCCTCGAATACTTCATAAAAGGTTTTGAACACCATGATAGTGTCCACTGCAAAACAAGTTCCACATACCACCGTAGAGAGAATAACTTTTGCACAGATTCGCTGACGTATTCCGCGCGTGACATCACACCACGGCCAGGCCTTCATATGAATCGTTTTTTACCGCTCCACCTTAGCGCGCTTAGCGAGGCGGTTTCTTGGCACGCCTTATCAAAGCATAGATCGTGGCCCCTTATTCCGGATTATCATCAATACGGACGGGTAACCCATCCGCCATTGATTACGCCTTGGGAGATAAGCGAGTTTTACCAGTTGGTGGGGACGATAGTCATTCCGTCCATATAAGGGATAAGGATCCACCTTTTCACCCACGCCTTCTTCCTCCTTTGCTCATCCATTTCCAAGACTCGAGCTCCAGCGCCTAAGTCCGCACATCCCACCTCAACCTTCTCCAACCATGTCGAGCGGAGGCAGGTGGATGGACTCCTCCGTCACGGAGGGGCACATCACAAGATCGGGAGGCCGGATATTTGTCCGCCACATCGCACAGAGGCTGCCCGACGGGCAGCTCATTCCAACCCCTGTGCCCCATGAGAGGGTGGTGTTTCTCCCCACTTCCTCCGCTGGACTAGGTTTTCCACTTCACCCATTTGTCCGGAGCTCATGTTCTACTACGGCTGGACTTCCACGACCTGGCCCCGAATTTTATTCTCAATATCTCGGCGTTTATCGTCGTGTGCGAGGCCTTCCTCTGCATCCAGCCCCACTTCGGCCTATGGCTGAAGATCTTCAATGTCAGGCCGAAGGTAGTGGGCGGCCATCAAGCGGAGTGCAGAGGCGCCATGGTCGGCAAGATGGCCAAAGTCCTATGGCTCGAGGGCTCCTTTGTGGAGACAATAAAGGGGTGGCAATCGGGGTGGTTATATATCACCAAGTCGCGCGACCCCAAATGGGTGGCGGCTCCCGAATTCAGATCTGGCTTCCCCACACGGCTTTCGTCATGGAAAGAGACGGGCCTGACATGGGGGAATTCGAACGAGACATCCGGACTCCAAACATGCGTCCGAAACCTGGTGGACAAGAATCTCAGGCTTGTCAACGTAATCCAGGTGATGCTCATCCACCGGATTCTCCCATGCCAACAACGGGCCTTCAAATTGTGGAGTTCGATCCGCACAGCACTCGACTTAAAAAGTCTCTTCGACACTACGCACGAAGATGCCTCGAAGGTGTTGTTCAACGCCGAGGTTCTTTATCCGCCATCAAGATCATGGATACATTTCGCAACGCCAAGCCGCGAAGTTAAGTTATTTTACCTTTACGGACTCTTTTTCATAGATTGACTCTATGTGGGATCTAAAACTCCCTAATCTTTGACAGATGGCTGAAGACGTCCGGACAGATTAGCTGTCCGCCTTTGCCGGAAGACCCAGCGGATGCCCGATTGACGGGCTGCTGGCTCTGTACCCCATGTGGTGCCGGAGAAGAAGGCCAAGAAGGAGGCCACGGAACTCAAGGAGCTCCCGCGCCAGTTTGTCGATTCTGAAGGTAATCTTCTCCGAGGACGAGGAGGAGGAAAGAAGCTTCTCCCCGGCCGGGGAGGAGAGGAAAGGAAGGCCGCCTAACCTGGGAGGCCGGAGGATCCAAGAAGGGAAGAACCTTCCTCCGGACTTCTCCACCAACCTCGACAACGACGAGGAGGATTGGCCAACAAGGGCCAAGCCCCTGGCGAGATCGTAAGTGTCCAGATACCCATGGCTTTTTTTATCATTGCATAGTGTTCTCTAATGCCGAACAATCATGCAGCCCGCCCAAGGGCGGGTTCGCCACTTCGTCGAGCGGGTCCCTGAGTTCGTCGGAAATGGAGAGTACTTCACTTCCGACCGCCTCCTCACCTCACGCTACGGACGACGCCGCGGTGGGGCCCCAGGGGGGCTTGGTCAAGAGGAGGTAACGCAGGAGGCGCGTGGGGGGCAAGACCCCCAGGGGCTCTAAGCTCGACCCTTGACCGGACTCCATGCCGGAACCTTCAGTGGTTCCGGAGTCCGGCAAGCGGTCCCTTCGTAAGAAGTTAAGACGCCGGTGTCCTCCGCCCAATCGGAGGCACCGGATAGCTTCTTGGAGGAGCTTAAGCGCTTCCATCGAGGAGGAGCACCGCACTGTTATGAGTGCGGTGATCCGGACAGTTCGATCCGCCAAAGAGGGCTGACTGAAGCTGTACCAGCCTTCTAACAAGGCTTTGAGGTAAGTTTAGAATATGTAAAAATATTACCGATAGACAGTAGCCCTCGATGCTTAGTTCGTGTTCGGAAAGAAAAGCCGGACTAAGGATCTAAAAAGATATACGCAGGAGTCTAACATAAGTATGTCAATATGGGAATGCAAGGCATTGCCGACCTCGGCCAGACCGATTGCGGAGGTCAATGCATTGAAGCAGAGCCTCGAGCAGTCCGAGAACGAGCTCGGCCAAGCCAAGAAGCAGCTCGAGGACAAGGAAGGTAAGTAGTACCTTATTAAAGAAATACCTTATAGAAAGGTTTCGGTTGCAAAAAATAACAGGAATAACATGGGTACTGTAGGGGCCACGAACAAGGTGGCGACCCTGAAGGAAGCGGTGTCCGTGGCCGAAAACAAAGCGGCTGCGGAATGCACCGAGCGAGAGAAGGGGGAGGCGCAGCTGGCCAAGGTACGGCAAGAGCTCCAAGCTCTCGTGAAAAAACACGAGAGTTTGGAGCGTGACTCGAAGACTCGAGAGTCTGAGCTCGCCACGGCTCTTGAGAGTGCCAAAGCTGCTAATGTCGAGGCCCAAAAAGCCCTCCAAGAAATTGAATCATTAAAGAAGATAGCGGCGGGTAAGGCATTCTTTATGCAAAGCAAGCATGTGAAAGTGAACTACCTATTACTTACCCGGATTCGAGCTCTCCAGAGCATTCGCAGATTTGCCCGTAGTGTGTCCGATGCTGCCGCATTCTACCGCGCCAAGGAGGGAGCTCGACGGAAAAGGTGTTACGGTCTCAAGATGCCGAGGCCGACATCCGGTGTTTGAGCGACCAGCTGAAGCAGCTGGTCGAGCTCCACAAGGTCGCCGAACAGGCCATGAAGGGCCTTATAGCGCGGTCGTGGCCATTGGAAGCCATGCCAGGAGCTACTTGGCTTGGTGTAGCGGCTGGTGGACCTTTGTCCACAGATTGAAGTCATCAAGCGCCCATCTGCATTGAAGGTGTCCGTCGGGCCCTTGCCCGTGCTAAAGTGCACTGGGCAAGCTGGATGCGGAGAAGCTTGTGACGGACGGGCCACCGAAGGGCAAGGAGCATCGCACGCCCGAAATGTACTATGAGGGCCTCTCAAGGGTGCCCGCCAATAGCGGATGAGTGCTCCAAAGATGTATTTTTGAATAGACTCGCATTTGTTATCCCAGACGCTGAAAACTTGTTCATATGCGCTAAGCAACGCTTTTAATTTAAAATATTACCTTCATGCGTCCGCTTATCAAAATTGAGAGATGGCAAGTCGTTATTTCAGCCCCATGCCACGAAGTCTTTGGGGTGTTCGGGATAAACTTGAGCACTCTTGTTCCCATTCTTGGGTCCATCTAGGAGGCGCCAACGCAACAAACAAGGCAACCGGACTTATAATGCTTGAACACTCTCACTTAGCCATAGAATTCTATAATTTTAAATTTCAGCGAAGCCCCTAGTATTCGAAGACCGAGTTCGGGCGCTATCCACGCCTTTGGCCGGACAACTCCGGTTCCTCGCTCTAAGCGGCATAAGTCTTTAGGGACCCAAAAGACCTCTCGAACAGCGATCGCTCTCGCCCTATCATGACGGTCAGTTTTAGCTTTCTCCATCGAGGTGCTTGACCCAGCTCAACTGGGCACAATTGCGATGGTTCTCCGGTGCTACCTTAGCCGATATAACGGAACGAAGGTACCAAAACACGGGAGCCGGCAAACCCAACTATTGACCCAAGACATGATTCGGATCCGATTCATATAATGCTATAAGTTCGGGTGCCGACTTGTGAAAGTGTTAGGACTTATCACACCATAATTTTGGGGTACTTAAGCCTCGGTGTATTGGCCGTACTAAAGTGTACGGGTGCAACATGTCATGAAATGAACATATGTATAGATAAAGAAAGTAGTGCAATAATAAGCAAAAGCTATGTATTGTTTATATCAAAAAGGTACTGCAATGAAAGCGAACGATACAAATAGTCACGATAAGCAAGGGATGGGACTATCTAACATGTCCCCTCGTGGGTAAGCTCATGGATGGTATGTAAAACAAGTATAGTGCTCGTAATAGAGACCACCTGAACACTCGGCGTGGCTTTCTGCTTCCCTGGCTGTTGCATCGTGAGTTCGACGATTCTAGTGCCGGATAGGACTTCTGGAAAACGGAGTCCTGAAAGTGAGAAAAAGGAAAAAAGAAAAAGAATGACACAATCGGGAGCCCCTGGTGCGGTCGAGCCGCATTCTTGGCGTGCCGTGGTCGTGCCCCTCCCCATATGCCCATGGTTTCTCTAGAGCGTAATTATGTACGCATAATACTAGCTTCGCAATTTCGCGAGGGCTGGGGTTGGGGCCGGCTTGAATTGTGCCAGGAGGTCTTGTTGTAGGTTACTCCAGGCGCGCTTGACAGAGTCCGGACGCTTAGTGGCCGGACTTGAGAATTGCCGTGAGAGGCTGCTTTGCACCTCCGCCGAGGGCGCCGTGTGCTCCTCCGCTCGGAGAGAGCGCTCGTGTTTCCATTGACCGTGATTACTCCTCGAGGGCCTGGCATCTTAAGCTTGAGGTATGCATAGTGCGGCACCGCATTGAACTTTGCAAATGCGGTTCGTCCAAGTAGTGCGTGATAGCCGCTGCGGAACGGGACTATGTCGAAGATTAACTCTTCGCTCGGAAGTTATCCGGGATCCAAGACCACTTCGAGTGTAACTGAGCCTGTACAATTGGCCTCTACACCTGGTATGACGCCTTTAAAGGTCGTCTTTGTAGGTTTAATCCTTGAGGGGTATATGCCTATTTTGCACACTGTATCCTGATAAAGCAGGTTCAGGCTGCTAGCGCCGTCCATCAGGACTCTGGTGAGGTGAAATCCATCAATAATTGGGTCAAGAACCAATGCGGCGAAACCGCCGTGACGAATGCTAGTGGGGTGGTCCCTTCAATCGAAGGTGATCGGGCAGGAAGACCATGGGTTGAACTTTGGGGCGACTGGCTCCATGGCATATACGTCCCATAGTGCACGCTTCCGCTCCCTTTTGGGTATGTGGGTTGCGTATATCATGTTCACCGTCCGCACTTGTGTGGGAAAACCCTTCTGTCCTCTATTGTGCGGCGGCCGGGGCTCCTCCTCGTCATCGCTATGTAGCCCCTTGTCATTGAGTTCGCACTTAACTTTCCTGCTTGCTTGAACACCCAACAATCCCTGTTGGTGTGATTGGCTGGTTTTTGGGGTGCCATGTATCCGCAAGCGATGGAGTATTCGGTCCAAGTTGGACGGGCCCCGGTATTTCTTTTGAAGGGCTTCTTCCGCTGACCGGTTTAGAACCTCTGAATCCGCATTGACGGCCAGATCTTCAGCATTATCGCCGCACGCGGCGCTTGTTCTTGTTGTGACGCGACCTGCCATTGCTGTCATTGGTATCCGAACTATCAGGGTGTTTGGCCAAGTTGTTGCTTTGAGCTAGCCAGCTGTCCTCTCTCGCACAAAAGCGGGTCATGAGTGTTGTGAGGGCTGCCATAGATTTCGGCTTTTCCTGTCCTAGGTGCCGGGCAAGCCATTCGTCGCGGATGTTATGTTTGAAGGCCGCAACTGCCTCTGCATCCGTACAGTCAACAATTTGATTTTTCTTTGTTAGGAACCGTGTCCAGAATTGTCTGGCCGATTCTTCTGGCTGCTGAATTATGTGGCTAAGGTCATCGGCGTCTGGTGGTCGCACATATGTGCCCTGGAAGTTATCAAGGAATGCGGCTTCCGGTCCTCCCAACAACCAATTGATTCTGGCGGCAAGCTGTTGAGCCAATGCCGAGCTGGTCCTTTAAGCTTGAGTGGGAGGTATTTGATGGCATGTAGATCATCACCGCGGGCCATGTGGATATGGAGGAGATAGTCCTCGATCCAGACCGCAGGATCTGTGGTACCATCGTATGATTCGATGTTTACGGGTTTGAAGCCCTCGGGGATTTGATGATCCATTACTTCATCTGTGAAGCATAGTGGGTGTGCGGCGCCTCTTTATTGGGCTATATCACAACGTAGCTCATATGAGCTTTGTCTACTGTGTTTGGCCCGGCCGGGTTTGCTGTATCCGGCGTGACGGTAATCGTCCCGCGTCATTGGGCGCCCACGCGATCCGTAGATCGATCTTGTATTTTTTGCCTTATCCTCCAATATATCTCGCAAGTCCGGCGCGTTTTCCTATGCCTTGGTACTTTTTGAGCGGCGTCGGGGTGTGGCTTGAGCGGAGGGCCGAGAGGCTTTTCTGTCGCAGCCACGTGGTGGCCGGTCTGCCATGTCGTGCGCTGGTGACTTGGGTGCTTCCTCCTCTGATCAAGGCAACGACCTGCGTTTGGGGTAGCTTTTGGAGGGGCGTTCGAGTTCATACTCTTGGCTGCAAGGACTTCATCCATCCGTCACCAAGCAGGTCTTTGTCACTCTAAGCTGTTGCTGCTTTTATTGAGGCTGCTTGCGTGGCTATAACCCTGCGTTTGAAACGCTCCTGTTCGGCGGGATCCTCGGGCACGACAAATTGCTGTCATCGCCGAGGCTTGCCTCATCTTCAGAGGGAGGCGAATAATTATCGTCCTCGACCTCTCTTTCTGCCGCACTGTCGTGCGGCCTTGCTTCTCCCTCCTCCCGCGCTGAGTCCTGCTGGAGGGGGTTGTCTTCGGCACTGTCCGGGGTGTTATTATCTCCGTGCCGGAATCA
Source organism: Aegilops longissima (assembly GCA_021605205.1). Taxonomy (NCBI): domain Eukaryota; kingdom Viridiplantae; phylum Streptophyta; class Magnoliopsida; order Poales; family Poaceae; genus Aegilops; species Aegilops longissima. Next base: position 515,051,013 of record CM038678.1, on the reverse strand, counting down.
CCGTTTTTGCTGTGGCGGGATTTACAGCGGCGCCGCTGACGCCGGCGTTTCAGTTGCTTCTTGGAGGGGTCATCCTCCGTTGTTCCATCGCCGTTCCCATCTTTTGGGATGTCCACCATGTATATGTCATATGACGAGGTGGCCTTCCAAGTGCCCTATGGCGCTGGGTCTTGGTCGCTCTCCGCATCGTCGTCCATACCGCCGATGTCTTGAGTCAAGTCGAGCATGTCGGTTAAATCATCGACAGTGGCTACAAAGTGGGTGGTGGGTGGGCGTTGAATTTCTTCGTCATCCGCATCCCAACCTTCCTGTCCGTAGTCCGGCCAGGGCTCTCCGGATAAAGAGAGAGACTTTAGTGAATTCAGGATGTCGCCAAAGGGCGAGTGCTGAAAGATGTCCACGGCAGTGAACTCCATAACCAGCGCCCAATCGGATTCGATTGGCAGGGGCGCGGAGGGTTCAGAGTCCGGAGAGGAGTCCAGCACCCTGGAGTCGAGGTCTTCACAAAGGACAGGGATGGAGTCCGGCTCCATCGCCGTAGAGATCATAGCCCCCGAGGCGGTGTCCAACCACTCGTCCTCGATCGGGGAATCCGGCTCCGGCTTAAGGGTCGGAGCGGATGCTGGTGCGGCCTCCAGAGCATTGTTCGGCTGCAGAACTAGATCATGCCCATCGAGACAGTGCGGCACGCTAGGCTGCGGCTCGAATCCGTCGAAGATCAAGTCTCCGCGGATATCAGCCGTATAGTTCAAACTTCAAATCTGACGACGGCCGGGCGTAGCTTCGATCTGCTCGGATGGCCACGCGAATTGGCCCTTGCAGTGCAAAGCCGCCGAACACGAAGATCTGTCCGGGAGAAAAGTCTCACCTGGACGCGTCGTTGTTGATGATCGAAGGAGCCATCGGGCCTATCGGTGACGACAGAGGACCTCTCGGTGAAAGCACCAATGTCGGTGTCAAAACCGCGGATCTTGGGTAGGGGGTCCCGAATCAAGCGTCTAGGCGGATGGTAACAGGAGACAAGGGACACGATGTTTTTACCCAGGTTCGGGCCCTCTCGATGGAGGTAATACCCTACTCCTGCTTGATTAATATTGATGATATGGGTAGTACAAGAGTAGATCTACCACGAGATCAAGGAGGCTAAACCCTAGAAGCTAGCCTATGGTATGATTGTTGTTCGTCCTACGGACTAAAACCCTCCGGTTTATATAGACACCAGATAGGTTAGGGTTACACAGAGTCGGTTACAATGGTAGGAGATCTACATATCCGTATCGCCAAGCTTGCCTTCCACGCCAAGGAATGTCCCATCCGGACACGGGACGAAGTCTTCAATCTTGTATCTTCATAGTCTTTTGGAGTCCGGCCGTGATGATAGTTTGGCTATCCGGACACCCCCTAGTCCAGGACTCCCTCAGAGAGCCCGGCAAGAGAGAGCCCGACAAGACAGAACCTGACAAGAGGGAGAGAAAAGAATCAAGAGCTTACCATAGGCGGCGGATCTGCATGGGAGTACGGCCGCTTGCCGAACCGCCACTCCTCCTCCTCGAGCTTGAGGTCGGCAATCTCATTTACTAGATGGGCCACCTCGGCAGTCGGCATCTCCTTGGTGCACATCCGGCATGGGTCGCGATGCCCACTTATCTGGCTTATGATGTGAGGCCGGCCTTGAAGCAGGAGGACTCGCCGCACCATGAAGGCGACTAGCAAGTCGGACGCCTTGATGCCCTCCGACTCCGTCATTATCTTGAGGCGGGCGATGGTGGCGGAGGCGTCGGGCGATAGCGGCTTCGGCTTGAAGCCCCAATGGTGCGGGGCTCGACAGGCGGACCGGTGACGTAAGCCGACAAGTTGATGAAGTCGATCATCGGGTTGACGTTCTTCACGTAGAAGTACGACTTCTGCCACAGCTTGACCGACTGTATCAGCTTGATGGCTGGGAAGGCGTTTCTAGGACCCGGGTGCCGCACAACAACGAAAGCTTCGCACTGAGCCGCCTCCTCCTTGACGGCGGTGCCGACCTTGGTGTAGAAGAAAGCCCCCCAGAGCTCGATGGTGGGGAGGATGCCGAGATAGCCCTCGCAGAGGGTGATGAAATTCGACAGCAGCACCACCGTGTTCGGTGTGAGGTGGCGTGGATGGAGTCAGTAGAAGGTCATGAACGAGCGAAGGAAGCCGCTCGCCGGCAGGCCGAATCCACGGAGGAAGTGCGAGCGAAAGATGACACGCTCATCTTCCTCTAGTGCTGGCAAGATCTCGTCGGCGGGCGGCACGCGCACCTTGATGTAGCCCACTCTGGGCAGTCGTCGTGTGTCGTGGAGGAACGTGAGATGGTCTTCATGGACGTTGGAGCCGTCCCAGTCGCTGGAGCGCTCCATGGTGGCTCAAGCTCGATGAAGGCGAGGGACGGTGACGAGCGCGCGAGCCCGCCGTGGAGCAGAGAGAGGGCTTAGAGAGGAGGATCTCGACGATGATGGCGAGCCGCGGCAGCACTTCGACGGAGCGCGGAGTGCGGCGGCGGCGAAGAAGAGCAAGAGACAAGAAGTGGCGGGTGAGAGGAGAGCGCGCAGGCCTGTGCCGTTCCCCTCCCCCCTACTTATAGCCCCTGGCTACGAAGCCGAGGGGCGGGGCGTTGGATCGTGGGATTAACTGCGCCCACGACCCGATGACCCCGCGTTTACCATGCAGTGATGGCGTGTGGTAAAGGTGCGCGGGATCCCAACCGCCCGCCTCGGCCGCAGCGGATCCGCACGCGCGCCGAGGCCTGGTAGTGGCGGGCCCGGCCTACGGCATGTCCCGTCACGCTCGTGGGCTGGCAGGCCAGCCTGAATGGCTGACGCGGCGTGGCGTGCAAACGGCGGGCGACATGCCTAGATGCCTAGCTAGCACACCACCTAGTTCCCGCCTTGGCGGTTCAAAATTCATCAAGCAGCCATCTGCCGCATCCGACTCCTAGCAGTGGGCATACCAAAAGATGGACAAGACGAGCAAACAGGACTACTTAGAGTAGGAAGCTGCACGGGCACCCCGCCTTGTCAGCCACGGCGACCCACCAGCTTCGGGGACTACTGTCGGTGTTATTGGCCAAGGGTAACCTCATCTGGCCCCCATAAACTTTCAAGACATTGGGGCCGACTGCGCCCCTCAAGCCTCAAAGCTTGGTCGCCGCCTTCTCGTAGCCGACTGGTCCAAGAAGCCGACTGCCGAAAGGCGGAGGACCCCTGAAGACGGCCACGAAGCGGGCCGATTCCTAGCAAGCGGCCTCCAGAGAGGTGATGTCTACTACACAACCTTCTTTTTGTAGACGTTTTTGGGCCTCCAAGTGCAGAGGTTTGTAGGACAGTAGCAAATTTCCCTCAAGTGGATGACCTAAGGTTTATCAATCCGTGGGAGGCGTAGGATGAAGATGGTCTCTCTCAAACAACCCTGCGACCAAATAACAAAGAGTCTCTTGTATCCCCAACACACCCAATACAATGGTAAATTATATAGGTGCACTACTTCGGCGAAGAGATGGTGATACAAGTGCAATATGGATGATAGATATGAGTATTTATAATCTGAAAATATAAAACAAGCAAGGTAGCAAGCGATAAAGTGAGCGTAAACGGTATTGCAATGCTAGGAAACAAGGCCTAGGATTCATACTTTCACTAGTGCAAGTTCTCTCAACAATAATAACATAATTGGATCATATAACTATCCCTCAACATGCAACAAAGAGTCACTCCAAAGTCACTAATAGCGCAGAACAAATGAAGAGATTATGGTAGGGTACGAAACACCTCAAAGTTATCCTTTCTGATCGATCTATTCAAGAGTCCGTAGTAAAATAACATGAAGCTATTCTTTCCGTTCGATCTATCATAGAGTTCATGATAGAATAACACCTTAAGACACAAATCAACCAAAACCTTAATGTCACCTTGATACTCCATTGTCACCTCAAGTATCCGTGGGTATGATTATACGATATGCATCACACAATCTCAAATTCATCTATTCAAACCAACACAAAGAACCTCAAAGAGTGCCCCAAAGTTTCTACCGGAGAGTTAAGACGAAAACGTGTGGCAACCCCTATGCATAAGTTCACGAGCGGAACCCGCAAGTTGATCACCAAAACATACATCAAGTGGATCACGTAAATATCCCATTGTCACCACACATAAGCACATGCAAGACATACATCAAGTGTTCTCAAATCCTCGAAGACTCAATCCGATAAGATAACTTCAAAGAGAAAACTCAATCCATTACAAGAGAGTAGAGGCGGAGAAACATCATAAGATCCAACTATAATAGCAAAGCTCGCGATACATCAAGATCGTATCACCTCAAGAACACGAGAGAGAGAGAGAGAGAGAGAGAGAGAGAGAGAGAGAGATCAAACACATAGCTACTGGTACATACCCTCAGCCCCGAGGGTGAACTACTCCCTCCTCGTCATGGAGAGCACCGGGAAGATGAAGATGGCCACCGGTGATGTTGGGGAACGTAGTAATTTCAAAAATTTTCCTACGATCACGCAAGATCATGGTGATGCATAGCAACGAGATGAGAGTGTTGTCGTACGCTCGTGAGACCAACAACGGAAGCGTTGACGCAACGTAGAGGAAGTAGTCGTACTTCTTCCCGATCCAACCGATCCAAGTACCGAACGACGGCACCTCCGAGTTCTGCACACGCTCAGCTCGATGACGTCCCTCGAACTCCGATCCAGCCGAGTGTTGAGGAGAGTTTCGTCAAGACGACGGCGTGGTGACGATGATGATGTTCCACCGGCAGGGCTTCGCCTAAGCTCCGCAACGGTATATTCGAGGTGTAGTTTGGTGGAAGGGGCACCGACACGGCTAAGGAACGATCCGTAGATCAACTTGTGTGTCATGGGGTGCCCCTGCCCTGTATATAAAGGAGGGAAGGGAGGGGCTGGCGGCCACCAAGGGCTGCGCTGGGAGTCCTACTCCCACGGGAGTAGGATTCTCCCCCAATCCTAGTCCAACTAGGATTGGCCAAGTGGGAAGGGGAGAGGCGCCACCTTCTCCTAGTCCTAATAGGACTAGGGAAGGGGGAAGGTGCCAGCACTTGGGCCCCTTTCCTCCTTTCCACTAAGGCCCATGAAGGCCCATTGACCCCGGGAGGTTCCGTAACCCCGGCACTCTCAGTAAAATTCCCAATTTCACCCGGAGTGATTCCGAGTCCAAACATAGGCTTCCAATATATCAATCTTTATGTCTCGACCATTTGAGACTCCTCGTCATGTCCGTGATCTCATCCGGACTCGAACAACCTTCGTACATCAATATCATATAAACTCATAATAACTCGCCATCGAACGTTAAGCGTGCGGACCCTACGGGTTCGAGAACTATGTAGACATGACCTAGAACTATTCTTGGTCAATAACCAATAGCGGAACCTGGATGCCCATATTGGCTCCTACATATTCTACGAAGATCTTTATCGGTCAAACCGCATAACAACATCGTTGTTCCTTTGTCATCGGTATGTTACTTGCCCGAGATTCGATCGTCGGTATCCAATACCTAGTTCAATCTAACATTGGCAAGTCTCTTTTCTCGTTCCGTAATACATCATCTCACAACTAACACATTTAGTTGCAATGCTTGCAAGGCTTATGTGATGTGCATTACCGAGAGGGCCCAGAGATACCTCTCCGACAATCGGAGTGACAAATCCTAATCTCAAATATGCCAACCCAACATGTACCTTGGAGACACCTGTAATGTACCTTTATAATCACCCGATTCGTTGTGACGTTTGGTAGCACCCAAAGTGTTCCTCGGCAAACGGGAGTTGCATAATCTCATAGTCATAGGAACATGTATAAGTCATGAAGAAAAGCACTAGCAACAAACTATACGATCAGGTGCTATGCTAATGGAATGGGTCATGTCAATCAGATCATTCAACCAATGATGTGATCCCGTTAATCAAATAACAACTCCTTGTTCATGGTTAGGAAACATAACCATCTTTGATTAACGAGCTAGTCAAGTAGAGGCATACTAGTGACACTCTGTAGGTTTATGTATTCACACATGTATTATGTTTCCGATTAATACAATTCTAGCATGAATAATAAACATTTATCATGATATAAGGAAATAAATAATAACATTTATTATTGCCTCTAGGGCATATTTCCTTGATCTCCCACTTGCACTAGAGTCAATAATCTAGATCACATCACCATGTGATTAACATCGATAGTTCACATCATCATGTGATTAACACCCATAATTCACATCGCCATGTGACCAAGACCCAAAGGGTACTAAGGTGTGATCATGTTTTGCTTTGTGAGAGAATCTTAGTCAATGGGTCTGCGCCACATTCAGATCCGTATGTATTTTGCAAATCTCTATGTCAACAATGCTCGCACGGAGCTACTCTAGCTAATTGCTCCCACTTTCAATATGTATCTAGATTGAGACTTAAAGTCATCCAGATCGGTGTCAAAACTTGCATCGACGTAACCCTTTACTTATTTAACCTTTTATCACTTCCATAATCGAGAAATATATCCTTATTCCACTAAGGATAATTTTGACCGCTGTCCATTGATCTATTCCTAGATCACTATTGTACTCCTTGCCAAACTTAGTGTAGGGTATACAATAGATCTGGTACACACACATGGCATACTTTATAGAACCTATGGCTGATGCATAGGGAATGACTTTCATTCTCTTTCTATCTTCCGTCGTGGTCGGGTTTTGAGTCTTACTCAATCTCACACCTTGTAACACAGGCAAGAACTCTTTCTTTGACTGTTCCATTTTGAACTACTTCAAAATCTTGTCAAGGTATGTATTCATTGAAAAACTTATCAAGCGCCTTGATCTATCTCTATAGATCTTGATGCTCAATATGTAAGCAGCTTCACCGAGGTCTTTCTTTGAAAACTCCTTTCAAATACTCCTTTATGCTTTGCAGAATAATTCTACATCATTTCGATCAACAATATGTCATTCACATATACTTATCGAAATGTTGTAGTGCTCCCACTCACTTTCTTGTAAATACAGGCCTTTCCAAAAGTCTCAGATAAAATCATATGCTTTGATCAACCCATCAAAGCGTATATTCCAACTCCGAGATGCTTGCACCAGTCCATAGATGGATCGCTGGAGCTTGCACATTTTGTTAGCTCCTTTAGGATTGACAAAAAACTTCTGGTTGCATCATATACAACTCTTCTTTAATAAATCCATTAAAGAATGTAGTTTTGACATCCATTTGCCAGATTTCATAAAATGTGGCAATTGCTAACATGATTCGGACAGACTTAAGAATCGCTACAGTTGAGAAAATCTCATTGTAGTCAACACCTTGAACTTGTCGAAAACCTTTTGTGACAAGTCGAGCTTTGTAGATAGTAACACTACTATCAACATCTGTCTTCCTCTTGAAGATCCATTTATATAATATGGCTTGCCGATCATCGGGCAACTCCATCAAAGTCCACACTTTGTTCTCATATATGGATCCCATCTCAGATTTCATGGTTTCAAACCATTTCATGAATCTGGGCTCATCATCGCTTCCTCATAGTTCGTAGGTTCATCATGGTCTAGTAACATGACTTTCGAACATGATTACCGTACCACACAGTGCGGATCTTTACTCTGGAAGACCCACGAGGTTTGGTAGCAACTTGATCTGAAGTTTCATGATCATCATCATTAACTTCCTTACTAATTGGTGTAGGAATCATGGAACTGATTTCTGTGATGAACTACTTTCCAATAAGGGAGAAGGTACAATTACCTCATCAAGTTCTACTTTCCTCCCACTCACTTCTTTCGAGAGAAACTTCTTCTCTAGAAAGGATCCATTTAGCAACGAATGTTTTGCCTTTAGATCTGTGATAGAAGGTGTACCCAACAGTTTCTTTTGGGTATTCTATGAAGATGCACTTCTCCGATTTGGGTTCGAGCTTATCGGTGAAAACTTTTCACATAAGCATCACAACTCCAAACTTTAAGAAATGACAGCTTAGGTTTATTGCTAAACCATAGTTCATACGGTGTCATCTCAACGGATTTAGATGGTGCCCTATTAAACGTGAATGCAGCTGTCTCTAATGCATAACCCCAAAACTATATCGGTAAGAGACATCATAGATCGCACCATATCAAAATAAAGTACGGTTCTGACGTTCGGACACACCATAACGTTGTGGTGTTCGGTGGCGTGAGCTGTGAAACTATTCCACATTGTTTTAATTGAAGACCAAACTCGTAACTCAAATATTCATCTCCACGATCAGATCGCAGAAATTTTATTTTCTTGTTACGATGATTTTCCACTTCACTCTGAAATTCTTTGAACCTTTCAACTATTTCAGACTTATGTTTCATCAAGAAGATATACCCATATCTGCTCAAATCATCTTGTGAAGGTCAGAAAATAACGATACTTGCCACAGTATCAACACTCATTGGATCGCATACATCGGTATGTATTATTTCCAACAATTCAGTATCTCGTTCCATTGTTCCGAAGAACGGAGTTTTAGTCATCTTGCCCAAAAAGGCACGGTTCGCAAGCATCAAATGATTCATAATCAAGTGATTCCAAAATCCATCAGCATGGAGTTTCTTCATGCGCTTTACACCAATATGACCTAAACGGCATTGCCACAAATAAGTTGCACTATCATTATTAACTTTGCATCTTTTGGTTTCAATATTATGAATATGTGTATCACTATGATCGAGATCCAATGAACCATTTTCATTGAGTGTGTAACCATATAAGGTTTTATTCATGTAAGCAGAACAACAATTTATTCTCTTACTTAAATGAATAACCGTATTGCAATAAACATGATCAAATCATATTTATGCTCAACACCAAATAACACTTATTTAGGTTCCACACTAATCCCGAAAGTATAGGGAGTGTGCGATGATGATCATATCAATCTTGGAACTACTTCCAACACTCATCGTCACTTTCCTTCAACTAGTCTCTGCTTATTCAGAACTCCTGTTTGAGTTACTAATCTTAGCAACCGAACAGTATCAAATACTCGGGGCTACTATAAACACTAGTAAGGTACACATCAATAACCTGTATATCAAATATAACCTTGTTCACTTTGCCATCCTTCTTATCCACCAAATATTCAGGGTAGTTCCGCTTCAAAGTGACCAGTTCCATTGCAGCAAAAGTACTCGGTCTCGGGCTTAGGTCTAGACTTGGGCTTCTTCACTCGAGCAGCAACTTGCTTGCCGTTCCATTTGAAGTTCCCTTCTTCCCTTTGCCATTTTCCTTGAGACTAGTGGTCTTGTCAACCATCAACACTTGATGTTTTCTTGATTTCTACCTTCGCGATTTTAGCATCGCGAAGAGCTCGAGAATCTTTTCGTCATCCCTTGCATACTATAGTTCATCACGAAGTTCTACTAACTTAGTGATGGTGACTAGAGAATTCTGTCAATCACTATCTTATCCGGAAGATTAACTCCCACTTGATTCAAGCGATTGAAGTACTCGGACAATCTGAGCACATGCTCACTAGTTGAGCGATTCTCCTCCATCTTTTAGTTATAGAACTTGTTGGAGATTTCATATCTCTCAACTCGGTATTTGCTTGAAATATTAACTTCAATTCTGGAACATCTCATATGGTCCATGACGTTCAAAACGTCTTTGAAGTCCCGATTCTAAGCCGTTAAGCATGGTGCACTAAACTATCAAGTAGTCATCATATTGAGCTGGCCAAACGCTCATAACGTCAGATCGCTCATATTGAGCTAGCCAAACGTTCATAACGCCTCGCATCCGCTCCTGCAATAGGTCTGTCACCTAGCGGTGCATTAAGGACATAATTCTTTCTGGCAGCAATGAGGATAAACCTCAGATCACGGATCCAATCCGCATCATTGCTACTAACATCTTTCAATACAATTTTCTCTAGGAACACATATGAAAACATAGGGAAGCAACAACGCGAGCTATTGATCTACAACATAATTTGCAAAATACTATCAGACTAAGTTCATGATAAATTAAAGTTCAATTAATCATATTACTTAAGAACTCCCACTTAGATAGACATCTCTCTAGTCATCTAAGTGATCACGTGATCCAAATCAACTAAACCATGTCCGATCATCACGTGAGATGGAGTAGTTTCAATGGTGAACATCACTATGTTGATCATATCTACTATATGATTCACGCCGACCTTTCGGTCTCCGTGTTCCGAGGTCATATCTTATATGCATAGCTCGTCAAGTATAACCTGAGTATTCGCGTGCGCAACTGTTTTGCACCGTTGTATTTGAACGTAGAGCCTATCACACCCGATCATCACGTGGTGTCTCAAAGACGAAGAACGGTGCATACTCGTGGAGAACACTTCTTGATAATTTTGGTGAGAGATCATCTTATAATGCTACCGTCAATCAAAGCAAGATAAGATGCATAAAGGATAAACATCACATGCAATCAATATAAGTGATATGATATGGTCATCATCATCTTGTGCTTGTGATCTCCATCGCCAAGCACCGTCATGATCACCATCGTCACCGGCGCAACACCTTGATCTCCATCGTAGCATCGTTGTCGTCTCGCCAACTATTGCTTCTACGACTATCGCTACTCGCTTAGTGATAAAGTAAAGCAATTACATGGCGTTGCATTTCATACAATAAGCGACAACCATATGGCTCCTGCCGATTGCCGATAACTCGGTTACAAAACATGATCATCTCATACAATAAAATATAGCATCACGTCTTGACCATATCACATCACAACATGCCCTGCAAAAACAAGTTAGACGTCCTCTACTTTGTTGTTGCAAGTTTTACGTGGCTGCTACGGGCTGAGCAAGAACCGTTCTTACCTACGCATCAAAACCACAACGATACTTCGTCAAATAGACTCGTTTTAACCTTCTCAAGGACCGGGCGTAGCCACACTCGATTCAACTAAAGTGAGAGAGACAGACACCCGCCGTCACCTTTAAGCAACGAGTGCTCGAGCGGTGAAACCAGTCTCGCGTAAGCGTCGCGTAATGTCGGTCCGGCCGCTTCATCTCACAATACCGCTGAACCAAAGTATGACATGCTGGTAGGCAGTATGACTTGTATCGTCCACAACTCACTTGTGTTCTACTCGTGCACATGACATCAACGCATAAAACCAGGCTCGGATGCCTTTGTTGGGGAACGTAGTAATTTCAAAAATTTCCTACGATCACGCAAGATCATGGTGATGCATAGCAACGAGATGAGAGTGTTGTCTCACGCCCTCGAGACCGACAACGGAAGCGTTGACGCAACGAGAGGAAGTAGTCGTACTTCTTCCCGATCCAACCGATCCAAGTACCGAACGACGGCACCTCCGAGTTCTGCACACGTTCAGCTCGATGGCGTCCCTCGAACTCCGATCCAGCCGAGTGTTGAGGGAGAGTTTCACAAGACGACGGCGTGGTGGCGATGATGATGTTCCACCGGCGCAGGGCTTCGCCTAAGCTCCGCAGCGGTATATTCGAGGTGTAGTTTGGTGGAAGGGGCACCGCACACGGCTAAGGAACGATCCGTAGATCAACTTGTGTGTCATGGGGTGCCCCTGCCCTGTATATAAAGGAGGGAAGGGAGGGGCTGGCCGGCCACCAAGGGCTGCGCTGGGAGTCCTACTCCCACCGGAGTAGGATTCTCCCCAATCCTAGTCCAACTAGGATTGGCCAAGTGGGAAGGGAGAGAGGCGCCCCTTCTCCTAGTCCTAATAGGACTAGGGAAGGGGGAAGGTGCTGCCAGCACTTGGGCCCCTTTCCTCCTTTCCACTAAGGCCCATCAAGGCCCATTGACCCCGGGAGGTTCCGTAACCCCGGTACTCGGTAAAATTCCCAATTTCACCCGGAGTGATTCCGAGTCAAACATAGGCTTCCAATATATCAATCTTTATGTCTCGACCATTTCGAGACTCCTCGTCATGTCCGTGATCTCATCCGGGACTCGAACAACCTTGGTACATCAATATCATATAAACTCATAATAACATCGCCATCGAAGCGTTAAGCGTGCGGACCCTACGGGTTCGAGAACTATGTAGACATGACCTAGAACTATTCTTGGTCAATAACCAATAGCGGAACCTGGATGCCCATATTGGCTCCTACATATTCTCTGAAGATCTTTATCGGTCAAACCGCATAACAACATCGTTGTTCCCTTTGTCATCGGTATGTTACTTGCCCGAGATTCGATCGTCGGTATCCAATACCTAGTTCAATCTCGTTCGCAAGTCTCTTTTCTCGTTCCGTAATACATCATCTCACAACTAACACATTTAGTTGCAATGCTTGCAAGGCTTATGTGATGTGCATTACCGAGAGGGCCAGAGATACCTCTCCGACAATCGGAGTGACAAATCCTAATCTCAAATATGCCAACCCAACATGTACCTTGGAGACACCTGTAATGTACCTTTATAATCACCCGATTCGTTGTGACGTTTGGTAGCACCCAAAGTGTTCCTCGGCAAACGGGAGTTGCATAATCTCATAGTCATAGGAACATGTATAAGTCATGAAGAAAAGCACTAGCAACAAACTATACGATCAGGTGCTATGCTAATGGAATGGGTCATGTCAATCAGATCATTCAACCAATGATGTGATCCCGTTAATCAAATAACAACTCCTTGTTCATGGTTAGGAAACATAACCATCTTTGATTAACGAGCTAGTCAAGTAGAGGCATACTAGTGACACTCTGTAGGTTTATGTATTCACACATGTATTATGTTTCCGATTAATACAATTCTAGCATGAATAATAAACATTTATCATGATATAAGGAAATAAATAATAACATTTATTATTGCCTCTAGGGCATATTTCCTTCAGGTGATGTATCCCCCCTCCGGCAGGGTGCCGGAACAGGGTCCCGAATGGTTTTTGGTGGCTACAGAGGCTTGCAGCGGCGGAATCCCGATCTATTCTCCTCTCCGATGTTTTTAGGGTATATGGACATATATAGGCGAAAGAAGTCGGTCAGGGGAGCCACGATGGGCCCACGAGGGTGGGGGGCGCGCCCAGGGGGGCAGGCGTGCCTCCCTGCCTCATGGCCACCTCGAAGCTTCCCTGATGTCTACTCCAAGTCTCTTGGATTGCTTCCGTTCCAAAAATATCTCTACCGAAGGTTTCATTCCGTTTGGACTCCGTTTGATATTCCTTTTCTTCGAAACACTGAAATCGGCAAGAAAATAACAATTTGGGCTGGGCCTCCGGTTAATAGGTTAGTCCCAAAAATAATATAAAAGTGTATAATAAAGCCCATAAACATCCAGAACAGATAATATAATAGCATTAATACTTCATAAATTATAGATACGTTGGAGACGTATCAGCATCCCCAAGCTAAATTCCTGCTCGTCCTCGAGTAGGTAGATGATAAAAGAAATAATTTATGAAGTGTGAATGCTAGCAGGTGCACAAGTTTGATCAATGATAATTTCAATCACCTTTTCTAGCATCATCATAAGTCATAACAGTAGCTCATCTCATAAAAAAATTCATGATCAAGTAACAAACTATTCACATGTTAAAGTATAGATCATAAACTTTCTTGAGAACTAACAAACCGTGTTATTAGTCCTCAAACAATTACAATTCATCTTATTTTCAGGAAGAGTCTATGTCAGAGCTTTGATTCAGCAAACTTCACATACTCAATTATCATTTAGTCTTTCACAATTGCTAACACTCACGCGGTATTTGTGGGTTCAAAGTTTTAATCAGACAGAGAGAAAGATAGGGGCTTATAGATTCGCCTCCCAACCTTTTACCTCAAGGGTAATGTCAACCATAATAGTTCCTGATGCCTTACATCCAATTGGATATATATATCAGGATCTTTCCAACACAATGTGCTTGCCAAAGGATAAAATGTAAAAGGGAAAGGTGAAGATCACCAGGACTCTTGCATAAGGTATAAGACAAGAATAAAAGATAGGCCCTTCGCAGAGGGAAGCAGAGGTTGTCATGCGCTTTTATAGTTGGATGCACAAAATCTTAATGCGAAAGAACGTCACTTTATATTGCCACTTGTGATAGGGACCTTTATTATGCAGTCCGTCGCTTTTATTGCTTCCACATCACAAGATCGTATAAAGCTTATTTTCTCCACACTAATAGATCATACATATTTAGAAAGCAATTTTTGTTGCATCCATCGATGACAACTTACTTGAAGGATCTTACTCAATCCATAGGTAGGTATGGTGGACTCTCATGGCAATACTGGTTTTAGGGATGTTTGGAAGCACAAGTAGTATCTCTACTTGGTGCAAAGAATTTGGCTAGCATGAGGGGGAAAGGCAAGCTCATCATGTAGGATGATCCATGACAATATACTTTATTTCAGATATAAGAAAACATAACCCATCACGTTGTCTTCCTTGTCCAACATCAACCTTTTAACATGTCATATTTTAATGAGTGCTCGCAATTACAAAAGATGTCTAAGATAGCATATTTATATGTGAAATCTCTCTTCCCTCAATATTATTTTATGAATTGTTCAAGTGACCAATACAATGTTTGCTAACCTTCAATAAATTTACCACCTCTACTTCTTATATGTGAAGTCATTACTCCCCATGGGATAAGCATATGAAACATATATAATTTCAGATTTATGATATACAATTCATTCAACCATTTACTCATAGGATATAAATGAAGCACACGAGTAGATGACAAACTACTCCAAAAAGATATAAGTGAAGATCAATGAGTAGTTAAATAATTATTTAGCTATGTGGAGACTCTCCCATTTAATAATTTTAGATCTTGATACTTTATTCAAATAGCAAGCAAAACAAAATAAAATGACATTCTAAGAATAGCAAACATCACGTGAAGAAGCAAAAACTTAGGATCAACCGATACTAACCGATAGTTGTAGAAGAAGAAAGGTGGGATGCCAAACATCAGCGCGCCATGAAGGAAAGAGCGCTCCTTCAACCAACCCTTCTCCAGGGGCAGCAAGCAGACTCGGAGCGCTCAAGGCCGACGGGGGAGTCGAGGAAGGAGGAGGCCGTTTCTCAGAAGGCGCAACCGCCTCGACGGAAGGAGCCCTGAAGAACTAACGTCAGGAAATGGAAACAGCACACAAGGAACCACAGCGATACGGTAATTACACGTCGACGGCGATGTACTTCCTCTGCTTCAGTGGCCCAAAGATGTTGTTGCCGCTCGAGGATCCTTTCCTCTTGCGGAGCTCCTCGAAGTCCACGCAGAGCCGACCGAAGCGCTGGACGTGGCGGCCTGCGCGTGGCGAGGCCGAGGAAGAGCTCGGAGGGCCTACTTCAGGGGTGCCCGGCTGCGGTGAACAGTCGGGCGCCGCCTCACCACAACCTCCCGAGGCTCCCGGAGCCTTGGCCTCGGGAACCGCATGCCGCACCTCCGCAGCGTCCAACGTCTCCGGGGAGGGGACGCAAGCTCCCGAGGACGACGCCCCAGGATCACTACACGGCATGTACTCCTCAGCACTTGAGCCACCAGCCTCCGCCGGGGCTCGCCCTCCTGCACCCTCACCTGGGGCGAGCTCGGCACCGGCAGAAAGGAAGGGAACCACGTCGACGGGGTTCCCGTGGGGCCCCACCAGGCCGATCGGCAGCAGCCCCCACTCATCAAAGGAGGGCATGCTCTCGGCAAATTCATCCTTGTTCTTGCAACGGTACATCATGCAGTTCTTCCCAGGCAACTCATCCGGCAAAGGGACACCCGTCAGGACCTTGAGCACTATTTGCCGCATCTCGAGAGGGAGCCCGGACTCCTGCAACCTCATATGGTCCTGACTATTGAGCAAGGTCCACATCGGGCGAGAGTGGCGCTGAAGCGGGGCTACCTGGCGCTTGACGAATTCCTTCACCACCATAGGCGCGGTCACGCCGCGGTCCTTCAGCTTCCTCAGCCTAGCCCAGACAGGAGCGAGGCGGGGGCTCGTGATCTTCTAGTGGCCCCAGCCGGAGTTTGGAACAGCAGGTCCCGCCGGGAGATGAAGCAGGGGGCTTAGCACGCCGGCATCAACAAACACCCATCATGTACGATACTCTCTCGTGGATGAAGGGATCTCGAAGTCAATCCCCGCGCCCACCGTCGCGGCCGCGGCCTGGAAGCTCACGCACCCCGAGCATCGCTGGGGGCCGATCAGATGCAGTGAGAAGAAATGACGGAGGAGGGCCACCGAAGGAGCGATACCCACCATGGCTTCGCACACGAAGGCGAAGACATCAAGAAGAGTCACCGATTGAGGGTCAAGATGCAGCATGTGGATCTGATAATGCTCAAGCACCGTGTTGAAGAAGGCGGAGAAGGGAGAAATCAAGCCAGCCCAGAGGGCATCTATGAAGATTGGGACTTCAGTGGCTGCCCGAGCCATGCGAGTGCGAGACGCAGGCCAAGCCACCGTCTCTCCCCACTCGTTGAAGCTGGAAGCAAGCATCGGACGCACCTTGTCCATGGCCTCGTCGTTGAGCACTCGGGATCAACCTAGCGCCGACTCGACGGTCGGAGGAGCGCTTGGCGGAGACAAGGGCTTATTTCCCTTATCTGCTTATCTCGGCGCCATGGCAACGAAGCGGGCGGAGGGCAGGTCAGATTGGAGAAGAGAAACAGAGTCTCGAGGAAGCAAGGAGATGGGGGAAGCAGGGCGTAGACGACGGAGGGATAACCGTGTAAGCTGCGGGGGGCGCATAGCCAGGCGGATTCAAAGGCAGCATGGGGAAGCGGAGACGCCCACGTCCAATCAACCGCCACGCGTCAACCGAGGCCGCGAGCTTTGGGGCCAGGCGCCCGATTTTGACCCTTGGCTTCGCCATGGCCAAGCCCAAGCGCACCTTGGGCCCGGGGGCTATGTCGGCGTCCTGGGAACGGGGGTCCCCAGACTTGCCTGCATGCGGCCCACGGCGTGGCTAAGTCAGCGGGGCGTGCGGCCCATCTTGATCAACAAGGCATCCAAGACCCTCGCGAGGGGCCAAGCCTCGCGAGGCGGGCGACGCAAGACCTCCTCAGGAGTGGCCTAGCCAGGCGGGCTCACGAGGAGCGGAGATATCAAGGCAGGGCAAACCTCACGAGGCCTTCGTGACATGAGCCATGACGATCGAGACCAGGCGGGCGCCAGCACGCGCAACGTCCTTGTTTCCCCTTTGGTGCTAAGGAGGCAAGCGGAGGCAAGGAGTACCGAGGCATCAGGCAAAGGTTGCCATATCGGTGCAAAGAGAACAAGACCAGAAGGACGGCAAGATGGAGGTCATCGTGGAGCCTAAGACGGCGTCACCACCAGAGCCTTTAGCAGGCGAAGACCGCTTTTGTCAGGATAGCTTGTACTAACCGTCCCCCTTCAAATTTGCCCGCCGTTGTTGGCTCCCTTCCCGCTCAATATTTGGGGAGAGGACCAGGGCCTATATAAGTAGAAATAGCCACCACAATAGGGGCATCTCAGCTTGATCTGATCTGATCAAGAGCCTACCCTAGCCACAAGAACACCTCAACCTCAGGAGGCTGTTCTTCCCCTTGTACTGTTCATCATCAGCCCAAGAGGCAATCCACCACCACCACACTGGAGTAGGGTATTACACCACAACGGTGGCCCGAACCAGTATAAATCTCGTGTCTTTTGTGTTATGAAGTTAAATCGACTTCGTCCGCGAGATCTTAGTGAGCTAGGGCGTGGATCGGTAGGAGGGAAAGACTTCGCGCGCACCCCAGAGTTTGAACCTTAAGGGTTTTGCCGGAACCCCACATCCGACATAAACCAATGCAAAAAACCTTATCATACTCTACTGTAGCAAATCGTAAAATTATTATTCAACATTGCATACGAAATGCCTCTGCATATTTAATAGTCCTATCCTCATATAGAGTCGTTAAAGAAGCAAACATATGCAAACAATGCAAACATAACAGCAATCTGCCTAAACAGGACAATATGTAAAGAATGCAGCAAGATCCATACTTCCCTAGCTCCAAAAATTATGAACAAAAATTCCCACCGTAGTAAATTTATCAGATCTTATTATGCAAAAGGTTTCAACATTTTATCACATACTGACTTTTCTAGGGAATTTTTGCAACAGCGGTAAACTTTCTGTTTTCAATCAGCAACATGAAGACTTGTAAAATAGGCATAGTAAAGGCTATCAATGCCACTTTTATTGAAATAAAAGATGCAAAACATTGTTCTAAATAACAGCAAGCAAATCCTAACAAAATAAATTGACGCTCCAAGCAAAACACATATCATGTGGTGAATAAAAATATAGGTCCAAGTAAAGTTACCGATGAACGAAGACGAAAGAAGGGATGCCTTCCGGGGCATCCCCAAGCTTAGGCTCTTGGTTGTCCTTGAATAGTACCTTTGGGTGCCTTGGGCATCCCCAATCTTAGGCTCTTGCCACTCCTTATTCCATAGTCCATCGAATCTTTACCCAAAACTTGAAAACTTCACAACACAAAACTTAACAGAAAACTCGTAAGCTCCGTTAGTATAAGAAAATAAATCACCACTTAGGTACTGTTGTGAACTCATTATAAATTCATATTGGTGTAATATCTAATGTATTCCAACTTCTCTATGGTTCATACCCTCCGATACTACTCATAGATTCATCAAAATAAGCACACAACACATAGAAAACAGAATCTGTCAAAAACAGAACAGTCGGTAGTAATCTGTATCAAACGTATACTTCTGGAACTCCAAAAATTCTAAAATAATTTGGTGTACCTGAGTAATTTGTATATTAATGATCTGCAAAAAGAATCAACCTAAGAGCACTCTCCAGTAAAAATGGCAGGTAATCTCGTGAGCGCTAGAGTTTCTGTTTTTTTACAGCATGAACGACTTCACCCAAGTCTTCCCAAAGGTTCTACTTGGCACAAACACTAATTAAAACATAAAACCACATCTAACTAGAGGCTAGATAGATTATTTATTAATAAACAGGAGCAAAAGGCAAAGAACTAAAATAAAATTGGGTTGCCTCCCAACAAGCGCTAACGTTTAACGCCCCTAGCTAGGCATGATGATTTCAATGATGCTCACATAAACGATAAGAAATGAAACATAAAGAGAGCGTCATGAAGAATATGACTAGAACATTTAAGTCTAACCCACTTTCTATGCATAGGGATTTTGTGAGCAAACAACTTATGGGAACAACAATCAACTAGCATAGGAAGGCAAAACAAGCATAACTTTAAAACTTTTAACACATAGAGAGGAAACTTGATATTATTGCAATTCTTACAAGCATATATTCCTCCCTCATAGTAATTTTCAGTAGCATAATGAATTAATTCAACAATATAACCAACACCTAAAGCATTATTTTCATGATCTACAAGCATAGAAAATTTACTACTCTCCACATATGCAAAATTCTTCTCATTCGGAATAGTGGGAGTATCATAAGAAACTCGAATACTATAAATTGTTTCCACGTTAAAGGAGCATAAATATAATCATCACTACTTTTTATAGCATACGTATCATCACAATAATCATCATAAGTAGCAGTCATGCTATCATCATAACAAATTTGCATATCAAAACTTGGGAGGCTAAAAATATCATCTTCATTAAACATAGCATCCCCAAGCTTGGAACAAACATTAATTTCAGAAAATATATTCTCAAACTTGTCATTCTCATCAAACATAGCATCCCCAAGCTTGGGCCTTTTCATATCATAAGCATAATCACTCTCATCATTAATAGTATGGATAGCACCAATAGTATAGCAATTATCATCATCACAATGAGTAATAGGAGCAACGTCATTTGGGAGGGATACCTTCTTACCTTTGTTTCTCCGTCTTTTCTTTTTCTTATTCACACCATGTGTGGGTTTAACCCTCTTTTTTGATCTCCTTATTGATGAGATTGGTTGGATAGAAGGCTCCTCCTCGTTACCTGATTCATCATAAGAAATAATAGGAGGGTATTGGGAAGTCTCTTCCCTTTCACTAGTATTCTCTTCATCCTCTATTTGTTTTTCTTTTCTTTATGTAATTGGCAATATAAGGATTTTCAATGCAATTCACCGCACAATACATAAAAATTTCTTCTAGATCAATATCGAGGAACCTATCTAGATTAAATTTTGGAATACCCTCAGTTACACGTTTCATTTCTTCATACCCTAAAAGAAGACTAAGCTCTTTATGATGCTCAAGGGTAATCAAGTTATCACAATTTTTGGACACGATTTGATCATGAAACAAATAGCATTGGAGCTTTAAATGACCATTTTCATTGCAAAGTTCACAAGGATGGCGATAAATATTGAATCTTTCAGCACAAACATCTAGCCTCTCTTGCAACCATTTGGTTTCTAAATACTCATGCCTCTTGCAAAATCTATCTTCCCTATTTGGTGTGTACTTGCAAACTCTATGCACTCCACAAAAGTTGACATGCTTATAAGAGACATTTTCATCATGACTAGTGCAATCATCATTAGTACTATGGATATTCAAGGAGTTCATACTAACAACATTGCAATCATGCTCATCATTCAAAGATTTAGTGCCAAACATTCTAATGCATTCTTCCTCCAGCAATTGAGCACAATTATCGGAATCCTTATATTAAAAAGGTGAAGCATATGAGGCACCCTCAATTCCATTTTTTGTAGTTTTCTTTTATAAACTAAACTAGTGATAAAACAAGAAACTAAAATATTCGATTGCAAGATCTAAAGATATACCTTCAAGCACTAACCTCCCAGGCAACGGCGCCAGAAACTGCTTGATGTCTACTACGCAACCTTCTTCTTGTAGACGTTGTTGGGCCTCCAAGTGCAGAGGTTTGTAGGACAGTAGCAAATTTCCCTCAAGTGGATGACCTAAGGTTTATCAATCCGTGAGAGGCGTAGGATGAAGATGGTCTCTCTCAAACAACCATGCAACCAAATAACAAAGAGTCTCTTGTGTCCCCAACACGCCCAATACAATGGTAAATTGTATAGGTGCACTAGTTCAGCGAAGAGATGGTGATACAAGTGCAATATGGATGATAGATATGACTATTTGCAATCTGAAAATGTAAAAAACAGCAAGGTAGCAAGCGATAAAAGTGAGCGTAATTGGTATTGCAATGCTAGGAAACAAGGCCTAGGGTTCATACTTTCGCTAGTGCAAGTTCTCTCAACAATAATAACATAATTGGATCATATAACTATCCCTCAACATGCAACAAAGAGTCACTCCAAAGTCACTAATAGCGGAGAACAAACGAAGAGATTATGGTAGGGTACGAAACACCTCAAAGTTATCCTTTCTGATATATCTATTCAAGAGTCCGTAGTAAAATAACATGAAGCTATTCTTTCTGTTCGATCGATCATAGAGTTCGTACTAGAATAACACTTAAGACACAAATCAACAAAAATCCTAATGTCACCTAGATACTCCAATGTCACCTCAAATACCCGTGGGTATGATTATACGATATGCATCACACAATCTCAGATTCATCTGTTCAAACCAACACAAAGAACCTCAAAGAGTTCCCCAAAGTTTCTACCGGAGAGTCAAGATGAAAATGTGTGCCAACCCCTATGCATAAGTTCACGAGTGGAACCTGCAAGTTGATCACCAAAACATACATCAAGTGGATCACGTGAATATCCCATTGTCACCACAGATAAGCACATGCAAGACATACATCAAGTGTTCTCAAATCCTCAAAGACTCAATCCGATAAGATAACTTCAAAGGGAAAACTCAATCCATTACAAGAGAGTAGAGGGGGAGAAACATCATAAGATCCAACTGTTGGGGAACGTAGTAATTTCAAAAAATTTCCTACGTACACGCAAGACCATGGTGATGGCATAGCAACGAGAGGGAGAGTGTCGTCCACGCACTCGTGAGACCGAAAAGCGGAAGTGTTATAACAACGCGGTTGATGTAGTCGACGTCTTCACGATCCGACCGATCCAAGCACCGAACGCACGGCACCTCCGAGTTCTGCACACGTTCAGCTCGATGACGATCCCCGGACTCCGATCCAGCAAAGTGTCGGGATGAGTTCCGTCAAGACGACGGCGTGGTGAAGATGATGATGCTCCACCGACGCAGGGCTTCGCCTAAGCTCATGACGATATGACTTCACGGCGCAGGCTTCGCCTAAGCTCGCGACGATATGACCGAAGTGGAATATGGTGGAAGGGGCACCGACACGGCTAAGGAACGATCCGTAGATCAACTTGTGTCTCATGGGGTGCCCCCTGCCCCGTATATAAAGGAGCAAGGAGGAGGTGGCGGCCAAGGGAGGAGGCGCGCCAGGGGGAGTCCTACTCCCACCGGGAGTAGGACTCCTCCTTTCCTAGTAGGAGTAGGAGAGAAGGAAGGAGAAGGGAGGAAGGTGCGGCCTCCCCTAGTCCATTCGGACTAGGCCTTGGGGCGCGGCCTGCCCTAGGCAGCCTCTCTCTTTCCGCAGGGCCCAATAAGGCCCAATACTTCTTCCGGCGAATTCCGTAACTCTCCGGTACTCAAAATATCCGAATCATTCGAACCTTTCCGAACTCGAATATAGTCGTCCAATATATCGATCTTTACGTCTCGACCATTTCGAGACTCCTCGTCATGTCCCCGATCTCATCCGGGACTCGAACTCCTTGGTACATCAAAACTCATAAACTCATAATATAAGCATCATCGAAACCTTAAGCGTGCGGACCCTACGGGTTCGAGAACTATGTAGACATGACCTAGAACCATTCTCGGTCAATAACCAATAGCGGAACCTGGATGCCCATATTGGTTCCTACATATTCTCTGAAGATCTTTATCGGTCAAACCGCATAACGACATACGTTGTTCCCTTTGTCATCGGTATGTTACTTACCCGAGATTCGATCGTCGGTATCCAATACCTAGTTCAATCTCGTTATCGTAAGTCTCTTTACTCGTTCCGTAATACATCATCTCACAACTAACTCATTAGTTGCAATGCTTGCAAGGCTTATGTGATGTGTATTACCGAGAAGGCCCAGAGATACCTCTCCGAGCAATCGGAGTGACAAAACCTAATCTCGATTCATGCCAACTCAACATATACTTTTGGAGACACCTGTAGAGTACCTTTATAATCACCCATTTACGTTGTGACGTTTGGTAGCACACAAAGTGTTCCTCCGTAAACGGAGTTGCATAATCTCATAGTTGCAGGAACTTTGTATAAGTCATGAAGAAAGCATAAGCAACATACTAAGCGATCAAGTGCTACGCTAACGGAATGGGTCATGTCAATCACATCATTCTCCTAATGATGTGATCCCATTAATCAAATGACAACACATGTCTATAGTTAGGAAACATAACCATCTTTGATCAATGAGCTAGTCTAGTAGAGGCATACTAGTGACTATTTGTTTGTCTATGTATTCACACATGTATTATGTTTCCGGTTAATACAATTCTAGCATGAATAATAAACATTTATCATGATATAAGGAAATAAATAATAACTTTATTATTGCCTCTAGGGCATATTTCCTTCAGTCTCCCACTTGCACTAGAGTCAATAATCTAGTTCACATCGCCATGTGATTTAACATCAATAGTTCACATCTATATGTGGTTAACACCCATAGTTCACATCGTCATGTGACCAACACCCAAAGGGTTTACTAGAGTCAGTAATCTAGTTCACATCGCTATGTGATTAACACCCAAAGAGTACTAAGGTGTGATCATGTTTTGCTTGTGAGATAATTTTAGTCAACGGGTCTGTCACATTCTGAGCCGTAAGTATTTTGCAAATTTCTATGTCTACAATGCTCTGCACGGAGCTACTCTAGCTAATTGCTCCCACTTTCAATATGTATCTAGATCGAGACTTAGAGTCATCCAGATCGGTGTCAAAACTTGCATCGACGTAACCCTTTACGACGAACCCTTTTTCACTTCCATAATCGAGAAACATATCCTTATTCCACCACTACTAGGAAAAGGGCTATAGATGGAAATGACACTAATGGCGCACCGGAAAGATGGTGCGCCATTAGTATATACTAATGGCGCACCACCATCCGATGCGCCATTAGAGTCTAAACTACTAATGGCGCACCATGCTTTGGGTGCGCCATTAATACCAATTTTTTTAAACTAGTGCTTTGTCCAAACATACTAATGGCGATCCTGCCCAAGTGCGCCATTAGTAGTTGTAACTACTAATGGCGCACCAGTGTGGGTGCGCCATTAGTATATAAACTTTTTTTGAACTAGTGCGCCTGTCCAAACATACTAATGGCGCATCCTGCCCCGGTGCGCCATTAGTAGTTGTAATTACTAATGGCGCACGAGGTGTGGGTGCGCCATTAGTATAGAAACTTTTTTTGAACTAGTGCTTTGTCCAAACATACTAATGGCGCATCCTGCTTAGGTGCGCCATTAGTAGTGGTAACTACTAATGGCGCACCATGCAAGAGGTGTGCCATTAGTAAGTGGGCAGCAACAAGATATTTGGGACAGCCTCTCCTACCCACACACTCACTTTCTCCCCACTTCATTCTCTCCGCCTCCTCCTTGTCTCTCGGTGCCTCCTCTTTTCACCTCATTTCCACCATAGATTCATTCAAATTAAGTGGTTAAATTACCTTGTTTTAATAGGTAAGTAAGGGGGAAGCTATATTTAGGTTGTTCTCCTTACAACAATGTGCACATGCACTTTTTATGGCCTAGCTAGATCTATGTATGTTCGTGGTGTTGCATATGTTTGTGGTGTTGCATATGTTTGTGGTGTTTGCATATGTGTTTGTGTTTGGAGGTGTACCGGTATTTGAAATGCGATAGTTGCCAATATTTTGCCGGAATGTTGATTCATTTCCGTTTCAAGAGAATTTTGGCATTAAGCATCCTTTTGGTCCTATTTTTAGGAAAGTCATGCCAAATTTTTCTTGGTTCTAAAATATCGTTTTGCTCTACCCATGGTGACCATGGTCCGCATACGATGACCGAAGGCATCGTGAATAGGTTTTTGAGGTCGCGAAGGCCGAGATGCTTCAAAAGAACGAGACGGAGATAAGATGTCCGTGTCGAAGATGCAAGTGAAGAGCCTTATTGCGGACCCGGATTCCGGCAGGTGCGGGACCACCTGCTGTTGCGTGGTTTCATGGATGGCTATCGGTGGCAAGGTGATGAAGATGACTACGAAGTCGTCCATGCGGGCGGGCAAGAAATGAGGAAGGGCAGCAAGACAACCACCGCGGCTCGGGCGGGCGAGAAGACGAAGAATCCCTAGGAGATGATCACGATCGTGATGTTGTACAGATCATCATGTAGAAGATGCAGGACATGATGATGAGGAAGATGCGGAGCAGGCGACGGGCATGATCATGAAGATGATGATGCGGCGGAGCGCACGACGCTGGACCATCGATGGGCTGGGTGCAGGACCCTCATATTCAAGAGCTGCTTCTCAAGCACGGATAACGCAAGAGCTGCCGCCGAGAGAAAGCCAAGATGGATCAACTTGAGTTAGACGTGGTTACTCCATTGTATGAAGGATGCAGGCCCGAGGATACCCGCTGAAAGTAACGCCATGGCCACGGAGATGAAGGTAAAACACAAAATGACCGGCGATGCTTCGACGAGAACATGTCATTCGCACGAACGTCTTCCCAAGGGGAACAAGTGCCCGACCAGTTTGGAGGAGGCGAAGAAAATCGTGTGTCCTCTGGATTTACCGCGACGTGAAATACCATGTGTGCATGAACAATTGCATCATTTATCGGGACGAGCACGCGGAGTCTACCATATGTCCGGTGTGCGCGTCACTCGATACAAGAAGAGGAAGAAAGCTCCTCGAAAAGTGGTGTGGTACTTTCCGATCACTCCTCGTCTCGCAGCGCTATTTCGCGGACCCTAAGGTAGCAAAGCTCCTGCGTTGGCACGCGGATAGGGAGGAGAAGAAGCGGGAAGATGACGCAAATGATCCGGAGATAGATAAAAAGACAAGATGCTGAGTCACCCTAAGGATGCGAGCGGTGGCAAGCGTTGAACTTCAAGACTCGGAATTTGGGAACGATCCAAGGAACATCGTCTTTGGGCGCGAGCACCGATGGAGTCAATCCGTTTGGCAGCCGAGAAGCACACATAGCACCTGGCCTGTGTTTGTGTCGATGTACAACCTTCCCCCTGGTTGTGCATGAAGAGGAAGTACATTCACATGAGTATGCTAATTGAAGGGCGAAACAACCAGGAACGACATCAATCAGATCTGGGGCTGCTGAAAGAGGAGCTTGACACGCTGTGGAAAACGCCAGCCAATACGTGGGGACGCCGGAGAAAGAATATTTCCCTATGAGAGCCGCTTTGCTCACAACGGTGCACGACTATCTCGGTTACGGATATGTCGCGGGCAGGTAGTCCACGGATTTTACGGATGCGTAAGGTGCATGGATGACACAACGTATCGCCAGCTAGATAGAGATCCGGGTCTTGAAAACCGTGTTCATGGGACATCGAAGGTGGCTTCGCGACGATGACCCGTGGAGGAAACGCAAGGATCTGTTCGATGGTGAAACCGAACCCAAAACGCCTGTACGAGGAGCGGCGAGGAAATAGACAAGTTGTTGGAAAATTGGAAAGACTGCCCACCGCCGGAAAGAAGCAAAAGGCGCGAGCCGGAAAGAAGCGAAGGCGCCAGAGCCGCTGCTGAAGGTATGGAAAACGAGGTCTGTTTTACGGGACTTGCCGTCTTGGAAGATCCACCGTGTGCCTCACAGCCTTGATGTCATGCATATCACGAAGAACGTGTGCGAGTCTGCTTGGTACCCTGCTCAACATGCCGAGAGGACCAAAGATGGGCGAAAGCAAGGGCAGACTTGAAATCAATGGGCATCGTGCGGAGCTTCACGCTATATATGATGATGATGATGATGATGATGATGATGATGATGATGATGATGATGATGATGATGAGGCGGAGCACGACAGTAAAGTCGCCGCAAAGGCAAAAGGCCAAGAAGACCGGAAATGACTACCCTCCCGCGTGCTTCACTCTAAGTCGGGAGGAGATCGAGCAGTTTTCACCTGCCTCCTAGGAGTAAAACTTCCTTACTGATACGCTGGGAAGATAAGCAGATACCTAGACCCAGTGAAGCGAAGTTCAGCGGGATGAAGTCTCACGGTATCACGTCTCGATGACGCAGATACTTCCAGTTGCAATCCATTGGGATCATGGACGCGCACGTCCGTGAAACGCTATTTGGCCTATGCAACTTCTTCGACGTCATCTCTCGGAAGTCGATTGGCGTGAGGCAACTCGAAGGCTACGAGGAAGAGATCGTGGTGATACTATGCGAGCTTGAGATGTACTTCCGCCCGCATTCTTGACGTTATGGTGCATCTGCTGGTCCATATAGTGGAGGATATCATCCAACTCGGCCGACGTTCCTGCACAGCATGATGCCGCTCGAAAGGATGAATGGTGTCATCAAAGGATACGTTCGCAACATGTCACGTCGTAAGGAAGCATAGCCGGGGCTTTTCGATCAAGAGTGCATCTCCCATCGCACGAATTATCTAGGCATCGAGAACCCGTTGGTCTGCCCGTCAGCAGCACCTCGGCAGGCTCGCTGGATGGGGTCACCGTGAGGGTCGCCGCGAAATGCATGTCGACTTGAGGGTCGACTCGCCGACTTTGAAAGAGCAAACCTAGTCGCGCTACAACACATAGACGTGGTCGATCCTTGGGTGGTAGAGCACAAAACCTTTATTAAAAAGACGTACAATGACCGAGGCCAACAGAGGACGGACGGAGATACACTCAAAGAGCACAACTCATGTTTCACGCGTTGGTTCAAGCATAAGCTTCGTTACCCTTTACATGAGGATTCTTCCGCGGAAGAACAACTCATATTCGCCTTGTCACAGGCGCCGAGCACAACGATGACCTATGAGGCGCACGACATCAACGGCTACACATTCTACACCGAGGCCAAGGACATGAAGAGCGATGGTTATCGTAACTCCGGGTAACGATGGAATCCTACACCGTAACGACAAGGACAGATACTACGGAAGGATCGAGGAGATCGGGAGCTGAGCTACTGTTGGAGAGAAGGTCCCGATGTTCCGTGTCGATGGGCCAAGAACGTCATAAAAGAAGACCGGTATTTCACCACCATGGTTATACCCGAAGCCAAATCCAAGATCATGGGCATAAGCGTCACCGTGAAAAATGAGCCATGGGTACTGGCTTCCCAAGTGGACCAATGCTTCTTCATTACCGACCCGCCAAAGCCCGGTCGTGTTGTCGTGAGGAGAGGCAAAAGGAAGATCATCGGAATGGATGGAGTAGCCAATGAGCAAGACTTGACAAATACGGCGACCGAGGATCGAACATGACGACGATGATGAAGTAGCAGCATACACCACAAGAAGAAGCAGGACCACCCTACCTAAAGGACGTCCGTTCCACAAAAGAACTCCATTTGTAAAAAGAAGGGCAAGAAGATTGTGAGCAGATAGCTAGCTAAGATCGATTGTATTTAAATCGTAGCCTTCATTTCTCGATTGTATTTCATGGGTACTTTTGAACTATCATGAATATTTTTAAATTTCATGGACACTCGATCTCGATCCCCTCCATCTCGATCGCTATCCCACCTCGCCAGATCCGGCCCCCCGCCTTGAGCACCCCCAGATCCACCGCCGCCGCCGACCCCCGCACCTCGATTCCCTCCATCTTTTAAAATGGCTTTTAAATGCTCTGTCTTATAAAAAATGCTACTGTCTTATAAAAAAATGCTCTTGTCTTATAAAAATAAGTATCAAACAGCTATTTAAATGCTACTGTCTTATAAAAAATATTACTGTTATTATTTAAACAAGTTTGAACATTTTAAACACAAATAAGTATCAAACAGCTTTTTAAATGCTAAAAAATTTTGTGGAGCCCACCTCGATCCCCTCCATCTCGATCGCTGTCCCACCTCGCCAGATCCGGTCCCCGCCGCTTGAGCACCCCCAGTCCACGGCCGCCGCCATGAACCCCCGCACCTCGATTCCCCTACTCAACCGCCGCCCTGACCCCCCGCACTCCCAAGACCGCCTTATAAAAAAATAAGTATCAAACATCTTTTAAATGCTCTTGTCTTATAAAAAATATTACTGTTATTATTTAAACAAGTTTGGACATATTTAAACATAAATAAGTATCAAATAGCTTTTAAATGCTAAAAAATTGTGGAGCACAGGAGTGAACCCGGGACCTCTGTGTGAGAGCTGGAGGTGACCAGTCGAGCTAGTAGAGTGGGCTTGACATGGATAGGTTACAGCAGTAGATAACCTTTTGGCTTTTGTGGAAATAAAAAAAATACTAATGGCGCACCACGGTGAGGTGCGCCATTAGTGTGGACATGCTAATGGCGCACGCATGTGAGTGCGCCATTAGTAATGTGGCCCCCTTCGCCCGATCCCCTTCGCCCGATCCCCCCGCCCGATCCCCGCTTGATTCTCTCCCTCTCGCCCCCGCCCCCGCCCCGCCGCCGCGCCCTCGCCCTCGCCCTCGCCCTCTCCCTCCCTCCCTCCCTCTCCGCCCTTCGGCCGCCGCGCGACGCCTTGCGCCGACGCCGCCTCGACCCGCCCGACCCGCCGCCGGGGCGCCGCCCAGGCCGCCCGACCCGCCGCCCGACGCCGCCCGGACGCCGCCCGACCCGCCGCCCGGACGCCGCCCGACCCGCCGCCCGGGCGCTGCCCCGCCGCCCAGCGCCGCCTCGACCCGCCCGAGCGCCGCTGCCCCACCTCGACCCCGCCCCGTCCACACCACCGTCGCCGAGCACCACCACCCCGTGAGCTCCCCTCCTCCTCATCCTCCTCCTCCCCTCAAAACTAAATCAATGGAGATGACATGTTACGATCCGTCAGAATTATCGCCAGCAAGTGCTGCCAATGATCGATCGAGCAATTATCTATGCAAGTGTCAAGACTGATGTAAATTAGTGGGGATCATGTGTCTTCATTCGGCGCTCTGCGAGACGGGTGTCCGGCCTTTCGGGGATTCAGTCAACTTTTACATGGACGATGAACGCCCATGGTGGTAGCGACATAGATATTTCTTTGCTGCTGCCTTGCTGGTAGGAATCGAATCAGTATACACCGGCTCGCCTAGGGAACTTCTCCAGTCACCATAGTTGCCTCCCTGTTACTAGCTCGGGGAGGACGTACCAAAGAGTGCAGCTACTGCCTCAATGATAACGGGCATCGATGTTGCAACCCTGCTGAATAACAAACTGATGCTACAACTGTTTTTATCTTGCCATGATGTTGAAAATCATCTTACAGTCCATGGAGCTCAACTAGAAACTCGTGAATTACAAGAACATTTGTATTTCCATGCTTAATGATGAATAGGTGTTTTCTTGGCATCAGAATGGATGAATAGGTGACAAAACTTTGCGTTGCAACAACCGGGCATATATGCACCTTATGCCCAACAATAGGCACTGAAGAAAACGCAAAATTTGTTGCTATATAAATGTGAACAAAATTCGTGCTTGTATATGATATTCTGCCATGAAGAAAGAATAGATAGTGTGGGTCTGACCTTGTTTAATTTCTGCAATTCTTGTATATGATATTTGCATTTCCCAAACATATTTGCATTTCCCATAGTTTATTACCTTCAGATGACAATCCCTTTTGCTGGATGTTTATGTACAAGGACATCACAATTCTACTAGACTTAACTGAGATAATCATCGCTAGATATGCAATTACTTTGATGGGCGTTAAGGAAGAGGATGGGCAACACCAGGGTTTACTGCTGTATTGCTTTGGATATAATAGTAATTGGCACATTAAGTTTGACAAAAGTTTCATCCAAGTGAGTACAAATATGAGTTCCATTCAACCTTGATAATTTGTGGGTTCGCTTAGGATAAAATACCTTTCATTTGTTTGTGTTGCAAGATTATTGTAGGAAAAACCCCTGTAGTTCATTCCTCATTTCCCGTCTTAGATAGATAGTGTATTAATCTCCTTTGGGTAGAGTGACCTACTACCATTTTAATTATGTCTTTGAGGTGGTTGCATAGCTCTAATACTAATGAGCAGGCCACTTTACATTCAAATTTTCATGTTCAGTCTTGGTTCTTTTGGGAGATGTGTTGCTTGGTGTCTATCAAGCACATCATCAACAATACTTGTTAAACACTGGTGTTAGGCCCTAATCTTTCTGTTCACCCGTGTTCCTCTGGTGAGGCAAGAATTTCTGTGTGTTTGGAGGAATTTTTTGTGTATAATTGAATTTTTTATCTTTGTAGCTTGCTCGTAATAGAGGATGATCAGTGGCAGTTTGTGCAGTTGTGTTGTGTAGTATGACAAAACATGTAAATGTACATTAAATTGTTGCTCAACGCCATTTATAACTCTGTCAAATTCAGACAGACCATAGAATGCAGTAACAAAAATTTATATTGGTGTTGGAATGCAGTCAAAATTCAGACATGTAGCCTTGCAAGCAAAAGTATATTTGTGGTGCTATATTTGTGGTGCAAAATGAAGATATGCCAAACTCCTCAACAGTTGGTTAGTCTCATTAGGGTAAAATAATAGGATACTTTGTTAAATTAGAAGTCATCAACATGCTGCTGATCAATTGCTGCTGTATCCTGTATGATGTATGTGATCTCATTGATGTATGGTTTTTTATCAAGAGGCCAAACATTCATCTAGTTTTGCTATGAACTGCTGCTAATGTATGATGTAGTTGCTTCACCTGCTATCTTGCTTACGATTCTGCCTTTGTGCCGTTTAAGAGTTTTTAGATGAATGTCTATAGTGCTTTTCTTCTCTCGCTAACTCCGCTCGGAGTTGTTGTTGGCCGATAACAGCATGTTTGAAGTACAATTGTTACCAATGTGGGCTTGTGGAATCCCATGACAAAAGTCTTGAGTTGGGTTCGATACAATTGTCAAGGGTAGTCTCATTGTGATCTTCTGAAATGACCCATTGGCAACTTCATTAAGCGGGGATAATGATTTTGCAGGTACCCCGAGAGGCCCTTGAGTTTGCCGGAATGTCGATTAACTTCCGTTCCGGCAAATTCGGGTACTCCATATGTCCTATTTTCAGCAAAGGTCATGCTGAAATTTTCCGTGAATTTTAGCATGACTTTGCTAAAAATAGGACATATGGGGTACTTGTGACTAATGCATGGGCCGGGGTATCTTAGTAGTTAATTAAGTAGGATCAAGTGCCCGGCGTACTTGTGACTAATGCATGGCTTTTAGGGTGCCTCGGTGTCGATAAAAACGAAATGATGAAAAGTTAGGCTTTTAGGGTGCCTTGGCGCCGAAAAACCCTCAATGATAAAAGCTTAGATTTTAGGATGCCTCGGTGTCGACAAACCCTAAATGATGAGACCATGATCTTGTTCCTTGACAATAACCAACTTTTGACCAAACTTTGTTTCTATTTAGAGAGAAACATGGCCCACAACGATGAGGCCGGGGTTGGCGGCAAGGCATTCAGGAGCTGTCCCGGAGATGGAGGAACAACCTCACTTGTATGAGGCCGCCGCCTTCCCACCGATCCCGAGACCACGGATGGTGCCGCCGAGGATGACCACACCGATGCCACCACCGATGGTGCCGCCGAGGATGCCACCATCGATGATGGCGGCATGACGCACAGATGGCAGCCACCGAAGAGGCAACGGAAGGACCGGCGCCCGATCGTGCTCGCACCCTCAAGGAGGAAGTTCTTGAAGTGGACTCCAACGGAATCCAACGGCGCCCGAACGAATAGTCAAGGGTACTCGCTTCAGCTCGGGTGCATTGTCCGAGCACCGTCTCGATCAACACCGAGAACCCGAGGCATCTGACCGAGGGAATTTGCGCAACCTCCTCTTCACGAAGCTGCACGAGCGATACAAGTTCCCGCTGAATTTGAAAACACAAGCCTCAAAGGGAATAAAGTGAACAATGCTGCCCTCACGAAGATGAGCAAGGCCCACATCTACTTGGAAAAGCAATGTGAAGAGAATGATCGAGAAAGGTGAGAGTTATGAGAAGATCAAGGAGAAAAATCCTTGATCACGAAGATGACTACAACGACTTCAAGATCAATTGCTCGAGCACCGCAAGCTCCCAATCAAGTGAGTGGGGAAACAAATGCGGAGCTGAACATAGGGGAACACACACTCGGTCCCGGCGGTTCTGAGTGGCGGAGCCTATATGGGACAAGGAGGAGGCGGACCGTGCGAGCAAGGCCTACCGCCCTCTTCGATACATCTGGCGGTGACAAGCAGACCAGGAACTTTGTCGGGGCCGGTACAAGAAGGACCGAAAACAAAGGAGCTTACCACGGATCGAAGACCAGGCAGCTTGAGCTTGTTACGTAAGGAATACACCCAGCGTAATTAGCTCCATATGGTTGCATTCTAATTAATGAAGCGAATTTCTAAATGGTTCACATTCCTTCCGCAGCGATTGAAAGCGATGGCGGGGTCGACTCGAGCAACCCTTGGGACACCACTCTAAATAGGGGTTGAATGTAATGAAGAACAAGGATAAGCTCGAGAAGCCGACGTCACTGGTCGTGTGGCGGCAAAGGCTTGTCGACAAAATGGGGTCATACTATACCGCTGGTGTGCGGAAGGAGAAAAGACCAGCTCGGAAAGCCGGCGAGAGGTTCAAGAACTCAAGGCACAGGTGGCGCGGATTCGGAGATTGTCCAAGAGCAAGTGGAACAACGACTCGGGCGGCGATCACCGCCCTTGTGCCTACCTTGATCTCGGGGTTGAGTGCGTGGATTGCGGCGCCAACAGGGCCGCCCGATTCCTAGCTTCACGGCCAGCAACTCGCGTAATGCGATGGCGGGGCCATTGGTGCCTCCAGCGAGGCGGCATTGGTGTCTCCGACGCCGCACGGAGCTTAATGCACCGGGTGTCGCCGGCGGCACCTCCGCAGCAAGCGGCCCCTCCGTCAGCTGCACGCCCGCCGTTGGCGGTGCCTCTACATTAGCCGAGCTCGGCGCCATCATCACGGTAACTAATTAAGCTCTCTCGGCCGAGGACTTCATCTCCTTGCCTTTGGTGGGCATCCCGACGCCCTACATGTTTTCGCAGGCGCCGCCGACGTTCCGTGCACTCTCCTCCACCGTGAACAACGAGTTGGTCGATGTCGCCAAGGGCAAAATCGTTCAACCGGCAACCCTTGTTCCACGGTACCAGATGCCACCCAACTTGTTTAGGGTTCAACTGGTTCGGTGCTGCCAGGCTGCGACGACTTGTTACCTCGAATCGACCCGTCGGGCCGGCGATGATGACGTGATGACCCTCGGTGCTCTGCTGAGCTGGCCCTGCTTTGGCCGAAGAGCCAGATTCGTTTGGGGGCGGGGGACACCACCCCAAAGACAACACCGCCAGTCGTGTCGGCGCCAAGTCGGCCCCATGGCAAGACCGCCGTAACGGTGCCGGACATCCCTATGCCACTGGATCCAAACATGCATATGGCACAGGATCAGAATGACGACGACGACGACTATGATACATTTGGCAACGTCGACCAGTACTTTGCCGAGCATGGGTACGATGGAGACTTCATGGGGCCTCCTTCTCAAGAACCAAACCCAACAAAAGACGTGTGCGATCTAGCTCGCACAGCGGAGAAGCCAAGTTGCAACAGCGCCGTCTGGCGTTCAGCTCTCGGAGACGCCCACTGCCGACTTCACCGAGCCTCGAGATAGGCGAGGTGCGAAATATTATCAGCCCCAACACACTCAAGAAGGCGGTCTGTGAGCAAAACTCGGTCCCATTACAGGAGAAGAAGAAGGCACGCAAAAGAAAGACTAAGAAGGGTGCGAGCCAGCCGGCACCGAGTACGATCCGTGCTCGGGGCGGGCCACCTTCACCGCAGGATATCTCGAGGAGGGTGCATGTGGCGGGTAGGGCGATGCTACCGACAAATATGCTCAATGCTGCAACCGGTGCTATCGCGGAGTCTGCATGACAGTGTTCTTTCTTTGGAGAAGCGGCGTCTCGTGGAGAAGGATGTGGCATACCGGTTTTCGCGGCCAAGGTGCAGAGGGCAAGGGCTTTGTGGATAACTCCATCGGGCGACGATCGTCCTGCGTTTGATGACATCCACGCTATGTTGAACCTTCATCCGCTGCACTACACCTTCGTTCGGCTATTTTCGCTGAGTATGGAGATGCGGATCATTCGCGACAAGACCCGGACATCGTGATAGTCGACCCCTTCTACATGCGTGCCAAGATCTTGGGCAGCGCTGGGACCGCAAGTCGCGAGTTCTTACCTCGGCGTCATTCGGCAAACCAAGATAAGGATAACTTCCTCGTGCCTTACTTTCCGAGTAAGTCCTCCCCTCAACCGCCCGTAACATATGAATTCTTACATTTCGATCGTTTTCTTTTAACATTCCGTGTTTTCTGCGGTGACACACGTTGCACGCTCATCCTCCTAAGCCCTAAATATTCCATGGCCACGTATTTCGACCCGGACCGTCGATCGAGCGTAGACTACACAAATGTCAAGAAGGTTCTTGATGATGT
Organism: Aegilops longissima; assembly: GCA_021605205.1. NCBI lineage: Eukaryota > Viridiplantae > Streptophyta > Magnoliopsida > Poales > Poaceae > Aegilops > Aegilops longissima. Next base: position 515,015,423 of record CM038678.1, on the reverse strand, counting down.
TCTCCCAGCACGCCAAATCTGGAGCACCTTCACCAGGCCTATTCGTAGAAATCACGGCAAGCACGTGTTCTCCCACAATACGACGTTCGCTGCGTCAAGCAGCCGCGGGCGGTCGAAGGGTGCCTACTACGCCATCCATCACATGCGGCGATCGACGGGACCATCATCAACTTCGCACCGAGTAAACTCCAAGATTGGGCGCGGCGTGTCGGCAATCCAGGACGCGGACCTCAGACAAAATTCTTTCGCATCCGATCGGAGTTTGCGGAAATCATCCATCAAGATGTCGCCGTACCTCGGGGCAGTTCTACCTCGAAATCAACCGTCCACACGGTGACATCGACACAATGCTACAAATGCAGGATGACAACGCCCGTTCTTTCATGACTCCCACGATAGACGGCGGCTTCATCCACGCTCCGTCCCTTGAGTCGAGTTGTCTAGTTCTGAAACATCGATTGGGTCATGTTGTAATTAAACTTTAATGAACTTGTAGTATGTCTCTTTGGTTTGAGAGTCGTTCAACTTAGATGTAATCGATGCTATTAATGTCTTGCTTTTATCTTCCGATCGTTCATTGCATACTTATATATTGCTTATGTATTGTGCGTGAATTGGTACTAACGTTTCGTTTGGCTAGTGCATAGCGATGCCGGCGTATGTCGTGGTACAAAGGTAAGGTTCCCGGAGTCTCGATGGTGGGAGGAGTGTCGGAGACAGGTTCACCGATTCAGCGGTAACAGTTACAAAGGTACACCACTAGGGCGAGGCGAATCTAGATCGCCCACTATCTAGCGGGAGAGGGAGGGCGTTGGAGGAACCGGATGAAGGCGAGTTTCATCGTGATGATGCTCATCGTGATGACCGCAGCTCTCTTCTATGTGATGGTAGTTTAGATGATCGATATCGACTTGTAATGCGAAGATAAACTCGCTACTCGCGGTCTCGAGACTTGTAATATAATGTTCTATCTTTGTTCGGTCTTTTCAATTCGGAGACTAATATGATGAATTGTATTCGGAGACTAATATGATGAATTGTATTCAAGGACTAATCTTCTATTGTATTTGATGAATCTATTGTTGATGTGTGCTGTCTATATTTTGTCAAATTATACATTTTGTAGCCTGTGCAAAAACAGAAAATAAAAAATAAAAAACCTAATATTCATACTAATGGCGCATCACATGACGAGGCGCCATTAGTATGACGAGGCATACTAATGGCGCATCACGGAAGTGCGCCATTAGTATCTCTTGATTACTAATGGCGCATCCGGGGTGGTGCGCCATTAGTATGCCAAAGCACTGGTATACATGCCCCAGGAGGCATACTAATGGCGCACCCTTGCATATACTAATGGCGCACAGGTGGTGCGTCATTAGTATACCGAGATACTAATGGCGCACCGGTGGTGAGCCATTAGTAAAATTACTAATGGCGTCTTTGTCAATGGCGCACCTCGATGCGCCATTAATGGCCATATTAGGTGCGCCATTAGTAGTGGTATTCTAGTAGTGCTGCGAGGACAATTTTGACGCTGTCCGTTGATCTACTCCTAGATCACTATTGTACTCCTTGCCAAACAAATTGTAGGGTATACAATAGATCTGGTACACAGCATGGCATACTTTATAGAACCTATGGCCAAGGCATAGGAATGACTTTCATTCTCTTTCCATCTTCTGCCGTGGTCGGGTTTTGAGTCTTACTCAATTTCACACCTTGTGACACAGCAAGAACTCTTTCTTTGACTGTTCCATTTTGAACTACTTCAAAATCTTGTCAAGGTATGTATTCATTGAAAAACTTATCTAGCGTCTTGATCTATCTCTATAGATCTTGATGCTCAATATATAAGCAGCTTCACCGAGGTCCTTCTTTGAAAAACTCCTTTCAAACACTCCTTTATGCTTTGCAGAATAATTCTACATCATTTCCGATCAACAATATGTCATTCACATATACTTATCGAAATGTTGTAGTGCCCCACTCACTTTCTTGTAAATACAAGCTTCACGCAAGTGCAGTATAAAACTATATGCTTTGATCAACTTATCAAAGTGTGTATTCCAACTCGAGATGCTTGCACCAGTCCATAGATGGATCATTGGAGCTTACACATTTTGTTAGCACCTTTAGGATTGACAAAACCTTCGTTGCATCATATACAACTCTTCTTTAAGAAAACCATTAAGGAATGCAGTTTTGACATTCATTTGCCAGATTTCATAAAATGTGGCAATTGCTAACATGATTCAGACAGACTTAAGCATCACTACAGTTGAGAAAATCTCATTGTAGTCAACACCTTGAACTTGTCAAAAACCTTTTTGCGACAAGTCGAGCTTTGTAGATAGTAACACTACTATCAGTGTCCGTCTTCCTCTTGAAGATCCATTTATTCTCAATGGCTTGCCGATCATCGGGCAAGTCAACCAAAGTCCATACTTTGTTCTCATACATGGATCCCATCTCAGATTTCATGGCTTCCAGCCATTTCATGAATCTGGGCTCATCATCGCTTCCTCATAGTTCGTAGGTTCATCATGGTCTAGTAACATGACTTCTAGAATAGAATTACCGTACCACTTTGGTGCGGATCTTACTCTGGAAGACCCACGAGGTTTGGTAGCAACTTGATCTGAAGTTTTATGATCATCATCATTAACTTCCTCACTAATTGGTTGTAGGAATCACTTGAACTGATTTCGTGATGAACTACTCTCCAATAAGGAGAAGGTACAATTACCTCATCAAGTTCTACTTTCCTCCCACTCACTTCTTTCGAGAGAAACTTCTTCTCTAGAAAGGATCCATCTTAGCAACAAATATCTTGCTTTCGGATCTGTGTTAGAAGGTGTACCCAATAGTTACCTTTGGGTATTCTATGAAGACGCACTTCTCCGATTTGGGTTCAAGCTTATCAGGTGAAATTTTTTTCACATAAGCATCACAACTCCAAACTTTAAGAAACGACAGCTTAGGTTTACTGCTAAACCATAGTTCATACGATGTCATCTCAACGGATTTAGATGGTGCCCTATTAAACATGAATGCAGCTGTCTCTAATGCATAACCCAAAACGATAGTGGTAAATCGGTAAGATACATCATAGATCGCACCATATCCAATAAAGTGCGGTTACGACGTTCGGACACACCATTATGTTGTGGTGTTCCATGTGGCGTGAGCCGTGAAACTATTCCACTTTGTTTTAATTGAAGACCAAACTCGTAACTCAAATATTCATCTCCACGATCAGATCGCAGAAACTTTATTTTCTTGTTACGATGATTTTCCACTTCACTCTGAAATTCTTTGAACCTTTCAACTATTTCAGACTTATGTTTCATCAAGTAGATATACCCATATCTGCTCAAATCATCTTGTGAAGGTCAGAAAATAACGATACTTGCCACGAGCATCAACACTCATTGGATCGCATACATCGGTATGTATTATTTCCAACAAGTTTGTTGCTCGTTCCATTGTTCCGAACAACGGAGTTTCAGTCATCTTGCCTAAAAGGCACGGTTCGCAAGCATCAAACGATTCATAACCAAGTGATTTCGAAAATCCATCTTTATGGAGTTTCTTCATGCGCTTTACACCGATATGACCCCAAGCAGCGATGCCACATATAAATTGCACTATCATTATTAACTTTACATCTTTTGGTTTCAATATTATGAATATGTGTATCACACGATCGAGATCCAACAAACCATTTTCATTGGGTGTATGACCATAGAAGGTTTTATTCATGTAAGCGAACAATAATTATTCTCTAACTTACATGAATAATCGTATTGCAATAAACATGATCAAATCATATCCATGCTCAAGCAAACGCCAAATAACATTTATTTAGGTTCAACACTAATCCCGATAGTATAGGGAGTGTGCGATGATGATCATATCAATCTTGGAACTACTTCCAACACTCATCGTTACTGCCCTTCAACTAGTTTCGATTATTCGTAACTCCTGTTTGAGTTACTAATCTTAGCAACCGAACAAGTATCAAATACTCGGGGCTACTATAAACACTAATCTCGATAGTATAGGGAGTGTGCGATGATGATCATATCAATCTTGGAACTACTTCCAACACTCATCGTCACTTCCCTTCAACTAGTCTCTTTTATTCAGTAACTCCTGTTTGAGTTACTAATCTTAGCAACCGAACAAGTATCAAATACTCGGGGCTACTATAAACACTAGTAAAGCACACATCAATAACCTGTATATCAAATATACCCTTGTTCACTTTGCCATCCTTCTTATCTACCAAATATCTCGGATATTTCCGCTTCGATGACCATTTCCTATGCGATGTAAGCACTCGGTTTCAGGCTTTGGTTCAGCTTTGGGTTTCTTCGTGGGAGTGACAACTTGCTTGCCATTCTACTTGAAGTTCCCCTTTCTTTCCCTTTGCCCTTTTCTTGAAACTAGTGGTCTTGTCAATCATCAACACTTGATGCTCTTTCTTGATTTCTACCTTAAATCGATTTCAACATCACGAAGAGCTCGGGAATTTTTTCGTCATCCCTTGCATACTATAGTTCATCACGAAGTTCTAGTAACTTAGTGATGGTGACTAGAGAATTCTGTCAATCACTATCTTATCGGAAGATTAACTCCCACTTGATTCAAGCGATTGAAGTACCTGCACAATCTGAGCACATGCTCACTAGTTGAGCGATTCTCCTCCATCTTTTAGCTATAGAACTTGTTGGAGACTTAATATCTCTCAACTCGGTATTTGCTTGAAATATTAACTTCAATTCCTGGAACATCTCATATGGTCCATGACGTTCAAAACGCCTTTGAAGTCCCGATTCTAAGCCGTTTAAGCATGGTGCACTAAACTACCAAGTAGTCATCATATTGAGCTAGCCAAACGCTCATAACGTCGCATCTTGCTCTTGCAATAGGTCTGTCACCTAGCGGTGCATCAAGGACATAATTCTTCTGTGCAGCAATGAGGATAAACCTCAGATCACGGATCCAATCCGCAACATTGCAACTAACATTTTTCAATACAATTTTCTCTAGGAACACATTAAAATAATCATATGAAAGCAACAACGCGAGCTATTGATCTACAACATAATTTGCAAAATACTACCAGGACTAAGTTCATGATAAATTAAAGTTTATTTAATCATATTAAAAACTCCCACTTAGACAGACATCTCTCTAGTCATCTAAGTGATTACGCGATCCAAATCAACTAAACCATGTCCGATCATCACGTGAGATGGAGTAGTTTCAATGGTGAACATCACTATGTTGATCATATCTACTATATGATTCACGTCGACCTTCGGTCTCCGTGTTCGAGGCCATATCTGTTATATGCTAGGCTCGTCAAGTTTAACCTGAGTATTCGCGTGTGCAACTGTTTTGCACCGTTGTAGATGGACGAGAACTTATCACACCCGATCATCACGTGGTGTCCGGGTACTACGAACTTTGGCAACGGTGCATACTCGAGGAGAACACTTCTTGATAATTTTAGTGAGAGATCATCTTATAATGCTACCGTCAATCAAAGCAAGATAAGATGCATAAAGGATAAACATCACATGCAATCAATATAAGTGATATGATATGGTCATCATCATCTTGTGCTTGTGATCTCCATCTGAAGCACCATCATGATCACCATCGTCACCGTAGCGACACCTTGATCTCCATCGTAGCATCATTGTCGTCTCGCCAACTATTGCTTCTACGACTATCGCTACCTCTTAGTGATAAAGTAAAGCAATTACATGGCGTTTGCATTTCATACAATAAAGCGACAACCATATGGCTCCTGCCAGTTGCCGATAACTCGGTTACAAAACATGATCATCTCATACAATAAATATAGCATCACGTCTTGACCATATCACATCACAACATGCCCTGCAAAAACAAGTTAGACGTCCTCTACTTTGTTGTTGCAAGTTTTACGTGGCTGCTACGGGCTGAGCAAGAACCGTTCTTACCTACGCATCAAAACCACAACGATAGTTTGTCAAATTGGTGCTGTTTTAACCTTCGCAAGGACCGGGCGTAGCCACACTCAGTTCAACTAAAGTGAGAGAGCAGACACCGCCGGTCACCTTTAAGCAACTAGTGCTCAAGCGGTGAAACCAGTCTCGCGTAAGCGCACTGGCGTAATGTCGGTCCGGGCCGCTTCATCTCACAATACCGCTGAACATAAGTATGACATGCTGGTAAGCGGTATGACTTATATCGCCCACAACTCACTTGTGTTCTACTCGTGCATATGACATCAACGCATAAAACCAGGCTCGGATGCCATTGTTGGGGAGCGTAGTAATTTCAAAAATTTCCTACGCATAACGCAAGACCATGGTGATGGCATAGCAATGAGAGGGAGAGTGTCTGTCCACGCCCTCGTGAGACCGAAAGCGGAAGCGTTATAACAACGCGGTTGATGTAGTCGACGTCTTCACGATCCGACCGATCCAAGCACCGAGCGACGGCACCTCCGAGTTACGCACACGTTCAGCTCGATGGCGATCCCGGACTCCGATCCAGCAAAGTGTCGGGATGAGTTCCCACAAGACGACGGCGTGGTGACGATGATGATGCTCCACCGACGCAGGGCTTCGCCTAAGCTCATGACGATATGACTTCACCGGCGCGAGGGCTTCGCCTAAGCTCATGACGATATGACGAAGTGGAATATGGTGGAAGGGGCACCGCACACGGCTAAGGAACGATCTGTAGATCAACTTGTGTCTCATGGGGTGCCCCTGCCCCGTATATAAAGGAGCAAGGAGGAGGTGGCGGCCAAGGAGGAGGCGCGACAGGGGGGAGTCCTACTCCCACGGGAGTAGGACTCCTCCTTTCCTAGTAGGAGTAGGAGAGAAGGAAGGAGAAGGGAGGAAGGGTGCGGCCCCTCCCTAGTCCAATTCGGACTAGGCCTTGGGCGCGCGGCCTGCCCTAGGCAGCCCTCTCTCTTTCCGCAGGGCCCAATAAGGCCCAATACTTCTTCCCGGCGAATTCCCGTAACTCTCCGGTACTCGAAAAATACCGAATCATTGGAACCTTTCCGAACTCCGAATATAGTCGTCCAATATATCGATCTTTACGTCTCGACCATTTCGAGACTCCTCGTCATGTCCCCGATCTCATCCGGGACTCGAACTCCTTCGGTACATCAAAACTCATAAACTCATAATATAACTCGCATCATGAAACCTTAAGCGTGCGGACCCTACGGGTTCGAGAACTATGTAGACATGACCTAGAACCATTCTCGGTCAATAACCAATAGCGGAACCTGGATGCCCATATTGGTTCCTACATATTCTACGAAGATCTTTATCGGTCAAACCGCATAACGACATCGTTGTTCCTTTGTCATCGGTATGTTACTTACCCGAGATTCGATCGTCGGTATCCAATACCTAGTTCAATCTCGTTACGGTAAGTCTCTTTACTCGTTCCGTAATACATCATCTCACAACTAACTCATTAGTTGCAATGCTTGCAAGGCTTATGTGATGTGTATTACCGAGAAGGCCCAGAGATACCTCTCCAGACAATCGGAGTGACAAAACCTAATCTCGATTCATGCCAACTCAACATATACTTTTGGAGACACCTGTAGAGTACCTTTATAATCACCCATTTACGTTGTGACGTTTGGTAGCACACAAAGTGTTCCTCCGTAAACGGAGTTGCATAATCTCATAGTTGCAGGAACTTTGTATAAGTCATGAAGAAAGCATAAGCAACATACTAAACGATCAAGTGCTACGCTAACGTAATGGGTCATGTCAATCACATCATTCTCCTAATGATGTGATCCCATTAATCAAATGACAACACATGTCTATAGTTAGGAAACATAACCATCTTTGATCAATGAGCTAGTCTAGTAGAGGCATACTAGTGACTATTTGTTTGTCTATGTATTCACACATGTATTATGTTTCCGGTTAATACAATTCTAGCATGAATAATAAACATTTATCATGATATAAGGAAATAAATAATAACTTTATTATTGCCTCTAGGGCATATTTTCTTCACCAACTATAATAGCAAAGCTCGCGATACATCAAGATCGTATCACCTCAAGAACACGAGAGAGAGAGAGAGAGAGATCAAACACATAGCTACTGGTACATACCCTCAGCCCCGAGGGTTAACTACTCCCTCCTCGTCATGGAGAGCACCGGGATGATGAAGATGGCCACCGGTGATGGATCCCCCCTCCGGCAGGGTGGCGGAACAGGGTCCCGATTGGTTTTTGGTGGCTACAGAGGCTTGCGATGGCGGAACTCCCGATCTATTCTCCTCTCTGATGTTTTTAGGGTATATGGACATATATAGGCGAAAGAGGTCGGTCAGGGGAGCCATGAGGGGCCCACGAGGGTGGGGGCGCGCCAGGGGGGCAGGCCCGCCTCCCTGCCTCGTGGCCACCTCGAAGCTTCCCTGACGTCTACTCCAAGTCTCCTGGATTGCTTCCGTTCCAAAAATATCTCTCCAGAAGGTTTCATTCCGTTTGGACTCCTTTTGATATTCCTTTTCTTCAAAACACTGAAATAGGCAAGAAAACAGCAATTTGGGCTGGGCCTCCGGTTAATAAGTTAGTCCCAAAAATAATATAAAAGTGTATAATAAAGCCCATAAACATCCAAAACAGATAATATAATAGCATGAATACTTCATAAATTATAGATACGTTGGAGACGTATCAGCATCCCCAAGCTTAATTCCTGCTCGTCCTCGAGTAGGTAAATGATAAGAGAAATAATTTATGAAGTGTGAATGCTAGCCGGTGCACAAGTTGATCAATGATAATTTCAATCACCTTTTCTAGCATCATCATAATCATAACAGTAGCTCATCTCATAAAACTTTTCATGATCAAGTAACAAACTATTCACATGTTAAAGTATAGATCATAAACTTTCTTGAGAACTAACAAACCGTGTTATTAGTCATCAAACAATTACAATTCATCTTATTTTCAGGAAGAGTCTATGTCAGAGCTTTGATTCAGCAAACTTCACATACTCAACTATCATTTAGTCTTTCACAGTTGCTAACACTCACGCGATATTTATGGGTTCAAAGTTTTAATCAGACATAGAGAAAGATAGGGGCTTATAGATTCGCCTCCCATCCTTTTACCTAAAGGGTAATGTCAATAATAATAGTTCATGATGCCTTATATATATCAGGATCTTTCCAACACAATGTGCTTGCCAAAGGATAAAATGTAAAAAGGAAAGGTGAAGATCACCGTGATATCACCCAAGTCAGAAGGGACCACGCACCCACGACGGGTTGTCGGTACGGCCTGCAGGCGGCGGGCCCTACCTGCCCGTGAGGAACCAGAAGGCGGCTAGCCTCGGCCAGTCGGCCAAGGGGGAGGCCGGCACCCGGAAGGCGCCCTCCCCCTTCCTAGGAGTCTGTGCGCCATTAACTAGAAGAGATGGGGAATGGCTACCGTGAACGTCCGCCAGGCGGCGGGACTGTAGCCACGCCTTCCCCGACAAAGCAAGCGTCATTAGAAACACGGCTACAGTGATGAGCAGCTGACGAGACCCGCAAGCAGCGGGAGCGGCCTGTCGGCCAAGTACAAGACATCCGGCGGGGCCCACCAGTCGGCGGGCCCCAGCAACCAGCGGAGAAGCCGGCCACAAGAGACACTGACAGCCTGGGATTACTCCCGGCCAGTTTACCATTGTACCCCTGGGAGTAGGCCTATATAAACCCCCCAGAGCACCCATGCAAAGGGTTCAGATCTTTAGCCAAACACACCCACGTAGAAGGAGAAGAGAGCTAGCCTTGCCCTTCTTCCTCCTCTAGCAAACAACTCAAGGAGCAACTTGTAGCTACCTGTTGAGATAGTGATCATGCGGAGACCCCGCAGAGCAGGACTAGGGCTGTTATCTCCTAGGAGAGCCCCGAACCTGGGTAAAGTTCGCCGGCGTACGTGTCTACGCCTCATCCCGCTTCCTGGCACCGGCGACGCCTTACTATCCCCCACCATGATAAGCCACCCGTTGGCATATGTCGCACCAAAACCCCGACATTTATCAAGTATATTAGAGAGAGCAGCACATCTAGCAAGAGAGAGACAATCCGTTAAAAAAGTAGGCTGAGTAATATTTAATTGGGAAGCTATAAGAGGCGCGGCTACAAGAGCAATAGTCTCAGATTGCAAAGGAGTAGCAGTAGAAAAAGCTGAAGCTTGAACTTGAACATTAATCTCCCCCTGATCAGAAGGAATGGAGATGAAAATAAGGTGGTAAACCGACTTACGAGGGAGTCACAAGCCACCACAGTGTGCCCACCCCCTGGTCGCGCCCTGGTGGCTTGTGGCCACCTCGGACGCCGTTTTGCGTTGATTCTTCTTTCCAAAAGTCATATATATTCCAAAATAAATCTCCATAAATTTTTATCGCGTTTGGACTTCGTTTGATATGGATATTCTGCGAAACAAAAAACATGCAACAAATAGGAACTGACACTAGGCTCTAGATCAATATGTTAGTCCCAAAAATAATATAAATTGTTGCCAACAGTGTGTGAAATTTGTAGAATAGTGGCATGAAACAATAAAAAATTATAGATACGATAGACACGTATCACCGATCGATAATGATGATGAAATGGTCTGGGATATAAAGAGAAGCTCAGGCCTGCATAAATTGTTGAAGGTGACCTCATTGATAATCTGGGATGAAGCGCTTATTTCGAATAGAAGGTATTTTTTGGCTTTAGGTAGGACCTTGCGCGATGTCCTTTCTACGGATGACCCTTTACTCTCTGATGTCCCATTTGGTGGGATTGTTATGGTATTAGGTGGGGATCTTAGACAAATTCTTCCTGTTATTGAGGGTGGTACCAGGGCACAGATAGTTGACGGAACAATTACCAATTCTCCGTTGTGGCGATTTGTCTAAGTGTTGTCCTTACCGTTAACATGTGTTTAGTTGTGCCAAATGCAGATCCCAGGGTGCAGGAAAGTGTTGCACTATTTAGTAAATGGGTCCTCGATCCTGGGGAGGGTAGATTACCTACCACACGTAAAGGGGGTGAATCTAACCCTTCTTGGATAGAAATACCTGATGATCTGTTGGTTAAAACGGACGGTGATCACATAGGGGCCATTGTTTCTTCTATTTACAATGACTTCAGTCTAATTATATGAATGCCACCTATCTGCAATGAAGGGCTATTCTGTCGACCACTAATGATTTTGCCGAGGAGATCAATACTCATGTGATTGTTGGGGAACGTTGCAGAAAATTAAAATTTTCCTACGGTTTCACCAAGATCCATCTATGAGTTCATCTAAGCAACGAGTCATGGGAGAGAGATTGCATCTACATACCACTTGTAGATCGCGTGCGGAAGCGTTCACTGGAACGTGGATGATGGAGTCGTACTCGCCGTGATCCAAATCCCGATGACCGAGTGCCGAACGGACGGCACCTCCGCGTTCAACACACGTACGGAGCGGATGACGTCTCCTCCTTCTTGATCCAGCAAGGGGGAAGGAGAGGTTGAAGAAGATGGCTCCAACAGCAGCACGACGGCGTGGTGGTGCTGGAGCAGCAGCACTCCGGCAGGGCTTCGCCAAGCTCGTGACGGAGGAGGAAGAGGTGTAGCAGGGGAGGAGGCGCGGAACTTGAGTGCGGCTGCCCCCCCTCCCTTTATATAGGCCCAGGGGCGCCGCCCCGAGATCTGATCTCCCGGGGCGGCGGCCAAGGGGTGGAGTGCCCCCAAGGCAGTGGGCGCCCCACCCTAGGGTTTCAACCCTAGGCGCGAGGGTGGGCCAAGGGGCGCACCAGCCCACTATGGGCTGATTCCTCCCACTTCAGCCCAGGGCCCTCCGGATGGGTAGCCCCACCGGTGGACCCCGGGACCCTTCCGGTGGTCCGGTACAATCTGGGTGACCGAAACTTTCCCGATGGCGAAACAACACTTCCTATATATAATTCTTTACCTCCGGACCATTCCGGAGCTCCTCGTGACATCCGGGATCTCATCCGGACTCGAACAACATTCGGTTTACTGCATACTCATATTCATACAACCCTAGCGCCACGAACCTTAAGTGTGTAGACCCTACGGGTTCGGGAGACACGTAGACATGACTGAGACGGCTCTCGGGCAATAACCAACAGCGGGATCTGGATACCCATGTTGGCTCCCACATGCTCCTTGATGATCTCATCAGATGAACCACGATGTCGAGGATTCAAACAACCCCGTATACAATTCCCTTTGTCAATTGGTATGTTACTTGCCCGAGATTCGATCGTCGGTATCCCAATACCTCGTTCAATCTCGTTACCGGCAAGTCACTTTACTCGTACCGTAATGCATGATCCGGTGACCAGACACTTGGTCACTTTGAGCTCATTATGATGATGCACTACCGAGTGGGCCCAGTGAAACCTCTCCGTAATACGGAGTGACAAATCCCAGTCTCGATCCATGTCAACCCAACAGACACTTTCGGAGATACCTGTAGTGTACCTTTATAGTCACCCAGTTACGTTATGACGTTTGGTACACCCAAAGCACTCTTACGGTATCCGGGAGTTACACGATCTCATGGTCTAAGGAAGTGATACTTGACATTGGAAAAGCTCTAGCAAAACGAACTACACGATCTTGTGCTATGCTTAGGATTGGGTCTTGTCCATCACATCATTCTCCTAATGATGTGATCCCGTTATCAATGACATCCAATGCCCATAGTCAGGAAACCATGACTATCTATTGATCAACGAGCTAGTCAACTAGAGGCTCACTAGGGACATATTGTGGTCTATGTATTCACACGTGTATTACGATTTCCGGATAATATAATTATAGCATGAATAAAAGACAATTATCACGAACAAGGAAATATAATAATAATCCTTTTATTATTGCCTCTAGGGCATATTTCCAACAGTGATGGACTTAGTTCCTTATGTTGGCAAATATTACTTGAGTGCTGATTCCTTAGATACCTCGGGAGAGGCCATGCGAGAGGAAAACCTTTTCTACCCTACTGAGTACTTGAACATGGTTAAGATTATTAATTTTCCAAATCATAGGTTGACTCTTAAAAGGGGTCTTCCTATAAGGCTTCTCAGAAACCTGAGCCAAGCAAATGGTTTGTGTAATGGCACGAGACTTATTCTGAAGGACCTAGCTGATCGTTTCATTGAGGCTGTTATTATGATTGGTTCGCACGTGGATGATATTGTCTATATCCCCGGATAGAGTTGACGGCAAAACAAACAAAATCACCCTTTGTGCTTCAACGTAGGCAGTTCCCTGTACGTGTGTGTTATGCTATGACAGTAAACAAGAGCCAAGGACAAACTTTATCTGCTATTGGTCTGTATCTTAAGAAACATGTATCTTCGCGCACGTGAAGCTGTATGTAGCAGTTTCCCGTGTTACTTCATGGAATTCTTTGAAAATCCTTATAGAGTGTGAGGATGGTACATGCAGCTCTGAGACTAAAAATGTCGTCTTCCCAGAGATATTGCGATCTGCTGGGATACTTCCATGATATGGATAGGTGATTGTTAGCTATGTAACAACACTTGTGTTTTGGAGATACTCTTTCGGTTAGCTATAAATAAGTTTGATGTATTCTTTGATCTTTTGTTCACGCATGTGCCTGGTGTGTCTGGTCTTACCGGGTTGGAAATGACCGCACCCGCAGGGGTGCGGCAAGTCGCACTTCCTACCTAGTATGTCTTTAGTTGTTCACGGAGGTTCATCCATTTGTGAACACGAAGCAATTGTCATTTTCATATTCTACAAATTCATCAAAATGATAGCGAACGTCAACTAGGAGAGGATGTCAAGTGAACGTTTTTTTAAATTTATTTGGTAGGAAATGGCAAATCTTGCCCATTTTTGACGTAAATTTTTTCTTCTTTTAAAAAAATGTCATGCATCTCAGAAGAAAATTTTCCATTTGTGAGCACGAAACAATTGTCATTTTCATATTCTACAAATTCACAAAAATAATAGATGGCGAACGTCAACTAGGAGAGGATGTCAAGCGAAGGTTTTTGTTTTGAAATTTATTGGTAGGAAATGGCAAATCCTGCCCATTTTTTTACGATTGTTTCCTTCTATTCAAATAATGGCATGCATCTCTGAAAAAAAAATCAACCTCATACAACTAAAATTGACATCTAAAACGTTCGTAAATATCAACTCATCCCAAATTTATGAGTCAAACTGTTACGGATGGAATGAAATACACAAAGTTGTCCGCCGATGACAAGCCAGCTTCGGAAAGACTAGGAAGACTGCTGCCTAGATGTGTTGGCTGGAACAATTTTTGAGATATCGCTCCAATTTGTTTCCCCTTCCAAGCTTTGATACTCCCTCCAAACTAAATATAAAATGTTTTTGCAGTTCAACTTGATGTGCAAAAACGTTTTATATTTTGTTAGTACAAAGGTTGTATTTACATAAGAAGAAAATGTTCGTAGTAGCAGCTAGCAGAGCAGCACATTTTAGACAATATCGATCGGCTGAAATTGACATTCGCCGGATCAACTCATGTATTCTTTTCGTCAGTCATCAATAGATAAGTAATACAACTATCTTCACCATTGCCAGGTGGCTCAAGCAGGCCGTTGGGCTCAAGGACTACACTCACCAATACTACTCCCCGCAAAAAAAAAAAAAAAGAGTCAATATTACTATCGAGCTCGCCATTGGCGCTCGAACTACCTCATCCTTAATTAGTTTCCTCCGACGCCCTACCCAAACTCATACACACCGGCATATCCCCAAATTAATGACAATGCAGCAGGGATGGATGGATCAGTTCTTGACGCCGAGCGGCATGGGCATGCCGTCCTGGACGGCCACCGGCAGCGACTCGAGCTTGCAGTCGAGCGGCAGCAGCGTGCTCTCCTCGACGAGCACCCGGCTGATGAGCCGCAGCAGCGTCTCCTCCATGTCCTTGCCGTCGCTCCACGGGTGCACCTCGGACTGGAGCAGGCCCGGGTTCTCGCAGATGAGGTCCCACACGGGGAACCCCTCGCGCGGCATCATGAAGTCCTCCCTGGCGAGCCGCAGCGACGGGCAGTAGTCGCCGCGCCCGTCGCCGAGGTAGATGAAGCGCTTCCTGGCGTCGGCGGAGGCGCGGATGCCGTCGAGCACCTGGCCCTTGCACATGTTGGGCGGGCACGTGCCGAGGCCGCAGCCGTGCGGGCCGGCGTGGAAGTCGTGGTGCGGCGCGATGCGGAGGCGGCCGTCGGCGTCGACGCGGCTGGGGTTGGTGTTGATCTCGGAGAAGCAGCCCCGGAGGCCGTGGTGGTCGAGGATGGCCTCGATGAAGAAGCGGTTGGCGTCGCTGAGGACCCTGAGGTCGCAGCCGAGGCTGTGGGCGGCCCTGATGGCGGCGACGACGTGCGGGTCGATGGGCGCGGCACGGAGCACGTCGGCGACGTCGCGGAGGGTCCTGCCCTGCGCGTGCAGCTCCCCCATGACGGTGTCGATGAGGGTGTTCCACGGCATGTTGGGCAGCAGGCGGTCGAAGAGGTCGGTGGCGCCCAGGCCGTCGACGACCCAGTTGTCGCTGTCGACGTCGATGATGGTCTTGTCGAAGTCGAACACCACCACCACGCCGGCCATCTCGACGTACGGTCCTTCTTCTTGGACTTGGATTTCGGAGTGGTGCGCGTGCGTGCGTGCGAGTTTGCGGTTTGCCTCGAGTGGTCTTGACGAGGAAAGGGTGGGGAGGCGAGTGCGGGGCTATATACTGCCCCGGGACGGGGAGGCGGGAAGATGCCGAGGGAATATTACGAGATGCCTACGAATAGGGGCAGGCGTCGGATCGGACTCGCTCCGGCGCGTCAGTAATTAGCCGCCCTTTCCGGCGCGCGGCGAATCAGGTTTGGGTTTGGTTCTGGGGATTCGGTTTTGTTGTAGTTTATGCCGTGGCATATGCGCGTTGCCTCCCGCGGCGAGAAGGCGCGAGGTGGCTTCTCGTGGTGCGGGCGTGAAGGATCCGGAGGGGCTCCTGCATGTGACCAGGGGAATATCCTCTCTCGTGCCGTCGTGGTGCCACTTTCGCGCGCCCGTCTTCTGGCTCACGGCTGCTGCGTTCGCGCGTTCGGGAAAGTCACGAAATACTTTCGAGCCCAGATGGTACGAGAGTTTTGAGCGCAGATACTACCTTTTTTTTTTGAAATAACCACATATATATTCCATTAGTAGACAAACTTATTACAGAGAGTACATATGCAGTCACCACATGAGACATACATAGGTATCTTACAGTTTTGCACTAAGCATCCTCCAACCGGTAAAATTAGAATTTCACGAGTGAAGAACCTTGTGCCTCGCTGAATCGTTGTCCACCATTGTCCTCCACCATCAACAAAGCAACGCCGTAGAAAAACGAGAACAACCACCATATTATGTCTGAGGGAGCACCTTCACATATAAGGATGCTTTTTGAGCCGATGAATCGGACCGCCGCAAGCGACGAGACCGAGACTTTGTGGTATGTCGGTCGGGGTTCTTCCCCGTGTCCATTAGATCCCGGCGCCATCAACTTCATCCAACACGGTTGAAGAAGCGGAACGTCGCCGCTTGCTGCCATCCACGTATCCCACTGCAAGACACCAAACACAACTACAACAACCAACGCCAACGTCACCCAGAAGAGTGCCAAACACCGACTACTAGAAACAAATCTCATCGGATCCGAAGACCGGCAACACTACAAGAAATATGTCAACTTATGACCTTCTCTTAGTGACTCCAGCTGAATTGGTCGTAAATTCACGGCTATTTCGCTTGGAAGGGCTCAAACCCTGAAATTGCTTACACCAAATGGTCACAAAGCAGACAAGAGGCGCCAATGACCTTATTTTCTACCTGATTACGACCAATATAAATAGTCATGAGGTTGTGAACGTGGATGCATTGGTACTTATTGCTATGACAAGGCGTCACCTCATCAGTTTTGCCTATGTGTCATGTCCATATGTCAATTTTTGCCCTAGGTTATGAAGCAACCTATATTTCTGTCATTCCCGAAATTTCCAAAAAAAATTGGGCATTCTTTACTATCCATTTGCCTGGTGACAATATTCAACTCCATTTGCCTGGTAAATCTACCTCGGCAAATTTCTAAAGTTTTTGTTCAACTCGAACTGTTGTGAAGGAAGTACTAGCTAGGCATATCGTAATGAGCTGAATATTTGCCACATCTTCTATATTCCCAAATCATTGCTCTCCGCAAAATTTGAGCCCCATCTAACAATACATGTGAGTGTGGCTTCAACATTCATATTTCTGTCCAGTGTCGTACGTTGCAATGCAAGTGACACCTAGGCTCCTCCATTTGAGCTGCAAATTTTTCAAGATATTGTCCTTAGTAGATGATCATCCTTAGCCAAAACTCAGGCCCATTAGCCATGTGCATTTCCCGTACCACTAATCAAACACTTGGTACTAATTCATGTTTGAGCATTGTTCGGTCTCCTCGTGAGATTCTTATGTTGTTATTTTCTTCTAAGCATCTACCTGGGGAGTGCCAAACCTACTATACATGCCTAGGCTTCCCAGAACGCATGGCAACACCACGGTCACGCGGTGATCATGCGGCGGGCATGCGAGTCTACGGGCTTTGGAGTTGGGGCCCTGGGCCACCGTCCAAACCTCAACGTATCACCACCAAACCATGTATTTATGCTTAAATAGATACTTATATACCTAGAAATGATTTTTCGAAAAAATAAAGAGCAAACTATAAGGCAGCTGCAGTTCAAATTTGACCCGCTTCCTGCTGAATCGGCGGAAATTTGTCTTTTTCACCAGAGATTGATCAGAGCTTTTGACACCCAACCATTTTGTTAATTGTCCATTAAATATGGCCTAGTATTTTAGAAAATTGATTTGGTCCAATTTTGCAACAAATATATGGTAGGTCCTTCACAAAAAAAGCTCATTTTGGGCACTCGGAAAATGGAAAATGAATTTTCCGTGCAAAGAAAATGAAAACTCCCTTAGGCAACATTGTTTGGAATTCCAAGATGCACCCTCGTGCACAATATGAGATCATTTGAACAAACTATGCCATGAATATGGCCATAAGATTGATCATTTGGCTTGAAAGTCATGAATCTTCACGCATGATAGCTCATTTTTTATAACACTTTTTAAAAATAATTGTCGTATTACAAGTTTATTATTTTTCCTGGAAACTTGATCACATATTATGACCCAATGCGAAGGTTTCCCAATTTTTTATTTTTATTTTTTTATGCCCGTTTCAAAATGCGGTCAAAACGGCGGGCTTGACTGTTCCTAGCTTTTGGTTGAATCTTGGAATTTTCTCTAATTAAATAGATACTTATGTACCTATAAATGATATTTGGAAAAAATAAAGAGCAAACTACAAGGCAGCTACAGTTCAAATTTGACCCGCTTCCAACTGAATCGGCGAAAATTTGTCTTTTTCAAAAGAGGTGGATCAAAACTTTTTACACCCAACCATTTTTTCAATTGTGCATTAAATATGTCCTAGTATTTTAGAAAATTGATTTGGTCCAATTTTGCAACAATTATTTGGGAGGTCCTTCACAAAAAAACCTCCTTTTGGGCACTCGAAAAATGGAAAATGGTTTTTCCGTCCAAAGAAAATGAAAACTTCCTTAGGCAACATTGTTTGCCACATGCACCCTTGTGCAAAATATGAGATCATTTGAACAAACTATGCCATAAATGTTTCCATAGGATTGATCATTTGGCTTGAAAGCCATTGATCTCCACACGCGATAGCTCGTTTCTGAGAACACTTTTTTAAAATAATTGCTGTATTACAAGTTGTTATTTTTCCTAGGAACTTGGCCACATATAATGACATAATGCGAAGGTTTACCAATTTTTTTGATTTTTTTTTAATTTTTTATGCCCGTTTCAAAATGCGGTCAAAACGGCGGGAATGACCGTTCCTAGCTAGTGATTGAATCTTGGATTCTTTTTGGTGTTTATCTGATTAAATAGATACTTATTTACCTACAAATGATTTTTGGAAAAAATAAATAGCAAACTATGAGGCAGCTGCAGTTCAAATTTGACCCGCTTCCAGCTGAATCAGCGGAAATTTATCTTTTTTCACGAGAGGTGGATCAAAACTTTTTACACCCAACCATTTTATCAATTGTGCATTAAATATGTCCTAGTATTTTAGAAAAATGATTTGGTCCAATTTTGCAACAATTATTTGGGAGGTCCTTCACAAAAAAACCTCCTTTTGGGTACTCGAAAAATGGAAAATGATTTTTTCGTCCAAAGAAAATGAAAACTTCCTTAGGCAACATTGTTTGCCATTCCAATATGCACCATTGTGCACAATATGAGATTATTTGAACAAACTATGCCATGAATGTGGCCATAAGATTGATCATTTGGCTTGAAAGCCATTGATCTCCACACGTGATAGCTCGTTTCTGAGAACACTTTTTTAAAATAATTGCCGTATTACAAGTTGTTATTTTTCCTGGGAACTTGGCCACATATAATGACACAATGCGATGGTTTCCCAATTTTTTGATTTTTTTTGAAT
The DNA here is from genome assembly GCA_021605205.1 of Aegilops longissima. Lineage (NCBI taxonomy): Eukaryota > Viridiplantae > Streptophyta > Magnoliopsida > Poales > Poaceae > Aegilops > Aegilops longissima. The sequence goes on along the minus strand of CM038678.1, from coordinate 514,995,817 downwards.
TTTTTATGCCCGTTTCAAAATGCGGTCAAAACGGCGGGAATGACCGTTCCTAGCTAGTTGTTGAATCTTGGAATTTTTTTGGTGTTTCTCTGATTAAATAGATACTTATGTACCTAGAAATGATTTTTGGAAAAAATAAAGAGCAAACTACAAGGTAGCTACAGTTCAAATTTGACCCGCTTCTAGCTGAATCGACGAAAATTTGTCTTTTTCACGAGAGGTGGATCAAAAAAATTTACACCCAACAATTTTGTCAATTGTGCATTTAAATATGTCCTAGTATTTTATAAAAATGATTGGGTCCAATTTTGCAACAATTATTTTGGAGGTCCTTCACAAAAAAACCTCCTTTTGGGTACTCGAAAAATGGAAAATGGTTTTTTCGTCTAATGAAAATGAAAACTTCCTTTGCCATTTCAATATGCACCCTTGTGCACAATATGAGATCATTTGAACAAACTATGCCATGAATATGGCCATAAGATTGATCATTTGGCTTGAAAGCCATTGATCTCCACACGTGATAGCTCGTTTCTGAGAACACTTTTTTAAAATAATTGCCATATTACAATTTTGTTATTTTTCCTGGGAACTTGGACACATATAATGACACAACGCGAAGGTTTCCCAATTTTTTGAATTTTTTATGCCCGTTTCAAAATGCGGTCAAAACGGCGGGAATGACCGTTCCTAGCTAGTGGTTGAATCTTGGAATTTTTTTGGTGTTTCTCTGATTAAATAGGTACTTATGTAACTAGAAATGATTTTTGGAAAAAATAAAGAGCAAACTATGAGGCACCTGCAGTTCATATTTGACCCGCTTCCAACTTAATCGGCGGGAATTTGTCTTTTTCACCAGAGGTGGATCAAAACTTTTGACACCCAACCATTTTGTCAATTGTGCATTATATATGGCCTAGTATTTTATAAAATTGATTAGGTCCAATTTTGCAACAAATATATGGTAGGTCCTTCACAAAAAAACTCATTTTGGGCCCTCGAAAAATGAAAAATGTTTTTTTTGCAAAAAAACTCATTTCTCACTACACCTTTTTGAAGATATTTATCGTTTTTCATGTTTGTTATTTTTTTTGAAAACTCGTTCACATTTTGCTGACACAATGTGAAGGTTTTCTATTTTCTTTTTGAATTTCTCAGGTCATAAAATAGCTGACATGATTTTAACATATTATTTTTAGAAAACTATGACCAATATAGATGGTCATAGCATCATACTGCATTCTTATTGGTCCGTAGACGTTTCACACGGATCGTGCATCATACGCCGTCGGATGCTCGTGGATCCAACGGCTGTCCTCAACCCTTCCACACCAACCCTGAAACCCTAGCTGGTCATTTTCCATCCACCCCCCGCCTCCTTTCTTTCCCACATCCATCCATCTCCTCGCCGTCTCGCCCGACGAGAGAGAGAGAGAGAGAGAGAGAGAGAGAGAGAGAGAGAGAGAGAGAGAGAGAGAGAGAGAGCTGCCTCCTCCCTTCCAGATCGCCGCTGGCACCTCCCTCCGGCGGAGTTGGCCGCCATCCATGGCCTCCCGCACGCCCCTCCCCTTCCCCCACCCAACCAAACCGCACGTCCATGGCAACATCCCCACTCGATCTCGTCGGGAACGAGGCCACCTGCAACCACCGGCCTCCATCGATCCAACCATCCATCCATGCCCGCAGCAGCACTCCCGCCGCCCGTGCTCCTTCCCCAGCAGCGCACCCCGACACCTCCTCGTCCCCACACAGCCCCTGAGGCACCAGCCTCCTCTGCTTCGCGCCTCCCGAGCAGCGACCAGGAGCCCGAGCTCCATCTTCTACTCCCGCGTCCGAGTGAGAGGAGCTCGCTGCTCGAGCATGCACAAGACCCATGGCGCCCTCCCGAGCTCCTCCCGTGCGTGCCTCCACTGGTTGTCGTCGCCCTCCGTCTTCATCGCAGCACCACATGACCAACAGCTCCACCGCGCGTGCCCGCCGGCGGCAAGAGTCCAAGGCCAGTGAGCCAAGCCTCTCCCTTGCCTTCTATTCTTCCTGTGCTCCCTTTCTTCTCTTACCTTGCTAACCTCCTGCTCTCTCTGTCCTTTTCTCGTTATGACAGCCAACGCCATGGATGGAGTCTGTCCAGGATCTCGCCGCTCGGACCCGCTTCCTCTGGCCACCGAAGCCTCTGACCAGCCTCGTCGCGTTGACCTCCTCCCCCACCTGGCAGATCCGGCCTCTCCTGCCCGTTAACCGCGCCGCCGGAGCCCTGCATCGCCCCTCACTGGTTCTTGCTTTGATGCCCACCTCTATAACATTTTTCACTCGCTCTACTTGTTTTGATGTGGAGATGTGAGGAGTTCGTAGTTTCTTTGTGTGCTTGGCCGATGGGGTTGTTTTTGGCTCTGCTTGGTCTGTGCTGGATAATAGTCTGAAGCATGATGGAGATAGGAACCATGTGTGTGTGTGTGTGTGTGTGTGTGTGTGTAGAACCTTGAGGTTGCAGGCTCTCCTGGCTAAATGAATGGATTCTGGTGGTTAACTGGCAAACTAAAGCATTCATGAATTTAGTCACGAAATTGGCAGGCAGACTGATGTCTTTGCTGTAAAGATTGATTTACTGTAAACTGCTTTGTTTATCTTATTTCGGCAGTTTCTGAACTTCATATAGTTGAGGCTTTAAACCAAGAATTTGTTACTATATCTTTTAAGTCCTTGGAACTCCTAAGAAAATTAAAGGAAGTTTTCTGGCGTGCCTTGCAATAGCTGGAAACAATCGGGTCATGTTGATGTTGTCAGGCTTAGTAGATTCAGTTTGGCATGGATTTGGATCAAGTTTGCATTCTGAGATAGGTTTGTTTCTGGGATTTTGCTACTGGTGCTGTACACATGTTGCTTGCCATTTTTGCCTCTAGAGTCGGTAAACATTCTGTAAACAACTGACAAGAACATCAGATGTTCATGGTGTCAGTGTGTCGGCTTGGAGATTCGACCTGTGATATTACTAATGCCCATCCTCTGTCAGTCTGCAGCCGTGATATTCCCCTCCCTCATGCAACTGGAGCACGGGATGAGCGACTTCGACGATCGGAGGCAGAGGGCGGCGTGCTCGGAGAGGTACAGGAGGAGAGACGAGCCGGAGGACAGCAAGAGGCCCGTCTCCGAGATCGACGCCGAGATAGAGGAGGAGTGCAAGATCTGCATGGAGCTGAACAGCAGGGGCGTGCTGCGCAACTGCAGCCACGACATGTGCATCAAGTGCTACCGTCAATGGTGAGCGAGAACAAGAACCTGGCCCCCTCGCGTTATCATTTGTTTTTCAATTTTTCTGCCGTGTTTAGTTCAATTCAGTTCACTTCAACCAGAGCAAACATGTTTGGTCCTGTGCATGTACTTCTCATGGAATTGCTCATGTCATGTCATGTCCAGTTCCTTGGCACATAGGTTGCTCTGCCTGTGAATGATAGTGACTCTTACCCTCTACATGTTGACCCAGTTTGTGTAAATAATATGCTCCATGTTAGATGCCACTGCATCATTTTCACCTAACATCATGTGGCGATTAGAAATATAATAGGGATGGATGCGTCTTGGCAACCACAAGAAAAAGGCTACTCTGCTTTTGTTATGTAGTATTCTTCCCTGTTGCTCTTATACCACCATGGCTCAGCTAACATTACTCATGTTATGATGTCCAATGGCCTGGCAGATGCATTGCCCTGTCCGTGATAGCATCTGTTTGTGTAATAGGATATGCTCATCCATGTTGCTGCACCATTTTCTCTTAATTTCTTACCATTATATGACAATTAAAAATTCAGAATGGAATTGGGATGGACGAGTCTTACTGATACACCCCTTGGTCAATATTTGTCTTTGGGGGCCATGACAATGCTAATGTTCTGTTCTTTTCAGCCTTGCATGTGTACAATTTCTTCTTGATATGCTTCACTTTTAAACTGTACAGTACATGGTAAAATGGAATCGGGATGGTTATGTCCTGGTTGTCATGAGAATATGTTACTGCTGCTTTTGTTATTTATCACCTTTCCTGTGTACAGTTTATCCCTGGTATGCTTCCCTGTTACTACTATATTATGTTGTTATTTGTGTGCGCGATGATTTCAGCCTGTTTTTTCCCTTTCCTCCTTGATTGATCTATTAATGTAATGTTATGTTTTTGTAGGAAGGCAAGTTGTCGCATCTGGAGCACATCAGAGGGAGCAATGAAGTTTGTACTACTTGGTTCTTACCATTAGGACAGTACCAGATGTACTCGAGTTTCTAACACTGTCAACATGGCTGGAATGCGTGCAGGCGGCGGCGCTGGTGACGTTGTTGTTCGTGATCGCGGTCAACCTGGTGATCGGCATCCTGCCGCACATGATGCGCCCGGCGCCATGGAGTACCTCACGGGCGTGCTCGCCTCCCCCAGCATCCCGATCTCGAGGAGCAGGAGGAGGAGGGGCGCATCTAGCCAGCCACAAAGGGCTTGCTCTGTACCACCACATCATCGGCCTTCTGCAGCATCGAGTTCAATATGTCAGGTGACCCTTCCTATCCCGTCTGATATGATGGTCAATAGTTGCTTGTAGATGAATGATGAAGTGTTGCTGTGAATGTGAATGAGTAGCCACAAGTCTGTTTGCGTCATTGCCATAGCTAGTGAATGAGCAGCCACAAGTCTATTTGCGTCACTGCCATAGTTACCTGAATACAAATGAGCATCCACAAGTCTGTCTGTACTGTCACATTGCCATCCATAGCTGCCAATCACTGTAGATAAATAGAATTTCCCCAAAACTATGTGGGAAATTTGGTTAACCTTGTTGAATCAGATATCATTCTGACACCTGATTAGCACATCACTTGTCTATGTTCAGTTAAGAGTATTCAGTTTAGATGCAGATTTAGTCAACACTATGGATAAGTATTCAGTTTAGATGCAGATACAGTCAACACTAGGTATCAATACATGTTTGCGAATGTTATATGCACGGTTTCTTATTAGATCTCAACTTCAGCAGCTATTTTTCATTGTTAGGAGAATGTTATATGCACAACTTCACTTGATTTCCTAACTTTTTTGATTTATAACCTGCAGATGCGGTGTACAAGAGCTCCAGGAGAAGAATCCCGAAGAAAACCAGCACCCAACTATGTGTTTTAGCTCCCTGGAGCTGGCCATGTTAATATTAGCTGTATTTTATAGTTGAATACCTGATTTGTACTGCCATGACTGTAAAGTACTTCGTTTGGCTGTTGTTTGAAATTGTATGTGTTATTGGCTCTGTTTGAATCAAGTTATTGGTTATTGCACATATAGTAAACTGACGTGCGGCGCCTAAACAACACCCTTGGGTCCCATTTCACTAGCGAGTCCTTTAAAATGGGAAACAAACAAAAGAAAAACAACCAAGTGGGGCCTAATTGGATGATCTGACTAGTGGGACCTGGTCTAAAATGGAATGTAAAAAGGCCAAGGCCCAAACAAAAAATGGAAGCGAAAAGGCCAAAGGCCTAGAAAATAAAAGGCAAAATTGCTGGGCTAGGCCAATGTAGCTGACCAAAATTAAAAGAAAAAAAATCATAAATGGGCCGAATTGTTGGGCTAGGCCCATGTAGAAAACCGAATTGGACCGGGCTGATTCTTGTGCCACATCAGCTTGCCATGTTGGATGCCTACGTGGCCTGGGGAGGTTGCTAGTGACCAAAATTTTGGTCGAAGAACCAACGACCTTTTACAGAAGGTCGTTAATTTCAGTTTACGACCGCCAGCTTTTGACCTTCTGTTTTTGGTCAAAAAAGGTCGCAAATGAAAAACTATAACCTTTCAGCGGCCAATAGTGAGGGTCACAAGTTGACATATTTCTTGTAGTGCAAGAACCCCAAGCCATCTGCTCCCCGGCACCGCTGGTTAGAGCATCACTGAGATGGAGGAAAAACAGAGGCAAATTATTCGAATGCGGCGTCATCCCCTCCATTGATGCAACGCCTCTGAAAAAAATTAGCCTACCCTACTACTTTTCTCTCGCGCTAGGGCGTTGAAAACGCTGACCCCAAACGGAACACCCATCCGTCCGCAGACTAAGGACCAGTCCAATCGCCCTGATACAGGAGCCGAACATCTGACCGTTTAAACCGGATTAACCGTACGGATGATTATTTTATCTAAACTGGAGCACATTTATTACATTTTTGACATATATTAATTAAAAAAGTGACCGGACTTAAACCTAGGTTGCGGCGGCGCCCATCCCCCACGTCCTTGTTGTTCCCTTCCGGTGATCACAGGGCTCATCTCACTGTCTCCACGAGCGACGGCGATAAGAGGCGCAAAGTGAAGCTACGGTTGCCGGCGAGCAAGAGTAGACCATGGGAGATGGACCGGCTGACTTGGGACTTGATGCACTATCACCTTCCATGCCCTGCCCATTCTCGTCGGAGTCTGCGACATGTCCGTTTGCCGGTGGACGTGGAGAGGTCGGCAAGCTCGTAGTCCCACTGGCGTGGCCAAACGCTGTTTGGCGGCGCATACGACACACAACTGGCGGTGTTCTCATCCATGATCGCCTGCGTCGCCTCAACATTGCGAGCGGCGGCTTGAGCGCAAGAAGCCTTGTAGAATGTCTGCCGCTCAGTTCGCTGCTGATACGTCTTCAACGTATCTATAATTTTTTATTGTTTCGTGCTATTATAGTATCAATCTTGGATGTTTTGTATGCAATTATATATCATTTTTTGGGATTAACATAACTTAGTGCCCAGTGACGGTTATTGTTTTCAGTTTTTCAGAAAATCAGTATCAAACGGAGTCCAAACACTACAAAAAGATTAACAATTTTTTCTGGACCAAGAGAGACTCTAAATGGTTTGGGAGAAGAACAGACGAGCCACGAGGGAGCGACAAGTTGACCAGGCGCGTCCGCTGGGCTTGTGGGCCCGTCGTGGTACCTTTTGATCTAAGTTCTCCTCTTCCTCTATAAATTCTCAAATATTCCCAATACATCAGAGAGCCACCCGAAATACTTTTTTCGCCGCCGCAAGTTTTTGTTCTTCCGAGATCCCATCTGGAGGCCTTCTCTGGTACTCTGCTGAAGGGTAATCGATCATGGAGGGCTTCTACATTATCCTTGCTGCCCTTTCAATGATCCATGAGTAGTTCACAACAGACGTACAAGTCCATGGCTAGTAGCTAGTTGGCCTTTTCGGTTTCTTTGATCTTCAATACAATGTTCTTCTCGATGTTCTTAGACTTGTATTCGATGTAATCTTCTTTTGCAGTGTATTTGCTGGGATCCGATGAATATGGATTTATGATCAGATTATTCATGAATATTAATTGAGTCTTCTTTGAATTTTTTTATACTTGATTGTTATAGCTTTGTATTTCTCTCCGATCTATTTGTTTGTTTTGGCCAACTAGATTGATTTATGGGAGATGTGCTTTGTGATGGGTTCAATCTTGCAGTGCTTAATCCCAGTGACAGAAAGGGACATGACATGTATCTATATTGTTTCCATTAATGATAAAAATGGGTTTATTCATAATATTTGGGTTTACTTTATCTAAATCATACCATCTTGCTTAAGGCGTTACTCTGTTTTTATAGCTTAATACCCTAGATGCATGCTGGATAGCGGCCAATCGGTGGAGTAATAGTAGTAGATGCAGACAGGAATCGGTCTACTTGTCTCAGATGTGTTGCCTTTATACATGATTATTGCCTTGAATATCATTATAACTATGCGATTTTTTATCAATTTCCCAACAGTAATTTGTTCACCCACCGTATGCTTTGTGTTCGAGAGAGAATCCTCTAGTGAAAACTATGGCCCCTGAGTCTACTTTAATTATATATAAAATCCGAAAATACCTTACTGTAATTTTATTTTATTTATTTTATTTTGCAATTTATTTTATCTATCAAGAACTACGAAATTTGATCCTTGCAAATAACAGCCGAGGGGATTGACACCCCCATGTTCGCGTTGGGTGTAAATATTTGCTTTTGTGTGTGCATGTGCTGCTAATGAGGTTATGTGTGGTTCTTCTACTAGATTGTTATCCATGGTTCTTAATTGAGGGAAATACTTATCTTTACTATACTGCATCATCCTCTCCTCTTCGAGGAAATCCCAATGCAGCTCACAAGTAGCAGCCGCGGCCATGGCCGCCAACGGCTTTGAAAGGATCAATATAATTGACTAGAGGGGGGGGGGGGGTGAATAGGCAACTAACAATTTTTTGGCTTTTCTTTACCAATTTAAACTTTGCATCAAAGTAGGTTGTCTAGATATACAACTAGGTGAGCAACCTATATGATGCAACAACAACAAGCACACAAGCAAGCAAGAGATGCAACACAAAGTAAGCTTGCACAAGTAAAGGTACGAGATAACCAAGAGTGGAGCCGGTGAAGACGAGGATGTGTTATCGAAGTTCCTTCCCTTTGAGAGGAAGTACGTCTCTGTTGGAGCGGTGTGGAGGCACAATGCTCCCCAAGAAGCCACTAGGGCCACCGTATTCTCCTCACGCCCTCACACAATGCGAGATGTCGTGATTCCACTATTGGTGTCGTTGAAGGTGGCAACTGGACCTTTACAAACAAGGTTGGGGATATCTCCACAGCTTAATTGGAGACTCCCAGCGACACCACGAAGCTTCACCACAATGGAATATGGCTCCGCGGTTACCTCAACCATCTAGGATGCTCAAACACCCAAGAGTAACAAGATCCGCAAAGGATTAGTGGGGGGAATCAAATTTCTCTTGATGGAAGTGTAGATTGGGGCCATCTCAACCAATCCCTAGAGAATCAACAAGTTTGATTGGTTAGGGAGAGAAATCGGGCGAAAATGGAGCTTGGGGATGGAAGAGGTAGTCAACTCGGAGAAGAAGACTCCCCTTATATAGTGATAGGACAAATCCAACCGTTATCCACTTACTCAACCCGCGACTTGCGGCACTACCGCAAGGGCCTGCGGTACTACCGTATGCGCGGCAGGGGCTAGACCAGCCCTGATGCGTTGAAGCAAGGAGCGGTAGAACCGCCGGAGCGGTACTACTGCTCCCCCTTGCGGTACTACCGCAAAGCAGGGTTTGTCCATGTTGGGGAACATAGCAGAAATTCAAAAATTTTCTACGTGTCACCAAGATCTATCGATGGAGAAACCAGCAACGAGGGGAAGGAGAGTGCATCTACATACCCTTGTAGATCGCTAAGCGGAAGCGTTCAAGAGAACGGGGTTGATGGAGTCGTACTCGTCGTGATCCAAATCACCGATGATCCTAGCGCCGAATGGACGGCACCTCCGTGTTCAACACACCTACAGCCCGGGGACGTCTCCTCCTTCTTGATCCAGCAAGGGGAGAGGAGAAGTTGAGGGAAAACTCCGACAACACGACGGCGTGGTGGTGATGGAGCTCGTGGTTCTCCGGCAGAGCTTCGCTAAGCACTACGGAGGAGGAGGAAGTGTTGGAGGAGGGAGGGCTGCGCCAGGGAAGGGTGCGGCTGCCCTCTCTCCCTCACTATATATAGGGGTAAGGGGTGGAGGAGGCGCCTAGGGTTCCCTAGGGGAGGCGGCGGCCATGTGGGAAACCCTAGATGGGTTTGGGCGCCCCACCCCTAGGAAACTTGCCTCCCAAGCCAGGAAGGGGGGCTGCCCTAGGGGAGGCGCCCCCACCTCTCCTGGTTACGTGAGAGGGCTGGGAGGGGCGCACCACCCCTTAGTGGGCTGGTTTGCCCCTTCCCTTTGGCCCATGAGGCCCTCCAACACTTGTCGGGCTCCCAAACACCTTTCGGTCATCTTGGCCATAGCCCTGGTACCCCGGAACACTTCAGGACTCCAATACCCTTCGTCCAATATATCGATCTTCACCGCCGAACCATTCCGGACTCCTCGTGACGTCCGGGATCACATCCGGACTCAACAACCCACGGTAACCACATACTATTTCCCATAACAACTCTAGCGCCACCGAACCTTAAGTGTAGAGACCCTACGGGTTCGGGAACCATGCAGACATGACCGAGATGTTCTCCGGTCAATAACCAACAGCGGGATCTGGATACCCATGTTGGCTCCCACATGTTCCACGATGATCTCATCGGATGAACCACGATGTCGAGGATTCAATCAATCCCGTATTCAATTCCCTTTGTCTAGCGGTATTGTACTTACCCGAGATTCGATCGTCGGTATCCCGATACCTTGTTCAATCTCGTTACGCAAGTCTCTTTACTCGCTCTATAACACATCATCCGTGATCAACCCCTTGGTCACATTGTGCACATTATGATGATGTCCTACCGAGTGGGCCCAGAGATACCTCTCCGTCAACCGGAGTGACAAATCGATCTCGATTCGTGCCAACCCAACAGATACTTTCGGAGATACCTGTAATGAACCTTTATAGCCACCCGATTCGTTGTGACGCTTGGTACACCCAAAGCATTCCTACGGTATCCGGGAGTTGCACAATCTCATGGTCTAAGGAAATGATACTTGACATTAGAAAAGCTTTAGCATACGAACTACGATCTTTGTGCTAGGCTTAGGATTGGGTCTTGTCCATCACATCATTCTCCTAATGATGTGATCCCGTTATCAATGACATCCTATGTCCATGGTCAGGAAACCGTAACTATCTATTGATTAACGAGCTAGTCAACTAGAGGCTTACTAGGGACATGGTGTTGTCTATGTACCCACACATGTATCTGAGTTTCCTTTCAATACAATTATAGCATGGATAATAAACTATTATCATGAACAAAGAAATATACTAATAACTAATTTATTATTGCCTCTAGGGCATATTTCCAACAGTCCAGGCTGGGAAGACACGGACATATAAAAGTACATCTGGGGCTACTTCCGCTGAGTATCGATCTGTGCAAAAATCCGATGCGGTACTACCGCAAACTAGGAGCGGTACTACGGCGTAGGGCGCGGATGTAAAAAAATTACATCTGCCCCTACTTCTGCTCGTGCTGCTGTGCCTGGCCCGAGGCCACGGTACTACCGCGCCCGTGGATCGGTACTACCACAAGGTCCTGCGGTACTACCGCGTCCCTGGCCGGTACTACTGCAAGGGCCTACGGTACTACCGCTCCCATGAGCAGTACTACCGCATGCCCCAGCACAACCAAGACTAGGAGTCCTTCATTTTGCAGAGACGCGGAAAAAAGGAGGATGCTCCAAAGAGCCAAAGGAAAGGTGGTGCAAAAGGAACACACGTGTACGTGATGATTCCACCCAAACCTTTCCAAAGCGGACCCCCTCTTAATAGTATGACTTTCCTACGACTCAAATCCACCGAAAAGAAACGTAGGGAAAACTCCGTCTTCACTAGACTCCGAGGGGCAACGGATCTTCTTGTGCCTAAACATGAGATATCTGAAATGCTCAATGCACACGATTAGTCCGCAAAAGCATTGTCATCAATCACCAAAACCACTAAAGATAAATATGCCCTTACAATGTCCCCCTTTTTGGTGGATTGATGACTACGAGATTTGCACATAGGGAAATAAAGTGAAACATAGGCAAACCCAACATCTATAAAATATTGTCGGGCTCCCCCTAGATGTGTGATCTCTAGAGAAATGCTTTGGACTGCATGGCACACATACGGGGATCAACACCCCCCCTATATTTTATAGACCAAGCATATTTTGCAATAATATAACTAACACTAAGCAAGGAGGCAAGATAATAAATATGAGCATAAAGTAAAGGGCACAAGATAGCATAGGCTCACGGGCTACTAAGCATGAAGGACAATCAAATACACCAGAGTGCATATGTCTTACACCATATGATAGAGAGTCTGGTCTCACGAGCACAAACCAAACCAAAGCAAACGAGATTCAATAGAACGAAAGCAAAGTGACAAAACGAAAACACACGACACAACTTGCAAATCCTACACTCTCTCCCTTTGGCATCGAGACACCAAAAAGGCAGAGAGGACACCTACGACACATGTGGTAGCCCAAGCTGAAGCGATCACTCATCACGCTCCTCGTCAGTCTCGACAGCGGAAATTGTCTCCTCCTCAGATTTAGTCCACTGGTAGCCCTGCTTCACCATCCATTCAGCCTCTGGGGTGATGTGCTTCTCGGACCCGCTTGATACCTGCTCGCCGAACGTCCTCAAGATCCTCTTGTCGCGGCGGCGACTCTCCTTCTGAGAAACATGTGACCTGTACTGTCCCTTGGCCTGCATGCAGAACAGAGCGTTCATCTTGTTCTTCATCTTCTTAGCCCAGGTGGGCTCAGAGGATGAAGGCGAGTATCCATCAGAGCTGCCCTCATCCGCTTCCTCCTCCTCAATCTCATCCTCATCCACGTCCATCTTAGCAGCCTCTGCCTCAGCACGGGTAATGGTGTTAGCCCACTGGCTCTTGATGCGGAGCTTGATGGGCTCATGACGAATCCAGCCGGGGGCAACAAACTCATCATTGGGGTAGAGCTTCTCCCATGTCCTCGAGATCAAGTGAAACAGGTAAGTTCCATTGATGGGTAACTTACGGTTGAACACCGCAAACTGCAGCTCACACCACATGATATGTGAGACATCAAGTGGTTGCGTCTGAGCGAGACGCGCCTCCTCAAAGATGAGCATCATATCCACGAGATAAGCCTGCACCTTATCCTTGTCACTAATGCGCGGAAAGAGGGAGTTGCGGAAGATCTGGTGCATGATGTCAAGGAATGAGTTCAGCACCCACGCCTGCTTGCCACTGGGAAGCTTCTTCTCAACAAAGTAGGGCTGAAGCTTGTTTTGTTGGCAGACTCGGGGTTGGCATGAGGGCGAACACCAACGGGCTTGTTGAGCCCCTCATCACGAACCTGTAGCAGATCCATGAACTCCTTGCACTTAGCAGTCATCCTCTGTCCATTGGTCATCCATGTCATGGTCCGTTCCTCATCAGTATGGAAGTGGACCGAAGCAAAGAACTGGGCCACAATCTCAGGGTCAAAGTCCAGGTGGAAAGTGATCAAGTCCTCAATGCCAAATTGCTCCACCAGGTCCAAAGCCTCACCAAAATATGCCTGGTGTTTATCCTTCCTCATATGATCCATGTCAATCCAGTGCACATCCACGTAGATGTTCTGCTTGGCCTTGACACATCCATATAGATAAGATTCTCCTACTTGGTCCAGAACAAATCATTCCCTCGGAAATTCTCACGGGGCTTCACCTAGGGGTTGAGCTTCCTGCGAGTGACAAACTCATCCAGTGGTATCTCATCCATGCCCATTGATGGCTCCCGGGTCCTGGTGGCGGTGGTCTTGGTTCTGCGTTGGGGGGCATTGGAGCCCTCTGGAGCCTCCTCTTGGTTGCGCAGGCGCTTCGAGCCTGTGTAATAGCTCGGATTCGAACGACGAACATTGGAACCAGAGCCACCACCTATGACACACAACACAAACACGAGAGAAACCGAGAAGGATTATTGCAAAGACGAGGGCCAAAACCAAATGAAACAAGCAAACACGAGATTCGGAAGGACAAAACAGCAAAGTTTGCAATTCTATGATAGTACCGGACATGCTTACGGAACTAAAAAATTACAGCCGCTCCAGCCACGGTAGTACTGTGCTGGGGTGGCACGGTAGTACCGCGCCTGGAGCAGAAGTAATTTTTTACTTCCGCGCCCCGGTCGGTAGTACCGCTCCAGGAAGCGGTAGTACCGTGCCGAGGTCAGTTCATGTGCGAGGTGCGGTAGTACCACTCCAAGAGGAGCGGTAGTACCGCACGAAATCGATAGCCCCATGAACAACGGATCTGGAACAAAAACAACTGCAGCACTAGATCGGTACTACCGTTGATCAAACTATGTTGTTGTATCACTCCAAAAAGCATGTCTACTGCACTGCAATCTCCTACAATCCCCTCTTGCAAAGATTTAGCCAAAAATCACATGAACTACACATGCATCTCCCCAAGACCTAGAAGCACAAGAACGGAACAAAAAGGGAAGGACTTGGGGAAATACCGTGGTCCATGGCAAGAGGGCAAGGTGGGGAACGATCCCACCGGTCGGAATGCGAGGAGAGCGGGTAGAGATGGAGATCCGGCGAGGTCCAACGGCGCCGTTCTTGGGCAGGAGAGAGAGAGAGACGGGGTGGGGAAAAGAGATGAATGGGTATGTGGGAGTTGGAACTCCCCTGCCCCGCTCTTAACCCCCACCCGCTCGTGACGGCGCGGTAGTACCGTAGGTCCTTGCGGTAGTACCGCCCGAGTGAAAATACCGCTTGTTGGGCGGTAGTACTGCTCTTCCAGCGGCAGTAAAAAATTACTGCCGTGATGGAAGCGGTAGTACCGTGCCTAGGATGCATCTGTGCACGCACAGAGCAGCCCACCTCCTGCGGTAGTACCGTGGCTTGCCACGGTAGTACCGTACCCCCAAGTAAGTGCAAGTTTCACAAAAAGAGAGGGAAACGACCTTTGCAATGCAGCCTTCAAGCAACTTAACACACAAAAGAAGCGAACACAAGAGGCAACTCAACACACAAACTCGGCTCGAAGAAAAAGAAAGGCAAAAGACAACAAGGACCAAACACGAGACACAACCTCTCCAAAGAGAGGGCGGTGGCTGGAGCCATCTATGTTTGAGTCAATTGGTATGGCACCGCGAAGAATTATCCTCGGGCCCATGACCAAAACTCGTCTTTGAAGCACAAGTAACATCAATAATGGCTAATGTGAAAGAGTTGATCAATTTATGCATAATGGGGGGAGGGAGAGTTCATTGAGAGAAGAACACTCCCCCTATGTCCATGCCTACACCTAAACAAGATATCAAGATGAGTATGGTGTGGTGTGCAAGGGTTCAAGCCACATTGCTCGAATCAATGATTTAGCTCATGCCTTAACTCGCGAAATCTTGCTTCATCCAAGGGCTTCGTGAAGATATCTGCAATGTTATCATGAGTTTTGACATAGTTGAGCTCGATCTCCCCTCGCCTAATATGATCCCGGATGAAGTGATACCGAATCTCAATATGCTTCATCTTGAAGTGTTACACCGGGTTGAGAGTAATCTTGATGGCACTTTCATTGTCACACCAAAGAGGCACTTTGTCACAAATGACACCGTAATCCTTTAAGGTTTGCCTCATCCATAGGAGTTGTGCACAACAACTACCGACGGCCACATACTCTGCTTCGGTGGACGAGCGAGACACACAACTTTGCTTCTCGGAAGACCAACTCACCAAAGAGCAACCAAGGACTTGGCACCCTCCGTAAGTTGACTTCCTATCCACTTTGTCTCCCGCCCAATCAGAGTATGAATAGCCCACAAGGTTGAAGATTGCTCCTCTTGGATACCATAAGCCAAAGTTTGGGGTATGAGCCAAATATCAAAAGATTCAATTGACCGCCACAAAGTGGCTTTCCTTAGGTGCGGCTTGAAACCGTGCACACACTCAACATGATATCCGGTCTAGATGCACAATGGTAAAGCAAGGAGCCAATCATGGAGCGATATACCTTTTGATCCACCACTTTACCATTGGAATCTATGTCAAGTTGGCACTTGACGGGCATTGGTGTGGAAGCCGGCTTGACATCACTTAGCTTAAATCTCTTGAGCATGTCTTGAGTGTATTTGGCTTGGTTGATGAAGGTTCCTTCTCTCCTTTGCTTGACTTCGAACCTGAGGAAGAACTTCAACTCTCCCATCATGGACACCGAACTTTGAGGTCATGAGAGCGGCAAATTCCTCATTGAAAGCTTTGTTAGGGGAACCAAAGATAATATCATCAACATATAGTTGTCACACAAACAACTCCCCTTTGACCTTCTTAGTAAAAAGAGTGGGGTCGATTTTCCCAATTTCAAACCCACGATCTTGCAACAACTCGGTGAGGTGGTCATACCATGCATGTGGGGCTTTTTTAAGGCCATAGAGTGCCTTATGGAGTTGGCACACATGATCAGGGAAGTATGGATCCTCGAACCCGGGGGGTTGTTTGGCATATACCAACTCATTAATTGGACCATTAAGAAAGCACTCTTCACAACCATTTTTTGCAACTTAAAGTTATGATGAGAAGCATAAGCAATCAACAAACAAATGGATTCAAGGCGAGCAACAGGAGCAAAGGTTTCACCATAGTCGATACCCTCGACTTGGGAGTAGTAGCCTTGTGCTACCAACCGAGCCTTGTTGCGAACGATAATCCCATGAGCATCTTGCTTGTTCTTGAATATCCACTTGGTTCCAATGACATTATGATTCCCCATTGGCCTTGGCACCAATCTCCACACCTTGTTGTACTCGAAGTTGTTGAGTTCTTCATGCATGGCATTAAGCCAATCCGTATCCTCGAGCACCTCATAGACCTTTTGGGGTTCAACACAAGAAACAAACACGTGATGTTCACAATAGTTTGCCAATTGTCTACGATTGCTTACCCCCTTTCTTATTCTTCCAAGCACATTTGTCATGAGATGGCCCTTGGTAGTGAGCTTGGATGCAATCTTGGCGGCACGACACTCCAATTCCTCCTTAGGAGTGAGTTGAGGAGCAGTACCTTGATCATCTTGAGCGTCGTCTTGAGCTTGTTCTTGATCTTGAGCTTGCTCTTGATCTTGAACTCGATCGAAAGAGAGAACTTGACCTTGGGCATCACTTGGTGGTTCAACACCATCTTGAGGTTGATCTTCCCCTTGATCTTGTTCATTCGGTTGAGGGCCTTCACTTTGTTCTTCGGAAGCATGTGGGTCTTGGGTTGGTGATGGTTCCACTTGAGTGGAACAATGTCCTTCTCTTTCGGCCAAAAGGGGTTCCTCAATGTGTAGGATAAAACCAACACCCATTCTTCTTATGGCTTGGGGAGGAATTTCATCACCTACATCACAAGTACCACGTTGCTCCACTTGGGAGCCGTTATTCTCATCAAACTCCATGTTACACGTCTCCTCAATAAGTCCCGTGGACTTATTGAGGACACGGTAAGCCAGAGAGTTTGTAGCATAACCGACAAATATGCCCTCATGAGATCTACCTCAAATTTAGACAAACAAACACCTTTCTTGAGAATGAAACACTTACACCCGAACACCCGAAAGTACTTGAGGTTTGGCTTGTTACTGGTGAGTATCTCATATGGAGTTTTATTCAAGCCTTTGCGGAGATAGAGCCGATTGGATGCATGACACGCGATGTTGATTGATAACCCACAAGTATAGGGGATCGCAACAGTTTTCGAGGGTAGAGTATTCAACCCAAATTTATTGATTCAACACAAGGGGAGCCAAAGAATATTCTCAAGTATTAGCAGTTGAGTTGTCAATTCAACCACATTTGGATAACTTAATATCTGCAGCAAAGTATTTAGTAGCAAAGTAGTATGGAAGTAACGGTAGCGGTAGCAAAAGTAACATTTTTGGGTTTTGTAGTGATTGTAATAGTAGCAACGGAAAAGTAAATAAGAGAAGAACAATATATGAAAAGCTCGTAGGCATTGGATCGGTGATGGAGAATTATGCCGGATGCGGTTCATCATGTAACATTCATAACATAGGGGTGACACAGAACTAGCTCCAATTCATCAATGTAATGTAGGCATGTATTCTGACTATAGTCATACGTGCTTATGGAAAAGAACTTGCATGACATCTTTTGTCCTACCCTCCCGTGGCAGTGGGGTCCTAATGGAAACTATGGGATATTAAGGCCTCCTTTTAATAGAGTACCAGACCAAAGCATTAACACATAGTGAATACATGAACTCCTCAAACTACGGTCATCACCGGGAGTGGTCCCGATTATTGTCACTTCGGGGTTGCCGGATCATAACACATAGTAGGTGACTATAGACTTGCAAGATAGGATCAAGAACTCACATATATTCATGAAAACATAATAGGTTCAGATCTGAAATCATGGCACTCGGGCCCTAGTGACAAGCATTAAGCTTAGCAAAGTCATAGCAACATCAATCTCAGAACATAGTGGATACTAGGGATCAAACCCTAACAAAACTAACTCGATTACATGATAAATCTCATCCAACCCATCACCGTCCAGCAAGCCTACGGCGGAATTACTCACGCACGGCGGTGAGCATCATGAAATTGGTGATGGAGGATGGTTGATGATGACGATGGCGACGGATTCCCCTCTCCTCAGCCTTGAATGAACTCCAAATCAGCCCTCCCGAGAGAGTTTAGGGCTTGGCGGCGGCTCCATATCGTAAAACGCGATGATTCCTTCTCTCTGATTGTTTTCTCCCCGAACACGAATATATCGAGTTGGATTTGAGGTCGGTGGAGCTCCAGGGGGCCCACGAGGTAGGGGGCGCGCCCCCCACCCTCGTGGAAAGGGTGTGGTCCCCCTGGCCTTGATTCTTTCGCCAATATTTTTTATATTTTCCAAAAATAATCTCCGTGAAGTTTCAGGTCATTACGAGAACTTTTGTTTCTGCACAAAAATAACACCATGGCAATTCTGCTGAAAACAGCGTCAGTCCGGGTTAGTTCCATTCAAATCATGCAAGTTAGAGTCCAAAACAAGGGCAAAAGTGTTTGGAAAAGTAGATACGTTGGAGACGATCAACTCCCCAAGCTTAAACCTTTGCTTGTCCTCAAGCAATTCATTTGATAAACTGAAAGTGATAAAGAAAACTTTTACCAACTCATGCGCTCTTGTTGTTGTAAATATGTAAAGCCAAGATTCAAGTTTTCAGCAAAGATTATGAACTAACCATATTTACAATAACACTTAGGTCTCATGTTTACTGATGTCAATGGCATAATCAACTAGCGAGCAATAATAATAAATCTCAAATGACAACACTTTCTCAAAACAATCATAATATGATATAACAAGATGGTATCTCGCTAGCCCTTTCTGAGACCGCAAAACATAAATGCAGAGCACCTTTAAATATCAAGGACTGACTAAACATTGTAATTCATGGTAAAAGAGATCCAACCATAGTCATACTCAATATAAATTAATAGTAATGGATGCAAATGACAACGGTGCTCTCCAGCTGGTGCTTTTTAATAAGAGGGTGATGACTCAACATAAAAGTAAATAGATAGGCCCTTCACAGAGGGAAGCAGGGATTTGTAGAGGCGCCAGAGCTCGGTTTTGAAATAGAGATAAATAATATTTTGAGTGGCATACTTTCATTGTCAACATAACAACCAAGAGATGGCGATATCTTCCATGCTACACAGATTATAGGCGGTTCCCAAACAGAATGGTAAAGTTTATACTCCCCCTCCACCAACAAGCATCAATCCATGGCTTGCTCGAAACCACGAGTGCCTCCAACTAACAAGAGTCCCGGGGGAGTTTTGTTTGCAATTATTTCGATTTGGTTTGCATAAAACATGGGACTGGGCATCCCGGTGAACAGCCATTTTCTCGTGAGTGAGGAGCAGAGTCCACTCCTCTTGAGAATAACCTGCCTAACATGGAAAATACGGACAGCCCTAGTTGATACATGAGCTATTCGAGCATACAAAACAGAATTTCATTTGAAGGTTTAGAGTTTGGCACTTACAAATTTATTTGGAACGGCAGGTAGATACCGCATACACTACAAAAAAAGACACATCCGTGACATTTTGGGCCGAACGAATTTTTTTTCTGTCATACATATGACACTTCTATGACGATAATTGTGACAAAACCGGTATCATCATAGATGTGGTGGGCTCCTACTTATGACAAAAAATCATGATGAGAAAATGGGCTTTTCGTCACGGTGGGCCGGAGACGCAGCTGCATGACATTCTTTGGGCCGCCCATGATGGAAAACCGTGGTAGAAGCGAGGGGAGGAAAATTTCGGGAGTTCCTGTTACGGTGGGAGGTCGGGGGCGAGCGATGCGCTGCGTTCTCTCGACACGACGCTGGCGTGTGTAGGCGTTGGCTCTAATCAACTCGAAGCGAGGCGTTGGGCTCTAATCGAACCCAAGCGAATGCACCGCAGCCTACGCGTTATCGAACCCGAAGCGATCGATCGATGGCTGTTAATCGAACCCGATCGAGCGATTCTTCGCATCGCTGCTAATCGAAGCCGATCGATGCTGCCTCTGGGATGAATAAGTGAGCGCTGCGGGGGTTTGGATGAGCAGGAGCGGTGGCGTTGCCTCGGATGAACAGGACCCGTGGTGTGGTGGAGGGCTGGATGAGCAGAGACGATGGAGGGGTGCCCGTGGAGGGTGGTTGAACAGACCCCGTGGTGTGGAGGGCTGGATGAACAGAGACGGTGGAGGGTGGTTGAACAATAGCCGTGGAGTAGCGCGTGGTGGAGGCTGGATGAACAGGAGCCCGTGGAGACTGGAGGAGGTCGACGGTAGCCCGTGGAGGCTGGAGGAGGTCGATGGTGGAGATGAACAATATCCCGTGGAGTCCCGTTTTGCGTACGCCACACCCTCCCGATGAACAGGACCCCTGGTTTGACCGTAGGAGGTCCGTTTCGTCCGTTTTCTGGTACGCCACACCCCTCCACCCCCGTTTCGATCGTAGGAGGTCCGTTTCCTTTGTTTTGCGGTGCGCCACACCCCTCCCGATCAATAGGACCCCCGTTTCGACCGTAGGAGGTCCGTTTCCTCCGTTTTGCGGTACGCCACACCCCTCCCGATCAATAGGACCCCGTTCCGAACGTAGGAGGTCTGTTTCCTCTGTTGTGCGGTACGCCATGCCTTGTTTCCATCGCCTGTTCCGTCCAAGCCCTCCCGATGAACATGACCGCGCATTCCGTTCCGACCCAGCCGGTTGGCTCCCACGCGTTCCGTTGCCTCCCGATGAACACGACGTGTTCCGTTGCCTCCCCATGAACACGACGCACTTCGTTGCCTCCCCATGAACATGACGAGGATGCTGTTTCTCCGTTCCGACCCAGCCATGTACACGAGCCCTGGCCGTACGTATGCGCGACTAGGCGTTCGAGACCCTGCCCGATGTACACATACGTGGCGTATTTTCTTTCTTGCACCTGGCGCCAGACGTGCGTGTACATGCTACGCGCGCTCTACTACGACTGCGGCACGCCTCTACAACGACCAAGTATGTACGTACACGTTCGCGACCAGAATGACAACGCTACGTACGCTTCGACCGGGTGGGTCCCGACTGTCAGGCACTTGCATGCGAAGATGTAGCTGGTGGGTCCCAGCAGTTAGGGGGCGAATCGTTTTTTTTGCCCGGACGCACTTCCTTCCGTGCGAAGATGTAGCTGATGGGTCCCAGCAGTCAGGGGGGCGAATCGTTTTGTTTTTTTTTGCCCGGACGCACTTCCTTGCGTGCGAAGGTGTAGCTGGTGGGTCCCAGCAGTCAGGGGGGAACGTTTTTTTCGTGAAATACGGTGGCCCGTCCGGTGGGTCCCCGCTGTCAAGTGGAGGAATAATTATTTTGCGCGTAATAAGGAGGCACTTCCTTGCTGCGGCCGTGGACCCAGCTGTCAGCGTCTCCACGCACAGTACTCTTCCAATGAAGTCGGTCGTTGACCACATTGACCACGCCGCGCCAAGAGCACCACGGCGGTGGACGACGGCGAGGCCTAGGAAGGGGACGACATGGAGGCGAGGAAGACTCGCAGGTTGTTTCCACACGGAGGGGAGTACTGTTGCACGAGGATTTCTTGGTCTGCCTGCCATCGCCGGAGAATAACAGAGGTGTGGGTGAGTAGAGGGATTGCTAGGCCAGCGATGGGAGTACGATGGGCGGTGAGGCTCTGGCGGCAGACAAGCCGATCAAGGGAGGAGGGAGCGAGCAGTCCCTTGGCGCTTGTTTGAATTTGGAGTAGGAAGAGAAGAGATTGAAGAAGACGACGGCCGTTGGATGGACATCCAACAATCACTGCTTAAAGGCCAACCTTTTTAGGAAAGCCTCGAAATCTGTGGAAAACAACATACAACCCATCGCCATTATTTCTAATAATTTACAGCCCATTTGCTAATTCTTAAGGTTTTTGGAGCCCATATTCTTTTGTTAGCATTACAACCCATATTGTGGCCACAGTTAAAACATTATACTGAAATTTTGCATATTTCGGTGCGGTCCGAACTGTTTTTAATCCTGAAATTTCGACTCACATTCAAACTAATTTTAAAAATAAATGTATATCAATATAAAATCCAACAAATTCCCCACGCATAAAAATTAATGTAATTTAAAATGTTGAAATGAAAAAAGATATTTGAAGCTAATTGCCGGTTTGATGTGTTTTAAAAATGTATAGGCAATTTCTCATTACTGATGGGCCATTTTGTCGGCCAGCTGAATGAAAGCTCTCCTCGTCTTGAAAGATTTGCAGCCCAACAGGCCTGACAAAGCGACTTACTTGGCAAATCACAAAAAACTGGGTTGTGGCCGTGGACCCAGCTGCCAGCCTCTCCACGTACAGTACTCTTACGATTGAAGTCGTTCCTTGACCACGTTGACCACGCCACGCGGAGAGCACCATGGCGGTGGACGACGGCGAGGCCTAGGAAGGGGACGACGCGGAGCCGGGGAAGACGCGGCAGTGGAAGCCCGCGCGGAGAGGAGTACGAGGGTTCACTGGTTCGGCTGCGGTGTGAGGCTGCCGTCGCCGCAGGGCCTGGCCAGCGGTGGGAATAGTAGGGGGTGGTGAGGCCTCTGCGGCAGCAGAGCCGGCCACGGGAGGCAGGAGCATGCGGCACGACCGGCGCTGCTTTGGGCGGCTGGAGCAAGAAGACCAGAGGTTGAAGAAGCACTACGACCGTTGGATGGACATCGTACGGTCACTGGAGCTAGAATCATTCATATTGACTAAGTTGACAAAGCCCTTCGTCCCCGTCAACTTAGTAGGCCCTAAGTCATCCTCCCACCAAGGTGGGTCCCAGCTTGCGGGGAGTATTCATTTTTCATGCGTAATAAGGAGGCACTTCCGGTGGGTCCGAATGACAATGGGGAACATTTTTTTCGCGAAATATGGTGGCCCGTCCGGTGGGTCCCAGCAGTCAGGGGAAATGATTTTTTTTGCAAAATACTGGTGGCCTGTCCGGTGGGTCTCCACTGTCAGGTGGAGGAATAATTATTTTCCGCGTAATAAGGAGGCACCTCCTTGCGGCTGCCGTGGACCGGTGTCGGCCTCTCCACGACAAGATACTCTTGATGGAAGTCGGTCGTTGACCACATTGACCACGCCGCGCCGAGAGCACCAGGGCGGTGGACGACGGTGAGGCCTAGGAAGTGGATGACGCGGAGCCGGGGAAGACGCGGTAGTGGATGCCCACGCGGAGAGGAGTACGAGCGTTCACTGGTTCGGCTGCGGTGTGAGGCTGCCATCGCCGCAGAATAACAGGGGGGGTGGGTGAGTGGAGGGATGGCCTGGCCAGTGGTGGGAGTAGTATGGGGGCGGTGAGGCCTCCACGGTAGCACAGCCGGCCACGGGAGGAAGGAGTAGGCGGAACGACCGACACTGCTTTGGGCGGCCGGAGTAAGAAGAGCAGATGTTGAAGAAGCACTATGGCCGTTGGATGGACATCATACGGTCACTGGAGTATTGAATAAGTTGACAAAGCCCTCCGTCCCCGTCAACTTAGTAGGCCCACAAGTCAGCGCAACAATATGGTGGGTCCCAGCTAGCAGGGGGTATTCATTTTTTTGGACGTAATAAGGAGGCACTTCCTTGCGTGCGAAGATATAGCTGGTGGGTCCGACCTGTTGCTACGTCTTGAGCTTGCGTTGGTTTTCCCCGAAGAGGAGAGGATGATGCAGCAAAGTAGCGTAAGTATTTCCCTCAGTTTTTGAGAACCAAGGTATCAATCCAAGAGGAGGCCACGCACAAGTACCTCGTGACCTGACAGAAGCGATAGCTACTCGCAACCAACGCGATTAGGGGTTGTCAATCCCTTCACGGTCACTTACGAGAGTGAGATCTGATAGAGATAATATTTTTGGTATTTTTGGTATATACATGCAAAGAAAAAAGTAAAAAGCAAAGTAAAAACAAAGCAAGTATTAAAGTGATGGAGATTGATATGATGAGAATAGACCCGGGGGCCA
Organism: Aegilops longissima; assembly: GCA_021605205.1. Classification (NCBI taxonomy): domain Eukaryota; kingdom Viridiplantae; phylum Streptophyta; class Magnoliopsida; order Poales; family Poaceae; genus Aegilops; species Aegilops longissima. Next base: position 514,971,824 of record CM038678.1, on the reverse strand, counting down.
TAGGTTTCACTAGTGGCTTCTCTCAAGAGCATAAGTATTCTACGGTGGGTGAACAAATTACTGTTGAGCAATTGACAGAATTGAGCATAGTTATGAGTATATCTAGGTATGATCATGTATATAGGCATCACGTCCGTGACAAGTAGATCGAAACGATACCGCTTCCAGCATGCATCTAGAGTATTAAGTTAAAAATAGAGTAACGCCTTAAGCAAGATGACATGATGTAGAGGAATAAATTCATGCAATATGATAAATACCCCATCTTGTTATCCTCGATGGCAAGAATACAATACGTGCCTTGCAACCCTTTACATCCGGGTAAGGACACGCAAGATTGAACCCAAAGCCATGCACTTCTCCCATTGCAAGAACTACCAATCTAGTTGGCAAAACCAAACGGATAATTCGAAGAGACTTGCAAATATAACTCAATCATACATAAAAGAATTCAGAGAAGATTCAAATATTATTCATAGATAAGTTGGATCATAAACCCACAATTCATCGGTCCCAACAAACACACCGCAAAAAGAAGATTACATCGAATAGATCTCCACGAGAGAGGGGGAGAACATTGTATTGAGATCCAAAAAGAGAGAAGAAGCCATCTAGCTACTAGCTATGGACCCAAGGTCTGAAGTAAACTACTCACACTTCATCGAGAGGCTATGGTGTTGATGTAGAAGCCCTCCGTGGTGGATGCCCCCTCGCCAAGCTCCTAACAGCCTCAAGATGGGATCTCATGGATACAGGAAGTTGCGGTGGTGGAATTAGGTTTTGGCTCTGTTATGATCGTTTGGGGGTACGTAGGTATATATAGGAGGAAGGAGTACGTCGGTGGAGCAACAGGGGGCCCACGAGGCAGGGGGCGCGCCCTAGGGGGGGCGCCCCCCACCCTCGTGACCGCCTCCGTTGTTCCTTGGCGTAGGGTCCAAGTCTCCCGGATCACGTTCTGTGAGAAAATCACGTTTCCGAAGGTTTCATTCCGTTTGGACTCCGTTTGATATTCTGTGTCTTCAAAACACTAAAAAATGCAAAAAACAGTAATTCTGGGCTGGGCCTCCGGTTAATAGGTTAGTCAAGTAATATAAAAGTGGAAAATAAAGCCCATAATAGTCCAAAACAATAGATAAAGTAGCATGGAGCAATCAAAAAATATAGATACGTTGAAGACGTATCAGGCATCCCCAAGCTTAATTCCTGCTCGTCCTCGAGTAGGTAAATGATAAAAAGAGAATCTTTGATGCGGAGTGATACTTTGGCATAATTTCAATGTAAATCTCCTTAATCATGGTATGAATATTCATCTCCGAAAGATTCAAGACAAAAGTTCATATTGACATAAAAATAAGAATACTTCAAGCATACTAACTAAGCAATTATGTCTTCTCAAAATAACATGGCCAAAGAAAGTTATCCCTACAAAGTCATATAGTCTGGCTATGCTCCATCTCCCCCACACAAAGTATTTAAATCATGCACAACCCCGATGACAAGCCAAGAAATTGTTTCATACCTTAACATTTTCAAAACTTTTTCAATCTTCACGCAATACATGAGTGTGAGCCATGGATATAGCACTATGTGTGGAATAGAATGGTGGTTGTGGAGAAGACAAAAAGAGGGAAGATAGTCTCACATCAACTATGCGTATCAACGGGCTATGAAGATGCCCATCAATAGATATCAATGTGAGTGAGTAGGGATTGCCATGCAACAGATGCACTAGAGCTATAAGTATATGAACGCTCAACAAAAGAAACTAAGTGGGTGTGCATCCAACTCGCTTACTCACGAAGACCTAGGGCATTTGAAGAAGCCCATCATTGGAATATACAAGCCAAGTTCTATAATGAAAAATTCCCACTAGTATATGAAAGTGAAAAAATGAGAGACTCTCTATCATGAAGATTATGGTGCTACTTTGAAGCACAAGTGTGGTAAAAGGATAGTAACATTGTCCCTTCTCTCTTTTCTCTTTTTTTTTATTTGGGCCTTTTCTCTTTTTTTTATGGCCTCTTTTTTATTTTATTTTTTATTTTTCGTCCGGAGTCTCATCCCGACTTGTGGGGGAATCATAGTCTCCATCATCCTTTCCTCACTTGGGACAATGCTCTGATAATAATGATCATCACACTTTTATTTTTCTTACAACTCAACAATTACAACTCGACACTTAGAACAAAATATGACTCTATATGAATGCCTCCAGCGGTGTACCGGGATATGCAATGAAACATGAGTGACATGTATGAAAGAATTATGAACGGTGGCTTTGCCACAAATACGATGTCAACTACATGATCATGCTAGCAATATGACAATGATGGAGCGTGTCATAATAAACGGAATGGTGGAAAGTTGCATGGCAATATATCTCGGAATGGTTATGGAAATGCCATGATAGGTAGGTATGGTGGCTATTTTGAGGAAGGTATATGGTGGGTGTATGATACCTGCGAAAGGTGTGCGGTATTAGAGAGGCTAGCAACGGTGGAAGGATGGGAAAAAGTGCGTATAATCCATGGACTCAACATTAGTCATAAAGAACTCATATACTTATTGCAAAAATCTAGAAGTTATCAAAGCAAAGTATTACGCGCATGCTCCTAGGGGGATAGAGAAAAGACCATCGCTCGTCCCCGACCGCCACTCATAAGGAAGACAATCAATAAATAAATCATGCTCCGAGTTCATCACATAACGGTTCACCATACGTGCATGCTACGGGAATCACAAACTTCAACACAAGTATTCTTTAAATTCACAACTACTCAAATAGCATGACTCTAATATCACCATCTTCATATCTCAAAACAATTATCAAGCATCAAACTTATCTTAGTATTCAACACACTGAAAAGAAAGTTTCACATATCTTGAATACCAAGTATATTAACATTAAGCAAATTACCATGCTATTAACGACTCTCAAAATAATCTAAGTGAAGCATGAAAGATCAAGTTTATTTAAAACAAATCCACCACCGTGCTCAAAAAGATCTAAGTGAAGCACTAGAGCAAAAATTATCACGCTCAAAAGATATAAGTGAAGCACTATGAGCAAAACTACCAAGCTCAAAAGATATAAGTGAAGCACATAGAGTATTCTATCAAATTCCAATTCATGTATGGCTCTCTCAAAAGGTGGGTACAGCAAGGATGATTGTGGTAAACTAACAAGCAAAGACGCAAATAATACAAGACGCTCCAAGCAAAACACTTATCATGTGGTGAATAAAAATATAGCTCCAAGTAAATTACCGATGGAAGTGGACGAAAGAGGGGATGCCTTCCGGGACATCCCCAAGCTTTGAATTTTTGGTGTCCTTGGATTATCTTGGGGGTGCCATGGGCATAACCAAGCTTAGGCTCTTGCCACTCCTTGTTCCATAATCCATCAAAAGAATTCACCCAAAACTTGAAAACTTCACAACACAAAACTCAATAGAAATCTCGTGAGCTCCGTTAGAGAAAGAAAACAAAAGACCACTTTAAGGTACTGTAATGAACTCATTCTTTATTTATATTGGTGTTAAACCTACTGTATTCCAACTTCTCTATGGATTATAAACTATTTTACTAGCCATAGATTCATCAAAATAAGCAAACAACACACGCAAAACAGAATCTGTCAAAAGCAGAACAGTCTGTAGTAATATGTAACTAACGCAAACTTCTAGAACTCCAAAAAATATACCAAAATTAGAAGACCTAAAAAATTTGTTTATTGATCAGAAGCAATTGGAATCAGTATTTTATTACTTTCTGGTGATTTTTAATAATTCGGGCACTGGGCGCAAAGTTTCTGAAAATTACAGCAAGATCAAATAACTATTATCCAAGAGATCCAATAGGTTTAACTTGGCACAAACACTAATTAAAACATAAAACCACATCTAAACAGAGGCTATATGGATTATTTATTCTTAAACAGAATCAAAAACAAAAAACTAAAAATAAACTTGGGTTGCCTCCCAACAAGCGCTATCGTTTAACGCCCCTAGTTAGGCATAAAAGCGAGGATAGATCTAAGTGTTGCCATCTTTGGTAGGCAATTCTTCAATGAGGCATCTATCTTTCTTATAGATTTCTTTCTTTCTAGTAATTATCAAACTTTTAGGCATAATATCGAAAAATTCATTTGTAGAAAATGGTTCCTTAATGATGGTAAAAAGATCGGGATGAATACTTATAGATTTAAGATCCACAGTTTCCTTACTAGAAGATTCACCCTTATTTTTAGGAACATACATAAGCTTGGCAATTTTAGTGGGAGGACTAGGAGTATTCTTTACGGAAGAAAAAGCGGTTCCCAAGTTGGTAATGATACCCTCAAGTTTATCGATCCGAGTGGAATCTAGATTTATTTTCTCATTAACCATAGGTTCCTTCTCCTTAATATTTTTCAAAGTCATTCCTACCTTAGATCCATATTGAGTAATTTGATTATGGATCTTTTTATCTAGATTTTCAATGGATTCAATGGTAGCAACTTTGTTTTCAATAATTTCAAGCCTTTGCATAACATGCTCCAAAGTTAGCATAGTTCCATTAACCAAAAGAGGAGGTGAGCCAAATAAATCTATTAAAGCATTATAAGAATCAAAAGTATGGCTACCCAAGAAATTCCCTCCGGTAATGGTATCAAGGATATATCTATACCAAGGATTAGCTCCCATGTAAAAATTACGAAGAAGAACTGAAGTAGATTGCTTCCTGGTAGATCTATTTTGAGCATTGCAAATTCTATACCAAGCGTCTTTTAGATTTTCTCCATCCCTTTGCTTAAAATTTAGAACTTCATTCTCGGGAGATAACGGAGAAGATATGAGACTAGTCATAACGACAAGCAAGCGAACTAACACACGAGCAAACAAACAGACGAGGAAAAGGCAACAGGAAAAAGAGGAGGAGATTGGGAAAGAGAGGGCGAATAAAACGGCAAGGGTGAAGTGGGGGAGAGGAAAACGAGAGGCAAATGGCAAATAATGTAATGCGAGAGATAGGGATTGTGATGGGTACTTGGTATGTTGACTTTTGCGTAGACTCCCCGGCAACAGCACCAGAAATCCTTCTTGCTACGTCTTGAGCTTGTGTTGGTTTTCCCCGAAGAGGAGAGGATGATGCAGCAAAGTAGCATAAGTATTTCCCTCAGTTTTTGAGAACCAAGGTATCAATCCAGTAGGAGGCCACGCACAAGTCCCTCGTACCTGCACAAAACGATAGCTACTCGCAACCAAAGCGATTAGGGGTTGTCAATCCCTTCACGGTCACTTACGAGAGTGAGATTTGATAGAGATAATATTTTTGGTATTTTTGGTATATATATGCAAAGCAAAAAGTAAAAAGCAAAGTAAAAACAAAGCAAGTATTAAAGTGATGGACATTGATATGATGAGAATAGACCCGGGGGCCATAGGTTTCACTAGTGGCTTCTCTCAAGAGCATAAGTATTCTACGGTGGGTGAACAAATTACTGTTGAGCAATTGACAGAATTGATCATAGTTATGAGTATATCTAGGTATGATCATGTATATAGGCATCACGTCCGTGACAAGTAGATCGAAACGATTCTACATTTACTACTATTACTCCACTCATCGACCGCTATCCAAAGATGCATCTAGAGTATTAAGTTAAAAACAGAGTAACGCCTTAAGCAAGATGACATGATGTAGAGGAATAAATTCATGCAATATGATAAATACCCCATCTTGTTATCCTCGATGACAACAATACAATACGTGCCTTGCAACCCTTTCTGTCACTGGGTAAGGACACCGCAAGATTGAACCCAAAGCCATACACTTCTCCCATTGCAAGAACTACCAATCTAGTTGGCCAAACCAAACGGATAATTCGAAGAGACTTGTAAAGATAACTCAATCATACATAAAAGAATTCAGAGAAGATTCAAATATTATTCATAGATAAGCTAGATCATAAACCCACAATTCATCGATCTCAACAAACACACCGCAAAAAGAATATTACATCGAATAGATCTCCACGAGAGAGGGGGAGAACGTTGTATTGAGATCCAAAAAGAGAGAAGAAGCCATCTAGCTACTAGCTATGGACCCGAAGGTCTGAAGTAAACTACTCACACTTCATCGGAGAGGCTATCGTGTTGATGTAGAGGCCCTCCGTGGTGGATGCCCCCTCCGGGGGAGCTCTGGAACAGGCCCCAAGATAGGATCTCGTGGATACAGGAAGTTGCGGTGGTGGTATTAGGTTTTTGGCTCCTGTTCTGATCGTTTGGGGATACGTTGGTATATATAGGAGGAAGGAGTACGTCGGTGGAGCAACAGGGGGCCCACGAGGCAGGGGGCATACAGGGCGCCCCAACCTCGTGACCACCTCCGTTGTTCCTTGGCGTAGGGTCCAAGTCTCCTGGATCACGTTCAGTGAGAAAATCACGTTTCCGAAGGTTTCATTCCGTTTGGACTCCGTTTGATATTCTGTTTCTTCAAAATACTGAAAAAGGCAAAAAACAGCAATTCTGGGCTGGGCCTCCAGTTAATAGGTTAGTCCCAAAAGTAATATAAAAGTGGAAAATAAAGCCCATAATAGTCCAAAACAATAGATAAAGTAGCATGGAGCAATAAAAAATTATAGATACGTTGGAGACGTATCACCTGTCAGCGGGGGGAACATTTTTTTCACGAAATACAGATGCCCTACCTGTGGGTCCTAGCTGTCAGGTGGAGGAATCATTATTTTGCGCATAATAAGGAGGCATTTCCTTGCGTGCGGCCATGGACCCAACTGTCAGGCTCTCCACGTACAGTCCACTTCCGATGGATGTCGTTCATTGACCATGTTGACCAGGCCGCGCCGAGAGCACCAGGGTGGTGGATGACGGCGAGGCCTAGGAAGGGAACGACACGGAGCTAGGGAATACTCGGCAGTTGTTTCCCACGCGGAGGAGTATGAGGGTTTACTGGTTCGTCTGTCGTCGCCGGAGAATAACAGCATGTGTGGGTGAGTAGAGGGATGGCTAGGCTAGCGATGGGAGTACGGTGGGGCCGTGAGGCTCTCTTGGCAACAACATAGCCGGCAGCGGGAGGAGGGAGCAGCAGTCCCGCCGGTGCTTGTTTGAGCGGTGGAGCGTGAAGAGCAGAGATTGAAGAAGACGACGGCCGCTGGATGGACATCCAACGATCCTTGCCTCGTGTGTTCACTAAGTTGACAGGGTGTTGCGTGTCGCCAACCTTTTTTATGAAAGCATCTGCGTCAACCTGTAGTAGGCGCACAAGTCAGCCTCAAATCTGTGGAAAACAACATACAGCCCATCTGCCATTATTTCTAATAATGTACAGCCCATTTGCTAATTCTTAAGAATTTTTTTGGAGCCCATCTTGTTTTTGTTAGCATTACACCCCATATTGTGGCCACACTACTAGGAAAAATGCTACTAGCAGCGCGGGTACCCGCGCTACTAGTATCGCGCTATAGCTAATAGTTAGTAGTAGCGTGGGGTAAACCCGCGCTACTACTAACATTTTACTAGTTGCGCGGATGTCACCCGCGCTACTACTAACGGAGTAGTAGTAGCGTGAATATAGTACCACACGCTACTAGTATCCTAAATACTAGTAGCGCTTCATTTCACCCCACGCTACTACTAACTAATTAGGAATTAAAAAAAATAAAATCCATCAATTCCATTTTATGCACACAATTCTAACAACTAAAACAAGCCCAGATTTGTAATAACCCAGCAGCATTATATATCATTCCAAATCGAAGATTTATAGTAAACCAGGAGCATTAGAGCATATCCATACATCTACACTTATTGCCTAATCACTTATTCCCAGCTAGTGCAAACACAGTTGAAAGCAAACAAAAATGCATAAAAACACCAAACAGTGGCATTCTATCCCTCCAAATGATTTGCTCCCTCTCCATCCTTGCAATCATCTTCTTCTCCCTTATGTGCTTCTCCCATTTATGAATCCAAGATTTCAGAAAGAGCAAAGAACAAATAAAATTAAATTTCAGCAGACATATATTTCCTTGCATGTTGTGATGTACAGTAGCTACGGAATAAATATCGAAAACAAAAAGTGAGTGATTTCTATTAACAAGAGATCGCCTATGTAATAGCTATAAACAAATGAAATTAATGTCTAGATAATATATATTGCCAACCAAGCCCAGGTAATAGGACATATCTAATTTTCACATTAATTGCCTTTAGTTTTCTTCAAAACTAAATACACTTAAACTTAGATCATTTCATATAGATGTTCAAAGGATAATACGGCTAAAAGAATCCAATTTCTTTGTTTTTTGAAGTAGTTTAAAAGGAAAGCATTAACACATAATAGAAATGATTATCTGCCATAGGGTGATGCTGGACAGCTAAAAAGCTCACAACCCTGGAAAGAAGAAAGGCGTGACAAAGGCTCGTACCTTGGTCTTCGATCGGGTGGCGGCAGCTGCGCCGGACGGGCCCATCATCTTCACCACGTGATCTCACATCTGGCAACAGGGGAGAGGAAGATGTGGGGGCTATGACCGGAGGAAGGGATCGAGATCTGGGGAGGGAGGGAGCGGACGACGGCTTACCCGGCCGATGGAGGCCGGGTCGGGAGCTGCTTGAGCGCTGCCGAGGTCGCGGAGCAGCGGCGCAGCTCCTCCTCCATGGTCGCCGCCGCCTCCGCCGCCGCCGGGCGGATCTGTTGGAGTGCTAGCAGCGGCTGTCCGGATCGGAGTGTGTCGAGTGGGAGCTGGGGCGACTTGCCGACGGCATAGGCGGGCAACGGCTTGAGACGAAGAGTGGCGGCGTGGCATGACAAGGCGTGGCGCCTGTGGCGGGGGGCATGGGGGCGGACGGACAGAGGATAGGAGGTGGAAGGGAGGCCGGCGGCGAGTGGGTTGGGAAAGGAGAGGAGGTTGGCTGCATGGTTTTTTTTTTGAGACAGACAGGGGATAGTGGGTGGTGTTGGACGGTTGGTGGGAGGTGGTGGTGGGGTGGGAGCGTGGATCGGGCCGGGAGGACACGCATAGTAGTAGCATGGGGGTCTTACCTGCGCTACTACTACTTACTTAGTAGTAGCGCCGGTTTTATACCCCTCGCTACTACTATGGCCTATCCCGGGGACATTGTTGGAGACCATTTAGTAGTAGCGCGGGTTTATACCCCTCGCTACTACTATCAACTTAGTAGTAGCACGGTTTTTATACCCCTCGCTACTACTAATTAGCAGTAGCGCCCGTTTTTAAACCGCGCTGCTGATAAACTTCCGTGTATAAGGTTTTCCCTAGTAGTACCACGGTTAAAAAGTATACGAAATTTTGCATATTTCGGTGCGGTCAACTGTTTTTAATCCAGAAATATCGATTCACATTCAAACTATTTTGAAAAATAATTTATATAAATATAAAATCCAAATAATTGTCCACACATAAAATCAATGGAATTTAAGATCTTGTAATGAAAAAAAATTGAAACTAATTCCCGGTTTGACATGTTTTAAAAATGTACAGCCCATTTCTGGGCAAACCGAATGAAACTCTCCTCGTCTTGAAATATTTGCAGCCCAGCAGGGCCGATAAAGCAATTAGGCCTTGTTTGGGTATTTCTTTTAAAAAAATAGAACTGGGCTAGCCATTTTTAGCAAGAAAAAAAACACAACAGGGCTCATGATGTGGTAAACATAAATAAAACCCTGGCTAGGCGGGCCACAGCCCCGACAGCCCGTTGTCACCCCTGATCCGTCGCTAAAACTAGTATAAATAACAAGCGCTTGTTGCTCAACAAAAAACTGTGCGACTTGTTGGGTCCCCGGTGTGTCACCGCTCGTCTTGTAATTCTCTCGTTTATTGACTACGTTGACAATGGCGTGAGCCCCAGATGTCCAACCATTAGGAGGAACCATATTTTTGGGCTTGTACTATAGAGGCACTTGTTTGCGTACTGCCATGACGCTGGTGGGTCCCTACTGTCATCCTCTCCACATACAGTCATCTCCTTGTTCCTCTCGGTTGTTGACGATGTTGACAACGCAAGAGGGCGGCACACCGCGCACGGCGAGCGAACCAAGGCCGCAAGGCGGAGGACGACGGCGAGGCCTCGGACAGAACGAACAGGAGCCGTTGAACATGCGTCGGTCCAGTCGCAGGCGGAGGGGAGTACGAGGGTTGACTGGTTTGGGCGCGGGTGCGTGTTGGGGCTGACGTCGCCGGAGAATAACAGGACGTGTGGGGGAATAGAGGGAGGGACTCGCCAACGTTGGAGGGTACGTACGGTAGGGCTGCGGAGGCACAGCTAGCCATGGGAGGCGGAGCAAAGGAGCCGACGGGTGGTTTGGTTTGGCGGTGGAGGAAGAAGAAGACAAGAGATAGAAGATACACGACGGATGTTGGATGTCAATCCAACGGTTGGTAGGCAGAATCGTTTCTTGAGTGGCTAGTAAGTCGACACCACCTTGGATAGGCTATTTCCTCGCGGGTCGCAACTGTCAGAATCCAAATCTGTCACGGTCATGCAGCCTTTCCTATGAAAATTTACAGCCCATTTGACGTGCTAGTTCGAAATAAGTTTGTGGGTGCTGGTGGGGGCTAATCACTTGGCTTCTGTAATGCATAGTGAGCTCAAGCAGCCGGCGAGAGTGATGTTATTTCCCTTGGTTGGGATTTGTTACAACATTTCACTATAAATTAAACGAATGGCAAGCCATTTGCCTTGTTTCAAAGAAAATATGACAGTCACAACCGACTTGAAAAGGGCAGGAACGTCTAACTCCAGCTTACAAACTGTACAAAAGCACGAGGGTTAATTGCTCATCAGGTTTACAAAAAAACCACGATTGGAAAGGGCAACAACATCTAACTCTAGCACTGTTTTCGGCAGTCACAGTCAAATGGATCGGTCAGGTCCATAGAATGAACATCCTGGGTCATAAAATTTACTGGATTATGACCACAATATGTTGTAAATGAAGCCCGACACGTTCGTAAGCTCTTTTGCCCACCGAAACTCCTTTTTTGCTCTTGACATACCCATCCGTCAAAACCATGCTGCTGATAAACTTAAGCACGATGGACAATAGTAACCTCGCATTCAAAGGGAAGAATGTGACAAATCTTGTGTTTGCATGGTTGGCTACATATCGTTCTAGCGTTATTGTCTTCAATCGAATCTCATGAGAAGTGAGAAAATCCGATGCTTACGAATCCACCGATTGGTTATAACTTTCTTACCCGTCTGTTGCCTAAATATACATGAAGATTGAAAACAGTTAAGGTCTAAAAGAAGAGTGTCGAAAGAGCAACAGCTGAACGGTTAATTCTAGTACACTATATGCGGGCTTCCAATGTGCATGAAATTATCACCTTTATATACAACTTCTCTAGACATGGAAAGCATTGCAGCAAGCCAATAATCTTGTTCAGATCAAAACTATTCATTTGGATATATAAGATCTTGACAGAATCCAGCACCATTGATAGGCCATCCATGGAGAAACTCTTCATTGAGCATAGAACATAATATTAGTACAAAATGTACTCCAAGATGATATATAAATTATGCGTAGAAATTTAAAATGCAGATTATGGTTACAAGTGTAGATGATAATATAAAGTACTTGAAGAACTGTGGAGCCAAACACCATATTGAAATGAGCACAAAGATCATGTATTACACCCAAGGTCTCCAGTTTAGGCACAGCTAGGACGGTTATTTGCAACGGTGAATAACTAGAATCAAGGATCAACCTTTGAAGTGAAGGGGCATCTTGGATGATGAGCTGCCTTCCGTCAAAAGAAATTCCAATTCTTACAAGGTTAGGCGACTTTATTTGGAGACAACCGATTCTAACTGTGAAAACAAGCACCAAGCACTCCAGCACAGGGCAACTGGAGTGGATGATGCTGTGCAATAAGGCCTCCGATATACGAACCCGCACAAGTGAAAGTTTCTTGAGAAATGGGAGTCGAAGGTTTAGTACCAGATTGTCTGGTAGGTAGCATAGCGCAAAGGTGGCGGTGTGGAGAAAGGAGGAAAACCGCGAGATGGACATCGGTCCTGAGGGCACAAGTTCATGGCGTTCGGTATGTGGTATGTGATTTCCAGGGGAATAGTACAACTCAAGCAGTTGTAGTTCTGTGAATTCAGGGATTTCAGCCAAAGGCCCACTGCAGGGCATGGTATGCTTTCTCGTGTAGCATGACGGGATGCAGAGGCTTTGAACGGAGCCCTGGTGGGAGGAGATGATGGCTCTGGGGATTTCAAAATCATTGAAGAGAGATAGCCGCCGACAGTCGAGATTAAGGGGCACGACACACCATAGAGGGCGCCACCGAATTGAGAGGACTTGGTTGCGGCAGCAATCCTTGGTGGGGAGAAGCGAGATGATCTCCCCAAGGACGTCGTCTGGGAGATCGCTGATGCGGTCCACCCGAGATTCTACGGGTTCCTGGGATCCGGTGGGAGCGGGGTCGTTGCTTCTCTCCGCGCTGCCGGGTGCGGGATCTACAACAGGCGTCGCTGCTGGCTGGAGCCTCATCTTCTTGGTGCTGGGGTCAGCCGAATCCATTTTCCTCGAGGGTGTCACGTCGCGCTCACGGATTTGAGCAGAGTAACGAATGACGAGCCTAGTTGTAGTCTGAGCGAAGAAGAAGGGGAGCTGGGGTTTTCAGAGGAGTGAGGAAGAAGGGAGATGGGGTTTTCAGAGGAGTGAGGTGAGGAATTTGGGGTACGAGTGGAGCAAGCTGACGTGAAGTGGGTGGGAGCGAGGAGGAAGAAGAGCACCCAGGTTTTGGGGGGGTGTCTTTGGGTGTGGGTAGCGCCCTCATTCAAGAAATATATGGGCTTTTGAATTGATTTTACTATTTACTAGTGTGGATGGGCTGTTTTGTCTTGGGCCCGGAGAAACAATTACTATTAGTACAGTGGAGACACTCTACAGCTACCCGGAAAAACAATTACTACTAGTACAAGTGGAGACACTCTACACCACGGCTCCTCCTAGGTCATTGAAACGTCTCCCTCTCTGAATGCCGTTATACTTTTGTTCACCGACATGCGGGCCATGCATCGGCGGGCCCAAATGCCATCCACCAAATTAGAAGGCAGATATCAAAGCGGAGAGTCACCCCTGTCAGAAGGCGGCGAAGAACGAGCCGTCATATCACAAAACCCCACCTCCCCGCAGTCTAAGTTTGTGGACGAAGCAACCATCATTTCACTCCTCGCTGAATCCCTTCTCCTCACCGTCTTCAAGAAAGGCAACACCCGCATCTGCCAACGTTCTTCTCTCCAAACGAAGGGAAGGTAAGTGGATCCGTGATGTTGGTATATTTTCGTTCGAGAAAAAAAGAACTTTTGCAAAGCAAGAACCGATCCTCACTCTCTTTTGTTTCATTGTCATTGCGATTGTGTTTTCCTTTCGGTGGTCTCCTAGTATTCATCGGTTTCATGATGGACCAAGGAGAACCAGCAAAGATTTGCCGATATTGGAGCAGACGCGGAGGCTGATCCCCACGGGACGTAGAGCTCCAAGAAGATGGAGGCAACCACCGAGCCGACCCAGACACGCTCACGGCCACTCTTGGGATGGTCAACGCCCGCTTGAGGTTACAGCCCCGTGGCACTACAGAGCAGTTTCCCCCTTCGAGGATGTGTCCCCCCGCCGAGCTGCCCAAGGTGATTTCCTTCTTTGCCGGTCTCGATTGTGGTTTTTCATCTAAGTATGTGGTGATTTTTTCTAGAAAAGAAAGTATGTGGTGATTAATAATGCAAAATTTTATTAGCTTCGATGCCATGCTATACATAGTGGTTTAAATAACTTGTGTTTCTTATACTGAAAAGTAATTCAGAATTTGTTTCTGTTTCAATTAGAGCCCTGATGCAGACAAGGGTTGTGTGGTTGTACATGTCACTCGCTATGAGGTGGACGACCTGAATATACGCACTGGGAAAACAGAGTTCTTAGGCTATTGGATCCTGGAAGCCATTTGCGGTTATACCAATGAAGAGTTGTATTCTAGCCTCACTATTGTCAGGCGTGTTGTCCAGGGTGTACTGAAGCACAAGAAGTTCAAAGCTACTCCTTCGCTCGTGAGGCATACTGTTCTTGTCAAGCTTACGCAGGAAGATGACGTGGCATGCCTCCAGAAACAAGTTTATCCGTGGCAAGGCCACAAGGTTGTCTTCATGAAGGTTCACAGGATTGAGTTGCTGCGGGACGTCCTCGATGATGTTCATGGCAAGGTCCGTCTTGTGTCCAGCCCATATTAGATCGAGGCATGAAATAGTTGCCCCAGCTAGTGTTTAATAGTAGTTTGGGTTGTGTCTAATTATTCGAACCTTGCTTGTTATCGACCCCTCTGGGGCTAGTACTCTGTTTGAATCCGTCTATGGGAACTGCTGCTACTTTTGTGTGCCCGTGAATCATGTGAGAACCATCATAATTGTTGCCGAAACAGATGCGTCCTCACTAGTTTTTTCATGAATATGGCATGGTAAGACATAAGTTGTCACGGTTTATCATACGAGCAGTGTGTGTTTTGATGAAATAGAGCACTCGTTCGAGAACCATGCGCCACGTATACATAAGTACTTGTAAACACTGTTGGTGCTACCCCACTTGTAAGCAGTTGTGCAAAACATGACACATTGGCTCAGCTCGCTTCAACACTAGGCTATCGACCAGCTAACAATCAACAATCTGATGTCTGACATATAAGCAACTATGTATCTTGTTACAGTGGTTCATGCAGTTAATTGAGGCCACAATGTAATAAATTCCAAACGTTCACACGCTAGTCCAGCGCTCATGTGGAACACTCACATTAAACTCGTCTTCATAAAAAACTTGAAAAGCATAAGTTAAGCAATTTTATACATCTCAAGGATTCATAGAACATAACAAACATATACTAGTTCATAGCAAAAGACAAAGTTGTGAGAAGGTTTACAAATCAGGAAAGAACAAGCAAAAAGCTTCTCTGAGCAAAGGGCCTCCCGACAGGCTTAAATTTCCTGGAGTTCACTCCGGTTTTTTCTTGTTGCCACCATCCAGGGTTAGGTTCTCTCATTCCAGAATAACCAGTTATATTTGTGGTCTCACTGGAATGCTGAATGAACCATGCAAAGATAATCGACCAGGTGAAATTCTTGTGCATTCCACTAAATTTAAGCACTGCAATTTGCAGAATAAGCAGACCACAATGCCTCTTGTCCGCGCACCTGTCCAAAAAACCGCCGTGCAGCCGTGCTAGCTAGTCCTCGGTCCATGGATGAACTGGTAGAAAGTGCATTCCGGACTAGGATGCAGTTATTTTTGCTCGTCCCTGCACTGCAATCAGGAAGTAAAATGTATGAATCAGCTTATTTTAGATTGCGTTGGTCATTCTACCTTAGTTACTACCAATGTAGGGATACCTTGAAGATGGGAGGTTAGACGACGGCAACGAGGGATAGCCATCTCATTTTGCGCAGTTGTACTAAAACTAAGGTGTGTGCTTTTGATTGCGCGGATAGAAACGATACGGAGACAGACATCCCTGTTTGGGCAAATACTGAAATACGATTATTTAAACAAAGGATGATATTACTACTTTCCCCGCTTCCTCTTAGAACCAAGTCCTAGATTCATGCTACAGCTTTCCCAGTTTCTTCCCTGTTTGAACCAACGCTTTGAGTCGACTGTATGAACTAGCTTTACTTCTAATAATAGTAGAAGTCTAGGTGGCTTTGGAACAGCGGACGGAAGTAGAAAAGGATCCACACGAAGGGAGCTGGGGTAGTAGAGCAAGGCAGGTTTCGAAGGAATATATACCTGAGGGTCGTTGGCATGTGGCAAAGACGGTGTCGGGAGGCCGCATCTTGGCCACAATACCGCAGGGAGGAAGAAGGGGTCGGAGGCCCTCCCGAGCCGGCGCTCTCTCAGAGAGAACGACACGGCCGCCGATCGTGACGCGCGGGCAGCCGTTGGTCTCCTTCCTCGCCGCCGACAACAGCGTGAATGATGCACCTAAACCCCTGCCCCGGTCGAGGTTGTCCGGACGGATTTGTGACCAGCCGTGAGCTGAGAGAGAGTGTGGCCACCTATGTCTTGCTTAGATCTGGATAGCATGAGAGAGTGAACGAGAGGAACCCTAGTAAAGCAAGCACTAAGGCTCCTGCTTTTATATATAGTGGAGTGATTTTGTTTTACCAGCTTAAAAAAAATGCGCTCCTACGTGTACCCGCGAGTGGGTGTGAGAGAACTAGTGCATGCATGCACCGCTTCTCTTCGCGAGAGTACAATATAATATGCCCAAAGAACGTTCACCGCAAGAGTAATAGTATAAGTGTGTGACGTGTGAGCTAAAATAAAATGCGCGCGCCATCTTTTGTTTTTTAGAAGTTCTGAGAGTAGGGTGTGAAGAGCACATATGTGCATGACGTCTACCTGCAGATAGACGATGGGTGCGACGTGCGAGTCTGCGAGAGGACTCGGGAGAGTCGTGACTCGTGAGGGTGCGTGTGCGTGAGAGAGAGGGGGGCACGTATCAATGCAATGCATGTGTCCGTAAATCATTATCCGACAAACGTTCGCCACAAGCCTTTTCCTGACGAACGCCGTAAGAACCGTTAGATCGACATCCGACAGTGTCAGTTTTGCCATGTCATTTAACATAACAACCACTCCTCCTACACACAAATCTTCCACATGAGTGTTAGCAACTGCCGTATGCTCCATCCGTTCCGAAATGCAGTGCATATAGCTTTATTGAAAATTCGAACCTCGCAAACTTTTACCGAGTTTTCGTGTACCAAATTGCACATGTAGAATACCCTGTATATATCATTTCATTCATCTTCGAGAGGTAACTATAAAGATGGGTGAGGAGTCTACAAAGAAAGACCATCGTATCATCCGCAGCAATTTCAAGCATCCTTTAGTGTCGAGGAATATCATAGGAACTCTATATGATATGATTTTTTCCTTTAGAGCCAATTGGTTCATAGGAATAGATTCATATACTCCACATTTCAAAGGAAATAAACATGATATCATTTCTATAGCTTTAGAGCCATTTGGTTCACATGAATGGATTCCTATACTCCCTTAATTTCAAAGGAAAATAAACATTAGCGTATATTCAATAGAAAAGTTCCTTTGATATGAACCAAATTACATCTCTTTTCTAATCCCTACTCATAGGAATTGAGATGCTCCATGTCATCTCTTTCCCTACAACTTCCATGTATACATCTTCTATTCCTAAATAGATAGTACAACCCACTAGTAGTTTTTTTCCAAAACATGCAACTATGGCACAAGAACTATATTGTGTGCCAATAACTTTGAAAGATGGTCGCTGGATGAAGCTAACCCGACAAAGGAGAGATAGGCAAATCCGAGCACCATCGCCGTTGGATATCATCAACATTCCACCAGATCGCCACATGTACAATTTAGAAGACTCCATGGTTGAACTTAAGCATAATGCACAAACCTCAAAACACAAGCACTTCTCCTTTGTTCTAGAATCTTCTATATCATAATTGAATTGCCATTATTTGTTTTTTATTTTATGATTTACAATGCACAACCCCATGAATCTTAACATTTTTATAAAACTAATTGATTTTGAATGAGATGAACTATAACAACTAAACGAACATCTACATCATGCATATATGACTCAAAGCTTTACATGGTATTGTGTGTATTTATTCATAATTTGGTTTCGAAATATCATGCGTACAATACATGTGTACCTTACTAGTTTTGAGTAGAGTAGCAAATTTCACGCGGCCCCGGGTATATCAAAATGCAGGGCCCATGCAACATTGCCTTTCGGTCGAACCTACGTCCACAATTTTTTGTACGTACTATATCTCCACTGATCCCCGAACCCAAAATGCTGCCCCGTTCCCGTAAAAGCAAGCGGCCCACAAATATTTAAGGCGTCGACTCGAACCCGTTTACTACGTTGTGGCCCCGCACACCGTAGTACTCCTACAAACCCTACCGCCGCACTCATCATCGATTTTCTTCAAGAGGATGAGGGAGAAGCTGATTTGTAGTGTAGGCACTTTTAAAAAAAGGATCTGTAGAGGAGACCCCTACCCTAGGGTGCCCTACGTAGCTGTCGCACGCATCATTGTTTTATCTTTTCTTTATGCTCTTGTGCCCTAGAGTGAAATGATGGTTGCTTCGTCCGTGCAGCACTCCAGCTTAATGCGAGAAAGGTGGGGCTTTGTGATTTGACCCCTCATCGCTCATTTTCTACTACTGCGGCGCTACGACCGGGGTGCCTCCAATTCCAACCGCTGCTCCGAACTGTAATTTGGTGCATCACACGTGGAACAAGACGGTGGATGAGCCACATGTCGGCCAAAGGGGTCCTGTTAAGTGTGTCGCCATTTCGTAAAGCGGATGACCGCTTGAGTTGTTACGCCAACACGACAGGAGCAGCCTACCACTTGGTTTTGCTCCTTGGTGAATCACGACTATATTGATCTAAAAAGATACGTGCTGGACTACCCTCTCCGTCTCTGTTTTTTTATTTTTAGGCGTCTCAGTTTATAGGGCCTGCACGTAGTTCTAGGTCATCCATTTGACTAACTAAATATGAGTTACTATGTCACAAAAAGTATATCATTGGATTCTTAAGCGGATGTAGTTGTATTTAAAAGTCGAGGGCGGGCTTTTCTGCTTGCAGTGGCGGCGGGGCAGTTCCGCCTAGTCGGTTCGACAGAGACGCGAGAAGACGAGGGAGTAGGCTGCTGCAAACGTAGGGCTGTGTGATTTGACAGCGATTTACTGCTGGACAGGTGAGGCCCGTGATTTGACTTGCCATTATCATTTTAATCTGTGGCCTTCGACGGGCGTGAGTCTCCCGATTCCTGACCACCTCCATACTGGTGCCTCTCCCAATGCTCCACCATGTAGTAGAGGTTGGCTCTTGCATGAGAGTCCACTTCTCCACTTTTTCCTTGCCTCTCTTTCCTCCACATATGCAAAAATGCCATGTAAGAGCGAGTACAATAGAGCTGACTCAGCGGGCTATAAGATATAAACTAGTATATTTTTGCTTAGTTGGAGGAAAGAGAAGAAGAGTGTCGGAGTAAATGACCACGGGTAGCCTAGCCGGCTCCCCCAGGCTCTTCAGAAAAATTACAGCCCGATCGGGTCTTCAAGCATCCAAGGCGTGGGGCCGCCTTCCCTTGGCCGGCTATCTCTCAAGCCGGCTACCGGGAGGCGGCCCGACCCTAAACCCTCATGAAGAAAGCCACGAGAGGGCCGACTCCAAGAAGCTAGCCACGAGAGGGCCGACTCCAAGAAGCCGGCCACGAGAGGGCCGACTCCAAGAACCCGGCCCCCAACAGGCGGCCAAGGTCGTACCCTCAAACTCTGTACCCAAATAATGGCGATGAGACGGGGCGTGGCTACAGTGAAGCCTGCCACAACGCGCGTGGCCACAGTGCGCCGTACGGGGCGACCATCACCCGTCCGGCGCAGCACTGTTGCCATGTTGACCATGACGTCACCCACTACAAGCAGTCAGAGTAGCCCGCAGGCGGCGAGCCCCTTTGGTCAGAGAGACGCCCGAAGGCAGCCTGGCTTCCCCTAGTCAGCCTGAGGTGTGGCCGGCTCCAAACGGCCGGCTTGCTCCCTCCCTCGAAGGAGGCACCTCATTAAGGAGACGAGACGAGGTAAGGCTACAGTGATCGCCCGGCTGGCGGCGGCACTGTAGCCATGCTTACCTCGACAAAGCCCTCATCATCAGGAGTGAGGCAACAGTAACCAGCCACCGACAAGGCCCCTGAGCGGTGGGACCTGCTTGTCGACCAGGAAGCCGGCAGCCGGCGGGACCCACCGGCCAAGGCCCCAAAGAGCCGGCGGAGAAGCCAGTGAACATAGACACTGACGGCTCGGGCCCACGCCCTGCCGGATTACCATTGTACCCCCGGGGGGTAGGCCTATATAAACCCCCCAGGGAACCCATGCAAAGGGTTGATCTCTTAGAGTTTTAGACACCACATAGAGGGAAGAGGAGAGCTAGCCTTGCCCTTCTTCTTCCTCTCGCCGAACATCTCAAGGAGCCTCTTGTAGCTACTTGTTAACTTAGTGATCATGCGGAGACCCCGCAGAGCAGCCGTAGGGGTATTATCTCCCCGGAGGGGCCCGAAGCTGGGTAAGATTCGCCGGCGTGCATGTCTTTGCCTTATCCCTTTTCCAGGCACCGGCGATGTCTTATTGGCTCCCACAATGATAAGCCACCCGTTGGCATATGTCGCACCTACCACCCGACATTTGGTGCCCACCATGGGGCCAGGTGCACCGTCGTCCGGAGACCTGTTCTGGACGGGAACCCTTTTCCTTCCCAGCGAGTGTAGCCAGCCCGGCACGCCCGATGGCGCTTGTCCCGACGCGCTGCAAGGCGTCGCTGACGCCTGCGTGGCGAGCTGCCTCGCCGATCTTCTTGGCGAGGCTCGCATCTCCGACGAGCCCGCATCCGACGCGGGCACAGGCTGCCTCGAGAGCCACCTCGTCAGCCTCCTCGACCAACTCCATGTCTCCAGCAAGCCTGCTGTGGATTTGGAGTCGGTTGGCTCCACTGACCCGATGCTTGTCAACTCCGACACGGTACCGCTTGACGCTTTCCCCACCAATTTAGTGATCTTCAACGACCCGACCCCTCGAGCCGACAGATATGGCAGCGCCATCACCGAGGTGCTGGTCATCAGCCACGGCGTCGCCTCTGGCGAGAACGCCCACGACGCCCTGCAAGCGGCGCTACACGACTTGTCCGTCCCTCTTCCGGCCGACGCCGACGCCGAGGCACTGGAGGCACGCCGCCTCGCCCTCATTGCGGAGGGCCAGAAGATAGCCTCCATGAGACACCTCAGTGAGGCTCACGAGCGCGAAGTCGACCGCGCCGCCTTTGGAACGCCGCCCCCTGACGGGCCGAGCCGAATCGGCGTCATCAAGAAACATGGCGCAGCCATCGCCGACATGCTGGGAGCAGACCGCCCAGTCTATGCCACGCCCCTCGAGAACCTACGCGCCGCCTAGGCGGCCGTAGACGAGCTGAATGGACTGGGGGCCGACGAGCTCCCCTACATGACCAGACACATCCAGCAGTTGATCGACGCGGCCGCAGAGCGGCATGAAGCCAGCGTCCGTGCTGAGAGTCTTCCCCCACGACGAGAGCACGGCGCGACGTCACGGACGCCGACTGCGGGCAACACCCGCGCAAGGCAAGAAAAGGAGCCGGCTGCTAGCCGCAGCCGGACCCGAATCTCCATCGAGCGCGACGCAAAAGGCCGCCCTCGAGCCGTGGAGCGACGAGGCAACCCGCCTCCTCCTCCGCCTCGTGGGGAGAGATATCCCACCCCGCCGCCTGTCACGCATCGAACTCTCAGCGGCCGACTAGGCCGCCGCGAAGGAGTCGGCGAGAATGACGCCCGCCATCGGATCGACCGCCTAGCGCGATCCCTGGCGCTAGAAGAAGAAGACGATGTCGGCCCACCTTGCTTCAGCCCCCGCATCCGCGACGAGCCCTTCCCCAAAGGGTTCTCGCTCCCAAGAGACACGCCCAAGTACAACGGCTCCGTGAACCCGGAAGATTGGTTGATCGACTACTCCACTGCAGTCAGCATAGCAAACGGCAACAGGCGCGTTGCCGCGAAGTATGTACCCCTCATGCTCCAAGGCACGACGCGTACCTGGCTCAACAGCCTCAAGCCTTACAGCGTCAACAGCTGGCTAGACTTCACGGAAGCCTTCATCCGCAACTTCACCAGCACCTACGAGCGGGCTCCCAAGCCCCGACAGCTCTCCTTGTGTGTTCAAGGGCTCAATGAATCGACTCGCGACTACCTCACGCGTTGGGCCGAGCTACGCAACTCCTGTGAAGGGGTGCATGAGGTTCAAGCCATAGAATACTTCACCGCCGGGTGCCGAGAAGGCACCCTCCTCAAGAACAAACTCCTCTGCGATGAGCCGACTACCCTCGATGAGCTGCTGGTCATAGCAGACAAGTACTCCACGGCCGACTCTTCAATGAAGACCGAGCTCCGAATAGACGCCTCTGGAAAGGTGCTCAATCCGACTCCCAAGACGCCAGCTGGAGACTCCAGCCGACGCCCATACCAGAACGACAACAAGCGCAAGGGCCCTATGCCGCCTTCTACCAGTCGGTAGGTAGCCACAGTCGAAGATGAACAACCCGAGGGGCGGCCCGCACCCAAGAAGCAGAAGGGCGGCAGGGCGGCTTGGCAGCTGGCTTTCTCCTATGAACAAGACCTCGATGCCCCTTGCAAGTTCCACAGCGGCGGAAAGCCGTCCAACCACACGACCCGGAAATGCCTCTGGCTCACACGAATCTCCAAAGGCGAAGGGCTGGTGCCGCCTCCGCTTGCTGGTCAGCCGCCTCCGGCCCCTCAACAGCCGGCCGCTCGACCAGCAGTCGGGGCCGTTCAAGACGAGTTCCCCGACGAGCATGCCGCCTACATCGTCTTTACGAGCCAGCCCAAAGACCGGCGCAGCCGGCGCCGACAACACCAAGAAGTCAACACGGTCGGCTCCAACAAACCTAAGTACATGCACTGGTCAGAAAGGCCTATCAGCTGGAGCCGGGCCGATCACCCAGAGGTGATGCCGTCCCCCGGCTCTTACGCATTGGTTTTGGATGCCACCCTCGCAACAGAAAGGCGAGCTGCCCGTTTCTCCCGCGTGCTGATAGATGGCGGGAGCAGCATCAACATACTGTACCGTGACACCATGGAGAAGCTGAACATCAAGACAAAGCAGCTCATGCCTAGTCGGATCATGTTCCATGGCATCGTACCCGGCCTGTCCTGCTCACCAATCGGCACGATCAAGATAGATGTTCTCTTTGGGGACAAGGATCATTTCCGCCGAGAAGCAGTTTGGTTTGAGGTAGTGGATATGGAGAGTCCTTACCACGCGTTGCTTGGCCGACCTGCTCTGGCCAAGTTCATGGCTGTACCCCACTACGCCTACCTCAAGATGAAGATACCGAGTTCCAAGGGCATCATCACCATAGCCGGCGATTACAAGAAATCCTCCGAGTGTGCGGCAGCTAGCAGCCGGCTGGCCGAGTCCCTCGTGATCGCCGAAGAGAAGAAGATGCTGGATCGGGTCGTGGCCATGGCCGGCAAGCAGCCGGCCCTGTCCCCTGACCCCAAGGAGTATGATGCCCAAGGTTCTTTCCAGCCGGCCAAAGAAATGAAGAAGATACCTCTGGACCAGGAGCACCCAGAAAGTTTTGCCGCCATTGGGGCAAACCTGGACAGCAAATAGGAAGGCGAGCTCATCGATTTCCTCCGTGAGAATCGGGACATCTTCACATGGTCCCCCAAGGACATGCCGGGTGTTCCGAAGGAATTCGCCGAGCACAAGCTACACATCCGAGCAGATGCAAAACCAGTCAAGCAGCCCCTCCGCCGACTATCGAAGGAAAAGAGATAGCCCGACTTCTGGCAGCCGGCTTCATCATGGAGGTGTTCTTTCCAGAGTGGCTTGCCAACCCGGTCCTCGTGCTGAAGAAGAATAACAAGTGGCGCATGTGTATAGACTACACTAGCCTCAACAAAGCCTGCCCCAAAGATCCCTTCGCCCTGCCAAGGATTGATCAAGTGATAGACTCCACAGCCGGATGCAAGCTGTTGAGTTTCTTGGATGCTTACTCAGGCTACCACCAGATAAGGTTGGATCCAGCCGAGCCTGAAGACCGCCTTCATCACACCATTCAGAGCTTTCTGCTACTCGACCATGACATTCGGCTTGAGAAATGCCGGTGCCACTTTTCAGCGTTGCATGCAGAAATGCCTCCTCAAGCAGCTCGGCAGAAATGCCCACGTCTATGTAGACAATATTGTGGTAAAGACGGAGAAGCGCGGCACATTGCTGGAAGACCTCAAAGAGACATTTGAAAACTTGCGCCGGTTTCAGATCAAGCTCAACCCCGAGAAATGTGTGTTCGGAGTACCAGCCAGCCAGCTTCTGGGCTTCCTGGTCTCCGAACGCAGCATCGAATGCAACCCAGTGAAGATCAAGGCCATAGAGAGAATGGAGATTCCCACCAAGCTACGAGACGTCCAAAAGTTTACCGGATGTCTGGCCTCCCTGAACCGCTTTATCAGCCGGCTCGGAGAGAAGGCTCTCCCCCTCTACCGACTAATGAAGAATACCACTCACTTCGAGTGGAACGACCAAGATGATCAAGCTTTCCACGAGCTAAACAAGATGCTGGCCACGCCGCCTATCTTGGAGGCACCGATTGAGAAAGAGCCCATGCTCCTTCACATTATGCTACCAGCCGGGTGGTCAGCACTGTGATCGTGGTTCAGCGCCCGGAAGAAGGCCGAGCTCAGCTAGTCCAGAGGCGGGTGTATTATTTAAGTGAAGTACTATCCACCTTGAAGCAGAACTACCCGCACTACCAGAAGATGTGCTATGGAGTGTACTTCGCCGCCAAGAAGCTCAAACCCTTCTTTCAAGAGCACCCCATCACGGTCGTATGTACTGCCCCGCTCGCCGAGATCATAGGCAACCGGGATGCACCCGGCCGGGTGGCAAAATGGGCCATTGAGCTGGCCCCTTACACGATCTTCTACCAGCCTCGCACCGCCATCAAGTACCAAGCATTGGCCGACTTCCTTGTCGACTGGGACGAGACCCAGTACCTGCCGTCGGCCCCCGACTCCACTCATTGGCGATGCACTTCAATGGGTCCAAGATGCGCACCGGCTTGGGAGCCAGCATCATCCTCACCTCTCCCAAAGGCGACAAGCTCAGATACACATTGCAAATTCATTTTGCCGCCTCCAAAAATGTGGCCGAGTACGAGGTGCTCATACACGGGCTCCGGCTAGCCAAAGAACCTGGCATCCGCCGGATCCTGTGCTATGGCGACTTGGATTTGGCAGTCCAACAATCATCTGGCGATTGGGACGCCAAGGACGCAAACATGGCGAGCTACCGCTACCTCGTTCAGCAAACCAGCGGATATTTTGAAGGATGCGAGTTCCTCCACGTGCCATGGGCCGACAACGAGCAAGCAGATGCCCTGGCACGAATAGGCTCCACCCGACAAGCTATACCAACCGGCGTCTCTCTCCAACGCCTCCTCAAGCCGTCTATCAAGCCGTCTCCAGAATCCGATTCCATCTTCATACCGCCCGACCCCGACGCAGTCGGATCCGGCTTGGGGAGTCGAGCAGGCGGCCCGAGGACTTCAACAGGCGGCTCGGGGACTGCATAGTCGCACCCGGCCCAGGGACTTCAGAATCCGGCCGGGGACTACGGCAGTCGGCCCGGGGACTGCATCGACAGAACAGGCGGTGGCCGACTCCAGCTCTTCACCACCCAGCCCACCCGCCCTGGTCGCAGTAGCCGTGTTGGCAATAGAAGAAGTCACAGCTCCATCATGGGCCCAACCCATCCTCAACTTCCTGGTGAACAGAGAGCTGCCGACTGACGAGATCTCGGCAAGGCAAGTCCAACACCTAGTCGGAGCATACACAATAGTGAACCGAGAGCTCGTTAGGTGCAGCGTCACTGGAGTCTTCTAGTGCTGCGTCGAGCCAGAGAAGGGCATAGCAATCCTCAAGGACATCCACCAAGGTGAATGCGGCCACCACGCGGCCTCAAGATCACTCGTCGCCAAAGCTTTCCGCCATGGATTCTTCTGGCCGACTGCTTTGGATGACGCCAAGGAATTAGTCAAATACTGCCAAGGGTGCCAAGTCTTCAGCTCCAAGCAACACCTGCCGGCTTCTGCAGTCAAGACCATTCCCCTCACCTGGCCATTTGCCATCTGGGGACTGGATATGGTGGGCCTGTTCAAGACGGCGCGCGGCGACATGACACATCTGCTCGTCGCCGTGGATAAATTTATCAAGTGGATCGAAGCAAAGCCGATCAAGAAGCTGATTGGGCCGACTGCCGTGACATTCATCGTAGATATTACAACCCGGTACGGCGTACCACACAGCATCATCACCGACAATGGCACGAATTTTGCCAAGGGAGCACCGCCACGCTTTACGCCGACACGTGGCATCCGATCGACTTAGCGTCCGCTGCCCACCCGCAGTCAAGCGGCGCTGTTGAGCGAGCAAACGACCTCATCCTCTCCGCATCAAGCCCCGATCGGTCGTAAGCATCGAGCGCTCGCGGCTATTGGCTCGGCGAGCTGCCGCCGCCCCTGTGGAGTCTGCGCACTACCCCGAACAAGTCAACCGGCTTCACCCCTTTCTTCCTTGTATATGGTGCCGAGGCTGTCATCCCAACTGACATCGAGTTCGACTCACCTCGGGTCACCATGTACACGGAGGCAGAGGCCATGGAAGCACGAGAAGACGGCATCGACCTGCTGGAAGAAAGCCGGCTGTTAGCCCTCAGCCGGTCCGCCATCTACCAGCAGGGTTTACGCCGCTACCATAGCCGGAAGGTCAAGCCAAGATCCTTCCAAGAGGGTGACCTTGTGCTTCGGCTGATCCAGCGAACAACCGGCTAACACAAGCTCTCGGCCCCTTGGGAAGGCCCCTTCGTCATCAGCAGAGCATTAGGCAACGACTCCTACTACCTGATCGACGCGCAGAAGCCGAAGGCACGCAAGAGAGATGATTCCAGCAAGGAGTCGGAACGACCATGGAACGCCAATCTCCTCCGAAGATTTTACAGTTAAAATGCAGTATGTACCACGCTACCTTTTGTATTAAGTACGAGACAACGGGCCCCCCGAGGAACACTCGGGGACTAACCTCTTTTATCTATGAATGATGAGTACCATGCCTATGATTATGTTACTACATTCATTTTTCTCGTCCGGCACAGGTTTCGACCAGTCGGCCCGGGGACTTGCCGCCTTGAGTTATATTCAAGTTCTACCTGCGGTCAGACAAGTAGTGTGCCGGCACCCAAGCCCTCTCTTGTCGAAAGTCGTAGCTCGAAGAATCGACTGTCCGGCTGGCAAGAGTCAAAGGCTGGAAAGGATGCCCACATGAAAAACGGCTAAGGACTTATTAACTTATATAACACAAGCCGGCTTCCCACCCCGCCGACCGGCTGTCAGAGCAGCCGGCTGGCCGGCTTCCCATTCTCCTTGCTACAATCTAAGAAAGCTCGAGTACTTGCCTTCCCAAAACGGCCAAGTTCTTCCCCAGCCACAGACTGCAAAGCAGCTGTCCTGCTGGGAAGGCGGCGACAAAGGGAAGGCGGCAAAGGAAACAACCAATGGATGAAAAGCAAACATGAATGGAAGCCATACACATGCATGATTATATTTACACAAAAGGCTTTCGAAAGGCCAACATTCAACATAGTTTGAATACACCCCCAGTGGGCGGAACTGCGCAAATTTAATAAAAGTTGTTCAAAAGAGTAACGAGCAGGAAAGTAAAGACGGCGGATCAGGCCAAGGGAGCAACAGGCGAGTCGGGCAGGTTGGTGGAGACGGCAGTGCCGACTAGCGAGTCTCGGCATGATCGTCGCCTCTTGCAGGCGGCGCGCTTGCACGCGCTTCGTTGCTGGAGGCACGATCAAGCTGAGGCTGGCTGGTCGCTTCGCCGTCTGGCACGGTGTCTTCACCATCCTCCTCCTCTTCCTCTTCGCCCTCGTCGCTGGAAGCGATTTCCTCCGCCGAGTCTTCACCTCCTGCCGGGTTCAGCCCGAACCACTCCTCCGGCTGAGCGACACCGTCATCATTTACTTCAGGGGCAAAGACACTGGTGTCGGTGTAATCGGTGATCGCTGAGGCGCGCTGGATGATAGCCGGCTGCACCGCCACCAGCTCTTCGTCGGCCTCCGCCGCCAGTGCTCACCGGCCAAGCTTAGCCTCGATACTAGGCTCGACGAACTCCAGCGCCTACCGCACCGGATCGAGCTGCAGAGGCCTTCCAGCCTCGGCGGCCGATCGCAACATCCAGCCGGCCGCCAGTCCGACCGGGTGCGGGAACCGCCGCCGCCGGAGGGCGGACAACACCGCGCCCGCACGCCAAGACGGCGGAGCATGCGTGTGCCGGCTGTAGACGGGCCTGAATCGCCGCT
Source organism: Aegilops longissima (assembly GCA_021605205.1). Classification (NCBI taxonomy): domain Eukaryota; kingdom Viridiplantae; phylum Streptophyta; class Magnoliopsida; order Poales; family Poaceae; genus Aegilops; species Aegilops longissima. The sequence goes on along the minus strand of CM038678.1, from coordinate 514,943,780 downwards.
GTTGCTCTCGCGACCGGATGGCATCCGTGCGATTCGACTTCGCCGCCGCCGCATCGCGATGGGTCTCGATGGTTTGGCTGGCGGCAACGGAGTAACCGGAAAGTAATCGCACAAAGAAGAAATAAGTAGCACAAGGTCAGAAGACAAATCAGATGACAAGGGGCAAGCAAAGGGACTAAGAGGAAGGCGGTCTACCGTCGATCAAATGCTCAACCCGTCCATAGCCTTTGCTCAGCGCTTGCTTCACCTCAGCCCAGCCTGCCGCCTCGGTCTCATATTCGATTTGAGGGCGGCCTCGCTGTCTCGCGCCGCCTTCGTGGCCGCTTTATGGCTCTCCTCCCGGTCGGCCGCTTGGCCAGCGGTCACGCTCTGGGCCAAGGCGTTGCACTCGCTTCCTTGGCGCCAAGGGCGGTCTGGACCCCGCCTAGCTGCTCCTCAAGTCGGCATTGGCCCTCGCAAATATGAAGAAGAAGAAAAAGCAATAAGGAAGAAGTCGTCAGAAAGATGACCGATCGCTCGCAATCGGGCTCAATCTCGGGATTACATTCTAGTGGTACTGACGCGCCCCCACGTGAGATAAAAAATGAAGCACTTACTCCGGCTCTTAGTCCGATCGGCGATCTTCTGGCTCATCTCCTGGGCCTGGGAGTTGAAAGCAGCCGCGCGGAGATTGTGATATTCCTGCAAATAGGACGGAGGTGCGAATAAGAACAAGACCACAATCGAAGTTATTAAGAGTTCCAAGCCGCCGCCAAGAGCCGACTCGGAACTCGGGGACTACACCCAGTGGGTGCACTGACGCGCCTCCACGGAAGAAATCAAGAACAATCGACGAAAAGCGGGAGGACTCACCCGAATGACCGTCCGCGTCGTGAGGAACTCTTGATTGTACCGCTTCAACACGGTGGCCTGGGCATGAAGCCGGCTCCGACCTCCCGCGCCACCACGCTCAGCTCGGCCGCCCCACCGCGGGTTTCCACTCGACGAGCCTGGCGGCCGCCCAGATCTCGAGCCGACGAGCTGGTGCCGCGGCTTTCTGCGGCTCGCGCTGAAGTCGCCTCCCCGCTACCGACGAGATGGCGACAGACTACAAGATCCGCCGCAGCCTCGCCGCCTGGGCCGGCTGCTCAGCGGCACAACAGCCGGGCCGCTTGGTTTCGTTCCGGCCGGGCGCCAATCGTGCCGCCCCTCCAGACGATTACGCCGCCTCCTCCTCTCTAACGCCGCCGTCGCGACCGCTTCTTCGACGGGGCACTGGGATGTCGGGGGCCACGGTGCAAAGGGGGATGACGAGCTGCGGAGGCTGGTTACGCAGGGCCTCCGCCTCCCTCTCCGCGGCCGTGGCCTCCGCCGAGCCTTGGCCGCTGCTGCCTTGCGCCGGGCTGACTTCTCCGCCGCCCCCGAGCCGCCTCCGCCTCCTCCACCTCCCGCCTCCTGCGCCGCGCTGCTGGCCTCCGCCGCCCAGAGATCGGCGCGGGGATCCACGCGGCGGGAGCTCGCAGACCCTCCCGCCGCTCCAACTATGGAGGCGGCAGGGACCTGCTTGAGGGAAAGCAGAGCCCTGGTTGACAAGTCAGGAAGAAGGCTTAGAAGAATATCAATCAAAGAGAAAAAAGAAAGGCGTGAGATAATCGACGCTTACGCCGAAACCACCTGCAGCTGCTTCACCACCTTGCGGAAGCGGGCCGCCTTCGCGGCCGCCTCGTCCCGCTTGGTCGCCGCCACGGAACCCCTGGGCTTCTTCGGCCGACTGCCGAAGAGAGTTGGCGTGGCCCGGCATTTCTGCACGCCACCACGAGCAGCTGGCGCGGCAGATGGGCCTGCGCCTTGACGATTGGACACCGGCAGACGACTCGGAATAACTTCGGCCTCGTCGTCATCCGGCCAGTCCCCAAAGACGGCTCCGAGCTCGGGGCCGCCTGCCTCACCGCCTCCTCCTACAACGTCGTCGTCCAGGGCGGCCGCCCCCAAGTCTGGGTCGTCAAAGTTGTCCGTCGTGCGGTCGGGCATGAACTAGCACTCCAGACCCGCGGCTCCGGCCGCCGGTCGAAGAAGGGCGCTCTGCTAAAAACAAGTCGGCTGGTCAAGAGTCGGCCATTATGAACCCGTCAACAAGGGAAGAAGAAAAGAAGGGAAGCTTACCATAGGCAGAGGGTTGGGGCGAGAGTACGGCTCCTTGCCGTACCGCCACTCCTCGGTGAGCTTGCAGTTGGCGATGTAGTTCACCATGTAAGATACCTCGTCATGAGGCATCTCCTTGGTGCTTAGCCGGCTTGGGTCGGCGCCGCCATCCGGCAGATCATGGGTTGGTTTGAAGTGGAGCACCGGTGCTCCACGGCGGCTACTGTGTCGGCCCCGACCAGGCCTTCCGACTGGACCATCATCCGGAGCCGGGCGACGGCAGCAGCCCAGTTGGAGACAGCGTCCTGGCTCAGTAGGACCATGAAGGCTGCCTCCCAGCCGGCGGGCCGGCTACGTAAGCCGGCAGATTGACGAAGTCGCCTTGCGGGGCGACGTTCTTCATGTAGAAGTAGGATTTCTACCAGAGCTTCACCGACTGGATCAGCGGGATGGGCGGAAACGGGTTGTTGTCGCTCGACCTCCGCATGGCGATGAAGGCACCGCATGGGGCGGGCACACCCGCAACGACGGTGCCGAGCTTGCACTGGAATAATTCCCCCCAGAGCTCGAGGGTGGGGAGGACGCCAAGAAAGCCTTCGTAGAGAGTGACGAAGGCCGACAGCAGCATCACCGTATTTGGAGTGAGGTGGTGTGGTTGGAGATGATAAAACTCGAGGAAGGCGCGGAAGAATCCGCTCGCCGACAGGCCGACGCCGCGCGGGTAGTTCGAGCGGAATATCACCCGCTCTTCCTCCTCCGGCGCCGGTGAGATCTCCGTCTCCGGCACAAGGTGAGCCCGCACGTAATCTGTGCCCAGCAACCACCGCGTCTTGCAGAGGAAGTCGACATGGTCCTCATGGACGTTGGAGCCGTCCCAAGAACTGGACAACGCCATGAGGACGGGGAAGCGACGAGAAAGGTGCGGTGGTGGAGGACGCGCGGCCCAACTGCGGCAGAGCTACGACGAGCCAAGAAGATTGGCAGAAGGACAGCGCGGGGGCGAGGCGCTGTGGTGACGGAGAGGAAGAAGGAGAAGTAGAAAATGGCGGAGCGAGGGCGACCGTGCGAGCGTCTGCCGCTCCCCCTCCTCCCCCTACTTATAGCCCTGTGCGGCAGAGCCGAGGAGGCGAGGCGTGGGGGGACGTGGGATTAACTGCGCCCACTCCCCCACGTCCCGCGATTATCGCGCCCTAAAGGCGTACGGAAACTGCCGTAGGAAGGTGAACGGTCCGTTCGGACCACAGACGATCCGCACTTGGGCCGAGGCCTGGGAGTGGCAGGCCACGGTCTGCGGTGACGTCCCGTCGCGCACGTGGGCTGGCAGGCACGTCCCGCTGACGGGTGCCATGTGGCACGCAGGCGGCAAGGTCAGCGTGCAGCCCGCCTCGCATGCCACCTGGTTCCCGCCTTCAAGCTACAAAGCCTCCTAAAGACGGCGCACCTAATCAAAGCCGGCTCCTAGCTGCCGGCTCTTCGGGATTGGTAGCTGATCGAGCTTCTCGTCCTTTCTTCAGCCTCGAAGCCCAACCAGCTTCGGGGACTACTGTCGGAGTAAATGACCACGAGTAGCCTAGCCGGCTCCCCCCGGCTCCTTAGAAAAATTACAGGCCGATCGGGCCTTCAAGCATCCAAGGCATGGGGCCGCCTTCCCTTGGCCGGCTATCTCTCAAGCCGGCTACCGGGAGGCGGCCCGGCCCTAAACCCTCATGAAGAAAGCCACGAGAGGGCCGACTCCAAGAAGCCGGCCATGAGAGGGCCGACTCCAAGAACCCGACCCCCAACAGGCGGCCAAGGTCATACCCTCAAACTCTGCACCCACATAACGGCGATGAGACGGGGCGTGGCTACAGTGAAGCCTGCCACCCCCGAATCCCGGAGCGCGCGTGGGCATAGTGCGCCGTACGGGGCGGCCATCACCCGTCCGGCGCGGCACAGTTTCCATGTTGACCATGACGTCACCCACGATAAGCTGTCAGCAGGCGGCGGGCCCCTTCGGTCAGAGAGACGCCCTGATGTCTACTATGGAACCTTCTTCTTGTAGACGTTGTTGGGCCTCCAAGTGCAGAGGTTTGTAGGACAGTAGCAAATTTCCCTCAAGTGGATGACCTAAGGTTTATCAATCCATGGGAGGCATAGGATGAAGATGGTCTCTCTCAAACAACCCTGCAACCAAATAACAAAGAGTCTCTTGTGTCCCCAACACACCCAATACAATGGTAAATTGTATAGGTGCACTAGTTCGGCGAAGAGATGGTAATACAAGTGCAATATGGATGGTAGATAAAGGTTTTTGTAATATGAAAATATAAAAACAGCAAGGTAACAAGTGGTAAAAGTGAGCGTAAACGGTATTGCAATGCTAGGAAACAAGGCCTAGGGTTCATACTTTCACTAGTGCAAGTTCTCTCAACAATAATAACATAATTAGATCATATAACTATCCCTCAACATGCAACAAAGAGTCACTCCCAACTCACTAATAGCGGAGAACAAACGAAGAGATTATGGTAGGGTACGAAACCACCTCAAAGTTATTCTTTCCAATCAATCCGTTGGGCTATTCCAATAAGTGTCACAAACAGCCCTAGAGTTCGTACTAGAATAACACCTTAAGACACAAATCAACCAAAACCCTAATGTCACCTAGATACTCCAATGTCACCTCAAGTATCCGCGGGTATGATTATACGATATGCATCACACAATCTCAATTCATCTATTCAAACCAACACATAGAACCTCAAAGAGTGCCCCAAAGTTTCTACCGGAGAATCACGACGAAAACGTGTGCCAACCCCTATGCATAGGTTCTCAATGTCACGAAACCCGCAAGTTGATCACCAAAACATACATCAAGTGAATCACGTGATATCCCATTGTCACCACGGATACGCACGGCAAGACATACATCAAGTGTTCTCAAATCTTTAAAGACTCAATCCGATAACATAACTTCAAAGGGGAAACTCAATCCATTACAAGAGAGAAGAGGGGGAGAAGAAACATAAGATCCAACAATAATAGCAAAGCTCGCGATACATCAAGATCATGCCAAATCAAGAACACAAGAGAGAGAGAGAGAGAGAGAGAGAGAGAGAGAGAGATCAAACACATAGCTACTGGTACATACCCTCAGCCCCGAGGGTGAACTACTCCCTCCTCGTCATGGAGAGCGCCGGGATGATGAAGATGGCCACCGGTGAGGGTTCCCCCCTCCGGCAGGGTGCCGGAATAGAGTCCCGATCGGTTTTTGGTGGCTCTGGAGGTTTTCCGGCGGCGGAACTCCCGATCTATCTTCTATTCTGGCAGTTTTACGATACGTAGGTATATATGGGTGCAAGGGGTACGTCGGTGGAGTCTCGGGGGCCCCACGAGGCAGGGGGCCGCACCCTAGGGGGGTGGGCGCGCCCCCACCCTCGTGAGCACCTCCCTCATCTCCTGACGTAGGGTCCAAGTCTATCTGGTTGGTTTCCTTCCAAAAATAACTTCTCCAGTTGATTTCGTTCCGTTTTGACTCCGTCTGATATTCCTTTTCCTCGAAACACTGAAATAGGCATAAAATAGCAAATCTGGGCTGGGCCTCCGGTTAATAGGTTAGTCCCAAAAATAATATAAAAGTGGATAATAAAGCCCAAGATTGCCCAAAACAATAGATAATATAGCATGGAGCAATCAAAAATTATAGATACGTTGGAGACGTATCAAGCATCCCCAAGCTTAATTCCTGCTCGTCCTCGAGTAGGTAAATGAAAAAAAAATTGATCTGGAATGCTAGTTGGCATAATTTATTGTAATTCTTCTTACTTGTGATATGAATATTCAGATCCAAAAGATTCAAGACAAAAGTTCATATTGACATAAAAATAATAATACTTCAAGCATACTAACAAAGCAATTATGTCTTCTCAAAATAACATGGCAAAAGAAAGTTCATCCCTACAAAATCATATAGTTAGGCTATGCTTCATTTTTGTCACACAAAGATGTTCCCAACTTCTATACCCCCGATGACAAGCCAAGAAATTGTTTCATACTTAAATAATCTCAAAAAATTTCAACCTTCACGCGATACATGAGCGTGAGCCATGGATATAGCACTAAGGGTGGAATAGAATATGATGATGGGGATTTTGTGGAGAAGACAGAAAAGGAGAAAGTCTCAAATTGACGAGGATAATCAATGGGCTATGGAGATGCCCATCAATTGATGTCAACATGAGGAGTAGGGATTGCCATGCAACAGATGCACTACAGCTATTAATGAATGCTCAAAAAAAGAAAACTAGTGGGTGTGCATCCAACTTGCTTGCTCACGAAGACCTAGGGCATTTGAGGAAGCCCATTGTAGGAATATACAAGCCAAGTTCTATAATGAAAAATTCCCACTAGTATGAAAAAGACAATTTATGAGACTCACTATATGAAAAACATGGTGCTACTTTGAAGCACAGTATATGAGACTCTCTACATGAAGAACAAGGTGCTACTTTGAAGCACAAGTGTGGAAAAAGAGATAGTAACATTGCCCTTTTTATTTATTTTCTCTTCTTTTTTTCTTCTTCTTTTTTTCCTTTTTTTTCTTTTTTTGGGCCTTTTTTTGGCCTTTCTCTTTTTTTCTTTTTTTTCTTTGGGCAATGCTCTATAATGACGATCATCACACTTCTATTGATTACAACAAATGAATTACAACTAGAAACTAGAACAAGATATTACTCTATATGAATGCCTCCGGCGGTGTACCGGGATGGTGCAATGAATCAAGAGTGACATGTATGAAAAATAATGCATGGTGGCTTTGCCACAAATACGATGTCAACTAATTATCATGCAATGGCAATATGACAATGATGGAGCGTGTCATAATAAACGGAACGGTGGAAAGTTGCATGGCAATATATCTCGGAATGGCTATGAAAATGCCATGATAGGTAGGTATGGTGGCTGTTTTGAGGAAGATATATGGTGGGTGTATGTTTGATAGAGCGTATCGCATCACGGGGTTTGGATGCACCGGCGAAGTTTGCACCAACACTCAAGGTGAGAAAGGGCAATGCACCGTACCGAAGAGGCTAGCAAAGGCGGAAAGGTAAAAGTGCGTATAATCCATGGACTCAACATTAGTCAAAAGAACTCATATACTTATTGCAAAAATTTAGAAGTCATCAAAACCAAGTACTACGCGATGCTCCTAGGGGGATAGATTGGTAGGAAAAGACCATCGCTCGTCCCCGACCGCCAGTCATAAGGATGCACAAGCCAGGTACACTTCATGTTTCAAATTTGTTACACAACTTTAACCATACGTGCATGCTACGGGACTTGCTAACTTCAACACAAGCATTCTTTAAATTCATAATTACCCAACTAGCATGACTCTAATATCACCATCTTCATATCTCAAAACAATCATCAAGCATCAAACTTCTCTTAGTATTCAACACACTCATAAGAATTCTTACAAATCTTGTATGCTTAGCATATTAGGATTATTTAAGCAAATTAACATGTTATTTAAGACTCTCAAAATAATATAAGTGAAGTATGAGAGTTCATCTATTTCTTCAAAATAAAACTACCACCATGCTCTAAAAGATATAAGTGAAGCACTAGAGCAAATGACAAACTACTCCGAAAGATATAAGTGAAGATCAATGAGTAGTCGGATAATTACGCAACTATGTGAAGACTCTCTAACATTTAAGAATTTCAGATCTTGATACTTTATTCAAACAGAAAGCAAAACAAAAATAAAATGACATGACACTCCAAGCAAAACACATATCATGTGGTGAATAAAAATATAGCTCCAAGTAAAGTTACCGATGAACGAAGACGAAAGAGGGGATGCCTTCCGGGGCATCCCCAAGCTTAGATGCTTGGTTATCCTTGAATATTAACTTGGGGTGCCTTGGGAATCCCCAAGCTTAGGATCTTGCCACTCCTTATTCCATAGTCCATCGAATCTTTACCCAAAACTTGAAAACTTCACAACACAAAACATAACAGAAAACTCGTGAGCTCCGTTAGCGAAAGAAAACAAAACACCACTTCAAGTTACTGTAATGAACTCATTATTTATTTATATTGGTGTTAAACCTACTTTATTCCAACTTCTCTATGGTTTATAAACTATTTTACTAGCCATAGATTCATCAAAATAAGCAAACAACACAATGAAAACAGAATATATCAAAAACAGAACAGTCTGTAGTAATCTGCAACTAACGCAAACTTCTGGAACTCCAAAAATTCTAAAATAACTTGGTGGACCTGAGAATTTTTTCGAGTAATCATCTTCAAAAAGAATCAACTAAATAGCACTCTCAAGTAAAAAGTTTTAGCTAATCTCGTGAGCGCTAAAGTTTCTGTTTTTTACAGCATGATCATAAAGACTTCACCCAAGTCTTCCCAAAGGTTCTACTTGGCACAAACACTAATTAAAACACAAAAACACATCTAAACAGAAGCTAGATGGATTATTTATTCCTAATCAGAACCAAAAAGCAAGAAACTAAAATAAAATTGGGTTGCCTCCCAACAAGCGCTATCGTTTAACGCCCCTAGCTAGGCATGATGATTTCAATGATGCTCACATAAAAGATAAGAATTGAAACATAAAGAGAGCATCAAGAAGAATATGACTAGCACATTTAAGTCTAACCCACTTCCTATGCATAAGGATTTTGTGAGCAAACAACTTATGGGAACAATAATCAACTTGCATAGGAAGGTAAAACAAGCATAACTTCAAGATTTTAAGCACATAGAGAGGAAACTTGATATTATTGCAATTCCTACAAGCATATGTTCCTCCCTCATAATAATTTTCAGTAGCATAATGAATGAATTCAACAATATAACCAGCACCTAAAGCATTATTTTCAGGATCTACTTGCATAAAAAAATTACTACTCTCCACATAAGCAAAATTCTTTTCATTCGGAATAGTGGGAGTATCATAAGAGACTTGAATACAATAAATTGTTTCCACATTAAAAGAGTAATGTTCAGAGAAAGGGTACTCATAATCATGACAAGTTTTATAAATATAATCATCACTACTCTTTATAGCATAAGTTTTATCACAATAATCATCATAAGTAGCAACTTTGTTCTCATCATAATTGATCGAAACCTCTCCCAAGATAGTGGAATCACTAAATAAAGTTGACACTCTTCCAAATCCAATTTCATATTCATCACAATAAGATTCAACATCCTCCAAAATAGTGGGATCACTAATTCCTAAAGTTGACACTCTTCCAAACCCACTTTCATCAATATAATCATCATACGTAGGAGGCATGCTATTATCATAACAACTTTGCATATCAAAACTTGGGATGCTAAAAATATCATCTTCATTAAACATAGCATCCCCAAGCTTGGGACAAACATTAATTTCAACAAATATATTCTCAAATATTTCATCCTCATCAAAGATAGCTTCCCCAAGCTTGGGCCCTTTCATATCATAAGCATAATCACTCTCATCATTAAAAGTATTTATAGCACCAATAGTATAGCAATTATCATCATCACAATGAGTAGTAGGAGCAACATCATTTGGGAGGGAAACCTTTCTACCTTTGTTGCTCCTTCTTTTATTTTTCTTCTTCACATTATGTGTGGGTTCAACCTTCCTCTTTGAGCTGCTTATTGACGAGATTGGTTGAATAGAGAGCTCCTCCTCGTTACCTGATTCATCATAGGAAATAATAGGAGGATATTGGGAAGTCTCTTCCCTTTCATTAGTATTCTCATCATATTCTCTTTGCTTTCTTTTCTTTATGTAATTGTCAATATAAGGATTTCAATGCAATTCACCGCACAATACATATAAATCTTCTCTAGATCAAAATCAAGGAATTTCTTATGGGCAAATTCTGGAAGGTCCTTAAGTAAACGTTTCATCTCTTCATAACCCAAAAGCAAACTAAGTTCATTATAATGTGCAAGGGAAATCAAATCATCACAGTTTTTGGACACAATTCGGTCATGAAACAATTTGCATTGGAGATGTAAATGACCACGTTCATTGCAAAGTTCACAAGTACGGCAAAGGAAATTCAAATTTTCAGCACTCACATCTAGCCTTTCTTGCAACCATTTAGTTTCTAAATGCTTATGCCTCTTGCAATAAATATCTTCTCTATTTGGTGTGTTCATGCAAACATGCACTCCACAAAAGTTGACATGCTCATAAGAGATATTTTCATCACAACTAGTGCAATCATCATTAGTACTACAAATCAAGGAGTTTATACTAACAACATTGCAATCATGCTCATCATTCAAAGATTTAGTGCCAAACATTTTAATGCATTCTTCTTCTAACACTTTGGCACAATTCTCCTTTCCATCATACTCACGAAAGATATTAAAAAGATGAAGCATACGAGACAAACTCAATTCCATTTTTTAGTTTTCTTTTATAAACTAAACTAGTGCTAAAACACGAAACTAAAAGATTCGATTGCAAGATCTAAAGATATACCTTCAAGCACTCACCTCCCCGGCAACGGCGCAAGAAAAGAGCTTGATGTCTACTACGCAACCTTCTTCTTGTAGACGTTGTTGGGCCTCCAAGTGCAGAGGTTTGTAGGACAGTAGCAAATTTCCCTCAAGTGGATGACCTAAGGTTTATCAATCTGTGGGAGGCGTAGGATGAAGATGGTATATCTCAAACAACCCTGCAACCAAATAACAAAGAGTCTCTTGTGTCCCCAACACAGCCAATACAATGGTAAATTTTATAGGTGCACTAGTTCGGCGAAGAGATGGTAATACAAGTGCAATATGGATGGTAGATAAAGGTTTTTGTAATCTGAAAATATAAAAACAGCAAGGTAACAAGTGGTAAAAGTGAGCATAAACGGTATTGCAATGCTAGGAAACAAGGCCTAGGGTTCATACTTTCACTAGTGCAAGTTCTCTCAACAATAATAACATAATTAGATCATATAACTACCCCTCAACATGCAACAAAGAGTCACTCCAAAGTCACTAATAACGGAGAACAAACGAAGAGATTATGGTAGGGTACGAAACCACCTCAAAGTTATTCTTTCCAATCAATCCGTTGGGCTATTCCTATAAGTGTCACAAACAGCCCTAGAGTTCGTACTAGAATAACACCTTAAGACACAAATAAACCAAAACCCTAATGTCACCTAGATACTCCAATGTCACCTCAAGTATCCGTGGGTATGATTATACGATATGCATCACACAGTCTCAATTCATCTATTCAAACCAACAGATATAACCTCAAAGAGTGCCCCAAAGTTTCTACCGGAGAATCATGACGAAAACGTGTGCCAACCCCTATGCATAGGTTCCCAATGTCACGAAACCAGCAAGTTGATCACCAAAACATACATCAAGTGAATCACATGATATCCCATTGTCACCACGGATACGCACGACAAGACATACATCAAGTGTTCTCAAATCTTTAAAGACTCAATCCGATAACATAACTTCAAAGGGGAAACTCGATCCATTACAAGAGAGAAGAGGGGGAGAAGAAACATAAGATCCAACTATAATAGCAAAGCTCGCGATACATCAAGCTCGTGCCAAATCAAGAACACAAGAGAGAGAGATCAAACACATAGCTACTGGTACATACCCTCAGCCCCGAGGGTGAACTACTCCCTCCTCGTCATGGAGAGTGCCGGGATGATGAAGATGGCCACCGGTGAGGGTTCCCCCTCAGGTGCCTAACAGGGCCTCGATTGGTTTTGGTGGCTCTGGAGGTTTACCTCGACAAAGCCCTCGCCATCAGGAGTGAGGCAACAGTAACCAACCACCGACAAGGCCCCCGAGCGGTGGGACCTGCTTGTCGACCAGAAGGCGGTAGCTGGGGACCCACCAATCGGCGGAGCCCAAAGAGCGGCTGGAGAAGCCGGCGAACATAGACACTGACGGCTCGGGACCATGCCCTGCCGGATTACCATTGTACCCCCGGGGGGTAGGCCTATATAAACCCCCCAGGGCACCCATGCAAAGGGTTGATCTCTTAGAGTTTTAGACACCACATAGAGGAAAGAGGAGAGCTAGCCTTGCCCTTCTTCTTCCTCTCGCCGAACAGCTCAAGGAGCCTCTTGTAGCTACTTGTTAACTTAGCGATCATGCGGAGACCCCGCAGAGCAGCAGTAGGGGTATTATCTCCCCGGAGAGCCCCGAAGCTGGGTAAGATTCGCCGGCGTGCATGTCTTCGCCTTACCCGTTTCCAGGCACCGACGATGTCTTATTGGCTCCCACAATGATAAGCCACCCGTTGGCATATGTCGCACCTACCACCCGACAAAGAGAGAGAAGGTATGCGGGCTCTTGATGAAGAACCAGCTCTTGCACGTGCTCCTAGGCACTTTGTGAGAGTGAAATGTGGGCCATATAATAAATAAGTAGTACACTCTTCTAATCAACTATTGTACATGTTGGCTATAAGATAGGCTATAGATGACATGGAAATGGCTTATAGCCAGCAGCTGGCTATACTATTAACCATGCTCTAAAGCGCACTATTGTACTTACTTGCTCCTACAGGTGCTTAAGCTTGCCACATAGGCATAAAGTCTGATGTGGCAAGTTAATCAAGAAGAGAGAGACTAGTTTGGTGACCCAAGGAAGAAATGGTTCTAAGCGCGTGTACCTAGGTGAAAAGACAATTTTGAGTCTATAGCTAATTAAATGAAGCAAACTTAGCAACACCATTTCATTGGAAGAGGTCACTCCTTGGCAAATGCAATAAGTACTAGTACTCCCTGTGTCCCATAATATAAGAACGTTTTTGGCACTACACTAGTGTCAAAAACGTTCTTATATTATGGGACGGAGGGAGTACGAAGAAAGAGATAGAGAGAAGTAAAAAAAATACACTTATAGCCAACCTTATAGCCAACCTTATAGCCAATCTTGTTGTAGTATGAGTGACTAAGTGATGACTATGTATGACATGCCAACATTAGATAGCCTAACACACTGTGTTAAATCTCCAAGGGCGCGACTGCCATGAAAGCGACGCGACGGTCGTGGTAGGCGCGACCATGATACGGCTGTTGGCAGCCCTTGATCTGAGATCAAACGGTCGCATGATAAGTTGCTGAAAATTTGCAGAATAACCCTCCAGGATAAGATATTCACCCATAGGTCTAGAATCACGCCATGCAACCGTTCGATCTCAGATCCAAGGGCTCTCGGAAGCCCGTATCATGGGAGAATGGAAAGCCACTACCCAGCCGTTTGCACGCTGGCAGTTCGCTCCTACTCGTCCCCGCACGTCCTTCAATACTACGGCGGTTCGCTCCTAGTCGTCCCGTCCATTCACATTACGGCAGTTCCACTAATCCTAACCCTCCTCCCAAATCCATGGTGTCCCAAATCTCCACGATCAGCGGTGAGTACAAGGTTAGAACCATCACCGGTGATGAGTTCGACATCATCTACACCCGTTCTTCCGCGACGGTGAAAGGATGCCTTTCTCGCTTCAAACGCATGTTCGAGAACTCAGATGATGAGTGGGTCGCTGGGCTAGATGTTGAGTACACCACAGTCCTGGCACGAGAGAAGGATCTAAAGGACGAAGAGAGGAAGAAGCCCGCCATGATCCAGGTTTGCGTACATAACGTTTGCTTGGTCTACCACATATGCCATGCCGACGTTGAGTGCCAGGATTTTAAGAACTTCCTCAAGGACAAAATAGTGAAATTCGTTACTGTAGACTTTAAGAACGGCAAAGAAGTCCTGGTTCAGATAGGCCTCATTGTAGGCAACCCCTTCAACCTCCAGAAGAATCGGCTGGTGCCCTCTCGCCAGCCTTCAATGCTGACCCTGGCAGGAGCCATGGTTCATCCTTCGTACCGTAAACTGGAGAAACCTCATTACACGTTTCATCTCATGCATGGCAACGGAATGTACTAGATATAGACCACATCCACTACGCTGCAATGGATGGCTACCTTTGTTTCAATATCTGCAAGGGTTGGATGAAGAGCAACAACCAATTGTGCGGTTCAAGCAAAGAAGTATCGACCAAGAGGAAGAGGGACAAGGACGAAGTCGAGGACGTGAACGAGGACTCCGAGTAAGGTGGCAGTGTCGTTGCTCATGGTGGTTCTAAACTTCTAATGCAAAGGTTCACCGGATTAGTTGCATAGTTTAATTTCAGGTGTGCTTAGTTTAATTTGAGGGTGTGTTGTGCTGAGCCCCCAAAGAACTGTGTTATGTTTCTTCTCGTTACATTAACTCTTCAAGATGTACATACTACTAGTATTTCTTTAATAGAATTTAGCACCCCAATTAAGCACGCACTAGCTTTTTTAATAGTACTATATGCATAATTTGGCATTTAGCGCTCTCTATATGTACCACCTTTTTTTTAATTTCAATTTTTGCTCCAGGGCGCAATCCATCGATAGTACTACTGTACAAAAGTATACATTTTTTAAAAGCCTAGAGTACTTTTCATCACATATATAGCCAGTTAAATTCTCAACCTAGAACGACGTGCATGCCATGTAGTAAACCGATACAGAGGAAGTATAGTAAAAATGAGGTGATCGGCGGGGGAGCATGGCCTGTCATGCGGTCCCACGTGTCATGATGTACCAAGGCAATGCGCGTGTCCCTCTTGAGGTAGAAGCAATACTACGTGGTTTGAGATGATGGCGAACCGAAGTGTGAAATAATGGTTGCTTCGTCCGTCTGGGAAGGTGCGGCATTGTGATTTGACGTCTCATTGCTCATTACTACTACTGGGCCGGTACGAGTGGGGTGCGTCCCCCCTGTTGTTCTGCACTGTTATTTGGTGCTTGACACGTCGACCCGGTTGCTATATGTCCCACATGTCGGGGACAGGAAGTACAGAATTCATGAAAGGGACCATCGACGGAGGAGTATACTACAAAATTCATGAAAGGGAGCGACTTAGTTTTGGAAAAATCTGTTTTTATGGAGTACGTACCCACTAGGGTTTATAGGGCTCATCTAAAAAACATTCGTTTTTCCGTTTGATAAGTCTCAATTCTACTATACTAGTAGTAGTACCATTGCATGTTGGATTTTGAGGTGCGTTAGATCACCCGACGCAAGCAGTGTCAAGAGGAAACTAACCAATGCATGTACAAGCTCATGGAAATTTAGTGGTCATTCATGCATTCGTTCTAATTAATGCCTCGGTAAACATAACTTCTTGAGAAAAACGAGCGCATTAATTACTTGTGCAAACTACTTAAATTAATTCGACCACTCACCGTCTACCTTGGTTGGAGAGATTTTGAAATTGAGCCATAAACTGGAAAGGAGGGAGTAGTAACTTTTGTATTGATTACTATTTGTGGCCTTGTATAGATGCAAAATGTATTTTTTTATAGTGGCCTTGTATATGTAAATGGAGGGAGTACTAACCAAAGTATACGTAGTAGGGACGAGGAGTAAACGGAGGGAGTAGTAAAATTTTCTCCTCGTCATGAAAGCTACAGCAGGCATGGCGAGGGAGAGCGGCGAAGCGCATAGTAGTAGTAGTAGTAGTAGTAGTAGTAGTAGTAGTAGTAGTAGTAGTAGTAGTAGTAGTAGTAGTAGTAGTAGTAGTAGTAGTACTGTAAGCAAGCTTCACCTCATCCTGCTGAGGCACCGCGCCCATGGGCGGGGAGACGGCGACTAAGCAAGCTTCTCCTCGCTCATGAGTTGACGGACACATCAAAAGTACTCCGTGTATAGAGCCTTGCCTCTAAGGTAGGCCCCACATGGTTTGCCTCTTTTTTAATTTAACATAACGTCAAGTCATAATTTGTTTGTTCACCCGTGGTAGACGATCCTCCCTCCACCAAGTGGACAACCAAGACACGTGCAAATTACCACTTGGGCTGCCTTTTTCAGACAAAAATGAGCTCCACCATGTACCCCCGCTGGTGTGGTTGGGAAAGAGACGGAGTACGTGCTGCGTGCGTGCCCTCTTATTTTCGTGCACGCCCCCACCCACGTGGTGTGTGTGAGAAAGATACAAACCTAGACATAATGCGCCATCCATCCCCATGCCTCCGCCCATCCCACCACCACCACCACCACGCCCCACTCCTCCTCACCTTATCTCTCATCTTTCTCCCTCCATTTTTATATACAAGGGGCCACTATCAAAATTACAATTTGCAGATATACAAGGCCACTAACACTAATCGATGCAATATTAATGGTGTTTGCCTCATGGTACTAGCAAAGGAGGACATTAATTATCCCTTGCATGCATGCGGGAGTTTGTAAAAAAACGCATCTTGATGTTCCATGCAATGCACGGGCATCTTGCTACTCCATGAAAACAACACATGGCAAAATTCCACGGTGAACGAGGGATTTGAATCTGTTGGGAGGGGCTGTTTGGATCTTGCCCGGGGTAGCCAAAATATTGGCGACCCTTTTGTCCACCGGTGCCTTTGCCACCGATGAATGAGGAATGGCTCGGGTGTCATGCTGTCATGCATCCTCCAGCACGCACATTGGAGACAAGCTCACACGAGCTGTGTTTTTTTGTCCGACAACGCCGCCCGAGCCGCCCGCAGACCGACCGGCGACCCGCAAATTACACCATCCAACCGTAGCCGCACACATTATGACAGCAACTTAGCCAACCGGACGAAATTCACGCAAACACGTAGACAAACTGATATTTCATATAAACAACAACGGAAATCATATAAAATACCGGATTTTCATACAAACATGATGGATTTCATTACATTCAAATGAACTACGCGGTGCTAGTTCTAGACAGCACAGGTATATAATACCTGGCCTAAATGGTCGCCCGCCGATCGATTTGTGTTCCTCATGTCCGGCAGCACGATCACCGGACTGCTGGAAGCCCCGGAGGTATATGCTTCAGCGCAAAGGACGACTCGCTTCCCCACTGCCCAACTGATATTATTGGTTGGTGCCGTAAGATGATGGTGGCCGGCACCGGTTCGAGTTCATCACCGGCCACTACTTCGCCATGGCCGGCACCGGCTCGAGTTCATCCTAACATTCCCCTCTTTCGTGGAGCCCATGCGGGGTCGACGAAGGTCCTCGCAACAAAAGGATCCGGCAAGACACCTGTTGTGTACGCCGGCGTCGCCTCTGTGGTGGCCTTCATAGGTCCCAAGCGGCGGCGGCCTCCCGTGTTCTACTTCTCCTCGATGATGGCGGCAGACGCGGAGGCACTGGCCACCGACTCTTCGCTCTCCATGCACCCGGCTTCTGTCGCTGCTTGCATGGCGCGGCCGCCGAAATGGGAGTCTCGGCCACAGAAACGGGAGACGCGGTACGAGGCAGCGGCGTGAACGGCAGCAACGACGCCCGTGCGCCGCTCTTCGTCGAGCTGGCCTGGAGCGGCGAGTTGCTGAACCGCGTGTCGGCTTGGGGCGGCAACTGGCTCCGTCGGGCAAGGGGAGGGAGGTGGATCAGCGAGCTGCATAGCTCGTATCCGGCGGCCTACCCAGCCGGCTTGGATGCGGAATAACTACTCTTCGTAAGCCATTGTAAGAGTGGACAAAATGGTGGAGGAGATAGGGGAGCGGCGGAGGTGTGCGATTCTTGGCCGGTGTTTGGCCTCGTTTAAATAGGAGATTAAATAGACGGCGGACGGAGGAGCTCGGCGGCGCTATGCTTAACGTCGGCCCGTCATGAACGGACGTGTGTCCAGAGTGGGTTTCTCGGCTTCCACACGGGCGGGTTTCATGGAGGCGTTTGAATGCGGCACGGAGGCGTGTTCAGCCGGGCGTGCCGTGAGTGGCGCCCTCGACTCTGACCTAGGACACCGCGACATTTTTCCACTGACGTGTGGGTTCTTTGGGTGCATGGCCTGCATGTCAGTGACCCAACGCATGCAGCGCACATCAGAGGAACCTTTGGTGGGCCAGGGCGTTCAGAAGCGGGCATTTCATAAACCGATGATTGTTCATTGAGTGTGACGTCATCTTTTTCATGTAGATAAGCCTACTATGTTGATAGCCCGCTCGATACGTTGTAGATTCATAAAGACCGCTGCAAACATCAATGTTCTGCTTATCACAGATAAGATTGATTAATACCCGTAACAATCCATGTCCTTAACAAAGGGTGCATGCACGTATAGGTTGAGCGTGTGTCTTACGTCGTGTGCTGTGTGCATGCAGGCGTGCGAGTGTTGCGTGCGTGCAAGGGTACATTTCAGTGTTGCATGCATGGGTGCGTACGTGCGTGTGTTTGTGAGTACATGTGTACGTGTCAGTGTTGCCCGCTAGCATGCGTGCGTGTGTACGTTATGTGTACGTGTCAGTGTTGCACGCCTACATGCGTGCGTGTATTGCGTGCGTGCATGTGTACGTGTGGGGTGAGGCTACACGTCAGTCGACTGACTTTTTCATCTCTGGTCATTAGATTTTCCAGCCGTTGGATACGAAATCAAGGGCCTCCAGTTTATCATCAAACTCCACTCCCCTGAGCCGCCAGCCACCACCGGCCGAACCGCAAGCCCCCGCCGCCTGCGGCCGGCCCGCCCTCCCCGAAAACACTCCCCACCGCCGGTCCGCCGCCGCAACAGCCATCCCTCTAGCCCCCACCCCCCCCCCCGCGCCGAGCTTTTTCTCCGGGGATCCCCACCACACCGCCCAATGAACGCCCCCCAACCGCCGGTGACTGCCAACCAGAGGTCTCACGACTTCGAATACCCACCGACCACTAATTTATTACCATTTCTGTCCTTCATATACGCGCTGAGGGTGGGCCCTATGGTAATGTGCGCTGCTGAATGTGGACCGTTTAACTGGTCAATTGATCATGTTAACAACAAATTACGGAGCTGTATGGTGAGCTAGTGACCGTATGATCACCCTAAAATGTACTCCTATTTTATTAACATAGTACAGACTCAAACTACCATTTCTTTCTATCATATACGGGCTGACGGGTGGGCCCCACGGTTACGCGCCCCAATGGTGCAACACTAGTTGCGCCACGTGGAACGTTTGACTGGTCAATTGATTGTGTCATCAACATAATACGGAGTTGTATGGGTGAGCCAGTGACCGTATAATCATGACATGTATTTGT
This sequence comes from Aegilops longissima, assembly GCA_021605205.1. Lineage (NCBI taxonomy): Eukaryota > Viridiplantae > Streptophyta > Magnoliopsida > Poales > Poaceae > Aegilops > Aegilops longissima. The sequence goes on along the minus strand of CM038678.1, from coordinate 514,924,589 downwards.
TTAACACGGTACAGACGCAAGGGCTCATATATACGCGCAAGCACTCGCCGCTATAAGCGCACACACGCGAACCCTACCCCTATGAGCACCTTCGAGAGAGTGGCCAGCATATATGATCTTGAGATTTTACGAAGTCACCATAGGTGCCTCATAGTCGAGTGGAACGTCTCCTCCCACTGAACGTACATCGCCGGAAAATACTGAAATTAACACAAGATAAATGCGAGCACCGGGACTTTAACCTTGGTGGGCTCGAGAAACCACTGTCCTCTAACCATCCAACCACATGTTGGTTAGCACGACAAAATATATGTGGTGACCGTGATGAGCTTATTCTGAAGTCCATTGACCATATCGTGCTTTCGCTTCAAATACAATGACCGTAAGTGTCATCAACAAAATACGGAGCACGCATCAAATGCAAAGTCCATCAGTGTCATCAACAAAATATGGACACGTATCGTGAGCTAGATACCGTTGTACTATTGTATATGCTTATTTTCTTAGTGGCCCATTGCGTGTGTGGTGTGGTGGGCACATCATTTCTAGTTGTGGTGGGTCAACATCAAGACTCATTGGTCGGTTCCATCCTGCGCCACATATAGGTTGGACCGAGACGTGTTATACGAAGACCCATGTGGAGGACTCGGCGTACAACACGAAGCTACCAGTCATGGAGGACTCTATCCCCACCGTGATAAGCCAACTATATATGATTTGTAACCCTAGGCCCTTAGTATGTTATACAAGCTTGGGGGCTAGTTAAATCGATAGTATACACACACGCACAATGCCGGTATTCACGTGTACTTTGTACACACCCCTATCACTAATATCGGCAAAGGCGGTGAGGTCGAGGGAGGCGCAGGCGGGGAGGAATCTTGGGCTGGTGGTCGTTTGGCGTTTGAGGAAGATCGTCAACACCGACTGGTGGAGGTAAATGAAGGCGATCTGCCCATTCTTTGTACATCGAGCGGTGCAGAAAAAATGGGTGACCTATTTGCATTCATCGATTGTTATTTTCTATAGAATCCTGTAGTAATTTAGTGTGCCATGCATGTTGTAGAGCTATCATATATCTCCGTCATTTATTTCTCATGCGACCTGCTATCTGCTACCTTTACCTTTGTACTAATTGCGCACACACTTCACCCATACTCACACTATTGTTTTTTTATGCATGGGTATTTCAGATGCGCAGTGTTGATGAATGCAGAAAAGAAAAGACAGAAGTCGCTCCAGTGTAATTCGAAGATAAGCACTAAGCGTTTCAGCGCTCTAATGGGTGCGATGTCGTAGATTGGAGACGAGAAACGTAGCTCTGCAGCTTGATGATCTCAATTGCCACACACAACCATCCTGTGTGCTTGCTTTAACTTCACTGTCAAATGTGGTTGTATGTTGCATATGGTGTCTAGCTTGTATTGCTTCCAATTTGGTTAAATTGCATATGCTTACTTTACACATTATACCTTTGATAATGACATGCCTTCCTGTTTTTGATACATACTACATATGTCTATTAATCATGTTCGTACATCAAACTAATGCTCTTTTGAATCCTCGTCAATCACTTATGATGAGACAGTCATCCGGTGGAGTTCTTGTGAGACGCCCTACTCGCTTAAAGAGTGCAAGTGTCATCCTCCCACATGATTCTCAAGAAACAGCAAGGCTAAATGAAGATAGTCAACGTAGCTCTCTAGTTGATCACCGCAATTCCCCACACCACCATCACAGATGCTTGCTCTTACTTGGCAGTGTGATATGTGGTTGCATGTTGCATATGGTGTCTACATTGTAATGCTTCTAATTAGGGTAAATTGCATCTGCTTAGTCAACACATTATACCTGTGGATATGACATGCCTTCCTGTTTTTGGTACATACTACGTCTTTCTATTAACCATGTTCTTACATCAAACTACTTTTCTTTTGTATCCCTCATCAATGCTCCTAATTTGTTAAATTGCATCTCCTTAGCTTACACATTATACATGTGAATATGACACGCCTTCTTGTTTTTGGTACATACTACATCTGCCTCTCACACCATGTTCTTATAAAGAATGCAATTTCATCCTCTCCACATGATTCTCAAGAAACAGCAAGCCTAAATGAAGACATTGAATGTAGCTCTGTACTTGAAGACCGCACTTCCCCTACACCACCATCACAGGTGCTTGCTCTAACTTCGCAGTGTGATATGTGGTTGCATGTTGCATACGGTGTCTAGCTTGTAATGCTTCTAATTAGGGTAAATTGCATCTGCTTATTTTACACACTATACCTGTGAATATGACATGCCTTCCTATTTTTGGTACACACTACATCTATGTGTTAACCTTGTTCTTACATGAAACTACCTCTCTTCTGTATCCTGCATCAATCACTTACGATGAGTCACCTTTATTCGTTGCATATTGCATATTATTTCTAGTATATTGCAATGTGTTGCTTCTAATTTGGTAAAATACATTTGTTAGGGCACCTTTTTAATTTGGCAGAGTGATATTGGTTTCATCTTTCATATGGTTTCTAGCTTGCATAGATTCTAACAGGTTCAGCACCTTGCGCTTAGTTTACATTTTATACATCATACATGTCAATATGTCACGCCGTCCTGTTTTTCATACATATTCCATCCTCCTATCATGCGGCTGCCTTACATGAAAATAGTGTTCGTCAGTATCATGCATCAATGAGTTCTGAAGAGCAAATTTTATTCCTTTTTCTTGTGGGTTTGACTTGACAAGGCAAAATCAAGAAAGAGGAAGGAAAAGAGTAAGGAAGGTGAGGGAGTCCCGGACTAGGGGGTGTCCGGATAGCCGGACTATCGTCACGGCCGGACTCCAAGACTATGAAGATACAAGATTGAAGACTTCGTCCCGTGTCCGGATGGGACTTTCCTTGGCGTGGAAGGCAAGCTTGGCGACACTGGATATGTAGATCTCCTACCATTGTAACCGACTACGTGTAACCCTAACCTATCCGTGTCTATATAAACCGGAGGGTTTTAGTCCGTGAGGACTAACAACAATCATACCATAGGCTAGCTTCTAGGGTTTAGCCTCCTTGATCTCGTGGTAGATCTACTCTTGTACTACCCATATCATCAATATTAATCAAGCAGGAGTAGGGTATTACCTCCATCGAGAGGGCCCGAACCTGGGTAAAAACATCGTGTCCCTTGTCTCCTGTTACCATCCGCCTAGACGCACAGATTCAGGACCCCCTACCGAGATCTGCGGTTTTGACATCGACATTGGTGCTTTCACCGAGAGTTCCTCCGTGTCGCCACCGATAGGCCCGATGGCTCCTTCGATCATCAACAACGACGCGGTCAGGGTGAGACTTTTGTCCCGGACAGATCTTCGCGTTCGGCGGCTTTGCATCTGCGGGCCAATTCGCTGGCCATCCGAGCAGATCGAAGCTACGCCCGCCATCAGTCAGATTTGGAAGTTTGAACTATACGGCCGATATCGCGGAGACTTGATCTTCGACGGATTCGAGCCACAGCCAAGCATGCCGCGACCGCCTCGATGGGCATGATCTAGCTCTGCAGCGAACAAAGTGCCTCGAGGCTGCACCAAGATCCGCCCGACCCTTAATCCGGAGCGGATTCCCGATCAGGACGAGTGGTTGGACACCGCCGGGGCTACAATCTTTACGGCGATCGAGCGAACTCCATCCATGTCGCTGCGAAGACCCGACTCCAGGTGCCGGACTCCTCTCCGGACTCCGAACCCTCTGCGCCCCTACCAATCGAATCCGATTGGGCGCCCGTTATGGAGTTCACTGCCGCGGACATCTTTCAGCACTCTCCTTTCGGCGACATTCTGAATTCGCTAAAGTCTCTCTCTTTATCCGAAGAGCCCTGGCCGGACTGCGGACAGGAAGGTTGGGATACGGACGACGAAATTCAACGCCCACCCACCACCCACTTTGTAGCCACTGTCGATGATTTAACTGACTTGCTCGACTTGACCAAGACGTCGACGGCATGGACGGCGGCGCGGAGACAACCAAGACCCAGCGCCTACTGAGGCCTTTGGAAGGCCACCTCGTCATATGACATATACATGGTGGACATCCCAAAAGATGGGAACGGCGATGGAACAACGGAGGATGACCCTCCAAGAAACAACGAAGCGCCGACGTCGGTGGCGCCGCTCTAAATCCGCCACAAAAAAAAGTGATTCCGCACGGAGATAATAACACCGGACGGTGCGAAGAGAACCCCCTCCAGCAGGACTCAGCGCAAGAGGAGGAGAAGCAAGTCCGCACGACATGCTTTGCGGCAGAAAGAGAGGTCGAGGACGATAATTATGCGTCTCCCTCCGAAGATGAGGCAAGCCTCGACGACGACGAATTTGTCGTGCCTGAGGATCCCGCCGAACAGGAGCGTTTCAAACGCAGGCTTATAGCCACGGCAAGCAGCCTCAAGAAAAAGCAGCAACAGCTTAGAGCAGATCAAGACCTGCTAGCTGACAGATGGACTGAAATCCTTGCAGCCGAAGAGTATGAACTCGAATGCCCCTACAAAAGCTACCCCAAACGCAGGCCGTTGCCTCGACTAGAGGAGGAAGCACCCAAGTCACAAGCGCACGACATGGCAGACCGGCCACCCCGTGGCCGCGACCGAGAAGCCTCTCGGCCCTCCGCTCAAGCCACACCCCGACGCCGCTCAAAAAGTACCAAGGCACGGGAAAACACGCCGGACTTGCGAGATATATTGGAGGATAAGGCAAAACACACAAGATCGGTCTACGGATCGCGTGGGCGCCCAACGACGCGGGATGATTACCGTCGCGCTGGATACAGCAAACCCAGCCGGGCCGAACACAGTAGATAAAGCTCGTATGAGCTACGTCGTGATATAGCCCAATACAGAGGCGCCGCACACCCACTATGCTTCATAGATGAAGTAATGGATCATCAAATCCCCGAGGGCTTCAAACCCGTAAACATCGAATCATACGATGGTACCACAGATCCTGCGGTCTGGATCGAGGACTATCTCCTCCATATCCACATGGCCCGCGGTGATGATCTACATGCCATCAAATACCTCCCACTCAAGCTTAAAGGACCAGCTCGGCATTGGCTCAACAACTTGCCAGCAGAATCAATTGGTTGTTGGGAGGACCTGGAAGCCGCATTCCTTGATAACTTCCAGGGCACATATGTGCGACCACCGAGCGCCGATGACCTTAGCCACATAATTCAGCAGCGGAAGAATCGGCGGACAATTACGGACACGGTTCCTCACAAAGAAAAATCAAATCGTTGATTGTTGGGATCACGAGGCCCTTGCAGCCTTCAAGCGTAACATCCGCGATGAGTGGCTTGCCGTCACCTAGGACAGGAAAAGCGAAATCTATGGTAGCCCTCACAACCCTCATAACTTCGCTTTTGTGCGGGAGAGGACAGCTAGCTAGCTCGAAGCAACAACTTGGCCAAACACCACGATAGTTCGGATACTAAGGACAACAATGGCAGGTCGCTACGCAACAAGAACAAGCGCCGCGTGCGGCGATAATGCTGAAGATATGGCCGTCAATGCCGTATTCAGAGGCTCTAAACCGGTCGCGGAAGAAGCCATTCAAAAGAAATACCGGGGCCCGTCCAACTTGGACCGAATACTCGATCGCTTGTGCGGATACATGGCACCCCGAAAAACTCAGCCAATCACACCAACAGGGACTGTTGGGTGTTCAAACAAGCAAGCAAGTTAAGTGCGAACTCAATGAGAAGGGATGCATAGCGATGGCGAGGAAGAGCCCGACCGCCGAACAATAGAGGACGGAAGGGTTTTCCCACGCAAGTGCGGACGGTGAACATGATATATCGCAAACCATATACCCAAAGGGAGCGAGCGTGCACTAAAGGGCGTATATGCGATGGAGCGGTCGCCCAAGTTCAACCCATGGTCTTCTGCCCGATCACCTTGATCGAAGGACCACCCACTAGCATCCGTCACGGCGGTTTACGCGCATTGGTTCTTGACCCAATTATAGGCGGATTTCACCTAACCGAGTCTGATGAATGGCGGCAGCAGCCTGAACTCGCTTTATCGAGGATACGGTCGCGCAAAATGGGCATAGACCCTCAAGGATTAAACCTACCAAGAAGACCTTTAAAGCGTCATACCGGGTGTAGAGGCCGGTTATGCGGCCTCGGTTACACTCAAGTGGTCTTGAATCCCGGATAACTTTGAGCGAAGAGTTAATCTTGACATCGTCCCATTCATGATGGCTATCATGCACTCCTCGGACAAACCGCATTTGCAAAGTTCAATGCGGTGCCGCACTACGCATACCTCAAGCTCAAGATGCCAGGCCCTCAAGGAGTAATCACGGTCAATGGAAACACCGAACGCTTTCTCCAAACGGAGGAGCACAAGGCGGCCCTCGCGGCGGAGGTACAAAGCAACCTCTCACAACAATTCTTGAGTCCGGCCATTAAGCGTGCGGACACTGTCAAGCGCGCCCAGAGTAACCTACAACAAGACCGCCTGGCACGATTCAAGCACGCGTAGCAATCCGGCCCCAACCCCAGCCCTCGCGAAATTGCGAAGCTAGTATTACGCGTACATAATTACGCTCTGGAGATACCATGGGCATATGGGGAGGGGCAAGACCACGACACGCCAAGAATGCGGCTCGACCGCACCAGGGGCTCCTGATTGTGTCATTCTTTTTCTACTTTCCTTTTTTTCCTCTTTCTTACTTTCAGGACTCCGTCTTTTAGAAGTCCTGTCCGGCACTAGAATCGCCGAACTCATGATGCAACAGCCAGGGAAGCAGTAAGCCACATCAAAGTGTTCAGACGAGCATTATACCTGTTTTACATACCATCCCGCAGCTTACCCCTGGAGGAGGACATGTTAGATAGTCCATCCCTTGCTTATCGCACTACTTGTATCGTTCTGCTTTCATTGCAGTACCTTTTTGAATAAACAATGCATAGCTTTTGCCTATTATTGCACTCTTTTATTTATCCATACATATGTTCATTTCATGACATGTTGCAACCGTACACTTTGGTACGGCCAATACACCAGGGGCTTAAGTATCCCAAAATTATGGTGTGATAAGTCCAAACACTTTCACAAGTCGGCACCCGAACTTATAGCATTATATGAATCGGCTTGAATCATGTCTTGGGTCAATAGTTGGTTTGCCGGCTCCGTGTTTTGGTACCTTACGTTCCGCTATATCGGCTAAGGTAGCACCGGAGAACCACTGCGATTGTGCCCAGTTGAGCTGGGTCGAGCACCTCGGTGGAAAGCTAAAACTGACCGTCATGATAGGGCGAGAGCGGTCGCTATTCGAGAGGTTTTTTGGGTCCCTAAAGACTTATGCCGCTTAGAGCGAGGAACCGGAATTGTCCGCCAAGGCGTGGATAGCGCCCGAACTCGGTCTTCGAATACTAGGGGCTTCACGAAATTTAAAATTATAGAATTCTATGGCTAAGTGAGAGTGTTCAAGCATTATAAGTCCGGTTGCCTTGTTCGTTGTGTTGGCGCCTCCTAGATGGACCCAAGAATGGGAACAAGAGTGCTCAAGTTTATCCCGAACACCCCTGCACTTTCGTGGCATGGGGCTGAAGCCAACGACTTGCCATCTCTCAAATTTGATAAGCGGCCACATAGAAGGTAATATTTTAAATTAAAAGCGTTGCTTTAGCGCATATGAACAAGTTTTCAGCGACGGGATAACAAATGCGAGCCTATTCAAAATTACATCTTTGGAGCACTCATCCGCTATTCGGCGGGCACCATTCAGAGGCCCTCATAGTACATTTCGGGCATGCGATGCTCATGGCCCTTGATGGCCCGTCCGTCACAAGCTTCTCCGCATCCAACTTGCCCGGTGCACTTTAGCACGGGCAAGGGCCCAACGGACACCCTCAATGCAGACGGGCGCTTGATGACTTCAATCGTGGGCAGGCATCCACCGGCCGCTGCACCAAGCAAGTAGCTCCGGGCATGGCCTCCAATGGCCAGAGCCGCGCTATAAGGCCCTTCATGGCCTGTTCGGCGACCTTGTGGAGCTCGACCAGCTGCTTCAGCTGGTCGCTCAGGGGCACCGGCTGTCCGGCCTCAGCATACTGAGACCAGAACACCTTTTCCGTCGAGCTCCCTTCCTTGGCGTGGTAGAATGCGGCAGCATCAGACACACTACGGGGCAAATCTGCGAATGCTCCTGGAGAGCTCCGAATCTGGGTAAGTAATAGGTAATTCACTTTCACATGCTTGCTTTGCATAAAGAATGCCTTACCCGCCGCTATCTTCTTTAACGACTCAATTTCTTGGTGGGCTTTTTGGGCCTCGGCCTTAGCAGCTTTGGCACTTTCAAGAGCCGAGGCGAGCTCGGACTCTCGAGTCTTCGAGTCACGCTCCAAACCCTCGTGGTTTTCCACGAGCTTGGAGCTCTTGCCGCGTCTGTAGCCAGCTCGCCTCCCCTTCTCTCGCTCGGTGCATTCCTTGCCGCTTTGTTTTGCCACGGACACCGCTTCCTTGTGGTCGCCACCTCGTTCATGGCCCTGTAGTACCCAAGTTATTCTGTGATTTTTTGCAACCAAAACATTTTCTATAAGGTATTTCTTTAACAAGGTATTACTTACCTTCCTTGTCCTCGAGCTGCTTCTTGGCTTGTCCGAGCTTGTTCTCGGACCGCTCGAGGTTCTCGCTTCAATGCATTGACCTCCATGATCGGTCTTGGTCGGTCGGCGCAGCCTGCATTCCCATATTGACATACTTATGTTAGACTCCTGCGTATATCTTTTAGATCCTTAATCCGGCTTTTCTTTCCGAACACGAACTAAGCATCGGGGCTACTTGTCGATGCGGTAATATTTTTACATATTCTAAACTTACCTCAAAGCTGTTAGAAGGCTGGTGCAGAGCTTGGTCGATCCGCTCTTGGCGGATGAACTATCGGATCACCGCACTTATAACAGTGCGGTGCTCCTCCTGATGGAAGCGCATTAAGCGCCTCCGATGCTATCCGGTGCCTCGGTTGGGCGGAGGACACGGCGTCTTACCTTCTTGCGAAGGATCTGCTGGCGGACTTGGAACCGCTGATGGTTCGGCATGGAGTCCGGACGAGGTGAGCTTAGAGCCTGGGGTCTTGCCCCAGCGCCTAGAGTCGGGAGGTTGCCTTGTGGCACCTCTTGCGCACCTCCTCTTGACCAAGCCCCCTTGGGGGCCCACATGATGTCGTCCATGCATGTGAGGCGAGGAGGCCGTCGAAGCGAAGTACTCTCCATTTCCGAGCGAGCCCGAGGACCTGCTCGATGAATCGCGAACTTCGCCCTTAGGCGGGCTGCACGGTTGTTCGACATTAGAGAACACTCTGCAATAATAAAAAGCCATGGGTATCCGGACACTTACGATCTCGCCGAGGTTGGCCCTTGTAGGCCAATCCTCCTCCTCATCGTCGGCGTTGGTGAGAAGTCCGGAGGAAGGGTTCTTCCTTCTTGGACCCTCCGGCCTCCCGGTTAGGCGGCCTTCCTTTTCTTCTCCTCCCCGCTGGGGAGGAGCTTCTTCTTCTTCCTCCTCGTCCTCGGAGAAGATTCTCGCATCGAATCGGCGGCACTGGCGTCGGGAGCTCCTTCGAGTTCCGTGGCCTCCTTCTTAGCCTTCTTCTCCGGCACCACATGCGGTGCCGGAGCCAGCAGCCCCGTCAATCAGGCGTCCTCCGGTCTTCCGGCAAAGGGCCGGACGATTAATCTATCCGGACGTCTTCAGCCGATCTGTCAAAGATTAGGGAGTTTTAGATCCCACATAGAGTCAATCTATGAAAAAAGAGTCCGTAAAGGGAAAAATAACTTACCTCGCGGCTTGACGCCGCAAGCTATATCTGCGATCCTTGTTAGCGGATGTTGGGGCTTGGCGCCCTTGAACAACACCTTCGAGGCATCTTAAATGCGTAGTGTCGAAGAGCCGGCTCAAATTCGTGTCTGTGCGGATCGAACTCCCACAAGTTAAAGGCCCGTTGTTGGCATGGGAGAATCCGCGGATGAGCATCACACTGGATTCGTCGACAAGCACGAGATTCTTGTCCCCAGGTTTGGACGCATGTTTGGAGTCCGGATAGCTCTTCCGAATTCCCCACGTCGAGCCCGTCTCCTTCCATGGCGAGAGCCGTGTGGGGAAGCCAGATCTGAATTCGGGGCCGCCACCCATTCGGGTTGCGTGGCTCGGTGATGTAGAACCACCCGATTGCCACCCCTTTATTGTCTCCACAAAGGCGCCCTCGAGCCATAGGACCTTGGCCATCTTGCCAACCATGGCGCCTCCGCACTCCGGCAGCGTCCGCCCACTACCTTGGCGGGACGTTGAAGATCTTCAGCCATAAGCGAAGTGGGGCTGGATGCAGAGGAAGGCCTCGCATACCTGACGATAAACGCCGAGATGTTGAGGATGAAATTGGGGCCAGGTCGTGGATGTCCAGCCGTAGTAGAACATGAGCCCCGGACAAATGGGTGAAGTGGAAAACCTAGTCAGCGGAGGAAGTGGGGAGAAATACCACCCTCTCATGGGGCCGGGGGTTGGAATGAGCTGCCCGCATCAGGCGTTCTGTGCAGCGATGTCGCCGGACAAGTATCCGCCTCCGCAGATCTTGTGATGTGCCCCTCAGTGACGGAGGAGGCCATCCACCTGCCTCCCGCTCTCGACATGGTTGGAGAAGGTTGAGGTGGGATGTGCGGACTTGGGCGCCTGGAGCTCGAGTCTTGAAATGGATAAGCAAAGGAGGAAGAAGGCGTGGGTGAAAAGGTGGATCCTGATCCCTTATATGGAATGGACGAAGCTATCGCCCCCACCAGACTGGTAAAACTCGCTTATTTCCCAAGCGTCGTAATCAATGGCGCGGATGGGTTACCACGTCCGTATTGATGAGAATCCCGGAATAAGGGCACGATCTATGCTTTGATAAGGCGTGCCAAGGAAACCGCCTCGCTAAGCGCGCTGAGGTGGAGCAAAAAAAAATGATTCATATAAAGGCCTGGCCGTGGTGTGATGTCACGCCAGGATAAATCAACAGATCTCGTGCAAAATTATTCTCTCTACGGTGGTATGTGGAACTTGTTTTGCGAGCGGACACTATCCTTTTGTTCAAAACCTTCTATGAAGTATTCGGAGGAGGAACCCGCCTTGCAACGCCGAAGACAATATGCGCGCCGGACTAAATCGTCATTGAAGCCTGGTTCAGGTGCTCTTGAAGGAGTCCGGACTAGGGGTGTCCGGATAGCGGACTATCATCACGGCCGGACTCCAATACTATGAAGATACAAGATTGAAGACTTCGTCCCGTGTCGGATGGGACTTTCCTTGGAGTGGAAGGCAAGCTTGGCGATACGGATATGTAGATCTCCTACCATTGTAACCGACTCATGTAACCCTAACCTATCCGGTGTCTATATAAACCGGAGAGTTTAGTCCGTAGGACGAACAACAATCATACCATAGGCTAGCTTCTAGGGTTTCGCCTCCTTGATCTCGTGGTAGATCTACTCTTGTACTACCCATATCATCAATATTAATCAAGCAGGAGTAGGGTATTACCTCCATCGAGAGGGCCCGAACCTGGGTAAAAACATCGTGTCCCTTGTCTCTGTTGCCATCCACCTAGGACTTGATTCGGGACCCCTACATTAGATCCGCCGGTTTGACACCGGCGAGAAAGGCGATGATGGTGGTCCTCTGAAGCAACGAACGGAACATCTGTCGATTCTCCTTGTCTTGATAGTGCATTACAAGGTCCAAGTCTCCGCTCCCTACTCCACCATCCAAGGTGCTTGCTCTAACTTGGCAATGTGATATCTGGTTGCATGTTGCATATTGTGTCTAGCTCGTGATTGCTCCTAATTAGTGTAAACTGCATCTTCTTAGCTTACACATGATACATGTGAATATGACACGCTTTCTGTTTTTGGTACATACTATATCATCTATCACACCATGTTCTTACATGAAACTACTCTTCTTGTGTATCCTGCATCAGTCACTTATGATGGGACACCTTTAAGTTAGCATGTGATATTGGTTTGCGTCTTGAATATGATTTCTAGCATGTATTGCTTCTAGTTTGATGAACGCCACCTATGGCCAGAGACAGTTTTAACTTGGCGAGTGATATTGATTGCACCTTCCATATGGTGTCTTGCGGTGTTTCTAATTTGTTGAAATGCCTTACGCTTAGTTACCACATCATAGGTGTGAATATGTCAAGCCGTCCATTTTTCATACATATTCCATCCTCGTATCATGACTTTGCCTTTCATCGAGTAGTGTTAAATCGGTATCATGCATGAATAAGTTACAAGAAGCGAATGATATTCCTTTTTCTTGTCGGTATGACCTCACAATGCAAAATAAATAAAGCTGAAGGAAATTGGCAAGGCATTGGATGATGGTGGTCCTTCCGAGCAACTGAAATGGAGGTTATCTACAGATTTTACTCCACCATCCTCCCAACAAGATTCGCAAGACAACACAAGGCTAGACAGTCAACGTAGCTGTGTAGATGAGAGCACATCTCCCCTACTCCACCATCACAGGTGCTTTCTCTAACTTGGCACTATTATATGTGGTTGCATGTTGCGTATGATGTCTAGCTTGTATTGCTTCTAACTTTGTTGAATTGCATCTGCTTACTTTACACATAATGCCTGTGAATATGACATGTGTTCCTGTTTCTACATCGACTACTATTCTTGCATATCCGCATCAGGTCACTTATGATAAGGCACCTTTAAGTCGCCACTTTGTGATATTGGTTGTCTCTTGCATATGATTTCTAGCATTTCTGCTTCTAATTTGTTGAAAGCATACATACTTTGAACTTGGCGAGTGATATTGGTTGCATCTTTCATATGGTGTCTAGCTTGCAGTGCTTCTAATTTGTTGAAATGCCTTCTGCTTAGCTGCCACATCATAGGTGTGAATATGTCACACCATCCTCGCATCATGTGTTTGCCTTTCATCCGAGTAGTGTTCGACAGTATCATGCATGAATGAGTTCTGAAGAGCGAATTTTATTCCTTTTTCTTATCGGTTTGACTTCACAATGCAAAATCATTACAGCTGAAGGAAATTAGTCCGGCAGTGGATGATGGTGGTCCTTCGGAGCAACTCAAACAGGGGGGTCTCTACAGATTCTACTCCGACATCCTCCCAACAAGATTCGCAAGACAACACAAGGTTGGACAGTCAATGTAGCTGTGTAGATGATGAGCACATCTCCACTACTCCACCATCACAGGTGCTTGCTCTAACTTGACACTATTATATGTGGTTGCATGTTGCGTATGGTGTCTATCTTGTATTGCTTCTAACTTGAATTGCATCTGCTTACTTTACACATAATGCCTGTGAATATGACACGTGTTCCTGTTTCTAGAACATATGTGTACATGATGAGAACATCTCACCTACTACACCATCACAGGTGCTTGCTCTTACTTGGAACTGTTATACGTGGTTGCATTTTCCGTATGATGTCTAGTTTGTATTGCTTCTGATTATGTTGAATTGCATCTGCGTAGCTTACAACTTATACCTGCAACGATCACTTACCCATAAGACACATTTAACTTGGGACTGTGATGTAGGTTGCATCTTCCATTGTCTTCTAGCTTGTAATGCTTCTAATTTCTTGAAATGGCACTTACGACGAGACACTTTTTACCTGATAGAGTGATATTGCTTGCATGTTCATATGGTGTGTAGCTTTCATTTCTTCTAATTTTGTTGAAATGCCTTCCGCTTACTGTTTTTTCATACATATTCCATCCTCCTATAAATGCGTGTGAATATGAAACTCTGTCTTTTTTGTATATATTCCATCCTCCTATCCTACGTTTGTCTTACATCAAAGTAGTGTTCGTCTGTATCATGCATCAATCAGTTATGTAGAGCTAATTTTGTTCATCTTCTTGTGGTTTTGACTTAATAAGGCAATATTAGAAAATAGGAAGGAAAATAGTAAGTTAGGGGATGTTGGTGGTCCTCCGCACCGACGCAAACAGAGACTCTCTAGATTTTCCCCTGCTCGCTAATGAAGTTGAAGTCCCAAGTCTACATGATGAGTTCATCTCCGTACTCCACCATCGCAGTGCTTGCTCTAAGTTGTGATGTGATAATTGGTTTCATGTTGCATATGTTGTCTAGCTTTGTATTTCTTCTATTTTGATTAAATTGCACCTGCTGAGTTTATCGTTATACATGTGCATATGACATGGCTTTTCGTGTCTAGAATACCTGCATCTATCAATCAACCATGTTCTTACATCAAAGTACTGTTGTTGTGTATCCCGCATCGATCACTCATGATTGGACACATTTAACATGGCAGTTTGATAGTGGTTGCATCTTGCATTGATTTCTATGTTGTCTTTGCTTCTAATTTTTGAATTGCCACTTATGACAAGACACTTTTAACTTGGCGAGTAATATTGGTTGCATCTTTCATATGGTGTCTAGCTTGCATTACTTCTATTTTCTTGAAAATCATACCTTAGTTTGCACATCGTAGCTGTGAATATGTCATGCCGTCCTATTTTTCTTACATATTCCATCCTCATACGGTTGTCTTACATCAAAGTATTGCTTATCCGTATCATGCATCAATGAGTTACGAAGAGTGATTTTATTCTTTTGTGTTGTGGGTACAACTTGACATGGCAAAGTCAAAAGAGAGCAAGGAAAATAATATAGTAGGGAGTGCTGTTACTTGTCGGGTGAAACGGAAAAGGTTCTGCCGTCAAGATTCTGCTGGTACTTATAGTGCAGTAGAAGGTCCAAGTCCACCGGCTAAATCTACAAACACAGTATCACCTGCTCCACCAGCTGCAGCATCCTCTTCAACTGTACGAGCATCTCGACCAGTTACTCATTCGTTTGCTCCGGAACTGGCCAGTTACCAAGCTGCCTTCACACCAAACACTACTTCCGAAGAACTGCTGACACAACAGGACTTGGCAGGATCAGATGAACCTCATGAGCATCAACACCAATACGGTACCTGACCGAGTCAAGTTGCAGTTGCATGCTCCTTTATATGTACTCTCACAGTTTGATGTACACTAACACTTTCCATATTCGTTGTTGAACTAGCACCACGGCGCAAGCGGAAACAGACATCAGGGATAATGCTTGATAGATTAACAAAATCTAAAGGAGGAAGAATGGAGATCCATTTTGAGGCAGGTTTAAAAGGCCACGTGATGCTCTGAGTCAGCCAAGTTAGTATCGAGGCGTCGTTGCCGTTAGGTGTCATGCGTATCCTCCCAACATGGATCGAAAGACAGAATATTGTCCATTTATCCGTAAGTAATGTTATTCATCACAATTAGTAATATTGTCTTGCTCATCCCATACTTTCTAGCTTCCTCCTAATAAGACTCACATTCTTTTTCAGCAGATGAGGTTCAAGTTGGATCCGAAAGATGATGCAACTAAACAAGCATGCACTCATGTTTTCCGATGCGCTCATGACGATGTCGGTACCACCGTAGAAAATCTCACTTTGAAGGCAAGGCTAACAATGAAATCGCCCAAACATATCCGATGGAATATATTACGATGAAGATGGACAACCCTCGTTAAACACCGGTGCGATTCAAAGTATCAGGTAGGATATATGTATTTGATCAAACCACATATTGAACTTGTATTTATGTATGTGCCTTACAAGTGTATCTTCTTCTAGGCTAACTATTTGAAGAACAAAATCAACCGTTCCAAAGTGAAATTCCAACAGACAACAGGATCTCGTAGCTATATTGCACACTGCAAGGCACTTGTAAATAGCTGCTACTTCCTTCTTTTTTTGTGCCATATTATCGTATCTATATTGACTTGTTCCAAATACAGAGGAAAGCCCGTGCGGACCAAAAAGAACCTAAACGGAATGCAGTGCAAATCTTCACGGATTGCCACACCAGCAAGATGAAGGGCATGAGCACACCAGTTCAAGCCGCTGTTGTAAGTCCTTACTCCTCCTGCCTTGAACTGATTGGTACTGTGATGTGTTCATTTAACTACTTGGTTTGCAGCAAATGTCAGTTACTCTGTTCACTTTTATACACAGTTTTCTTAACGTATCATTTCACCTTACATGGTTTAAAAGAGATGAAGGATATTCTTTTGGTCTTGATCTGTAATCTAGTTGTTATGTTCATGTGCGCACACGATGATAAAATAGGCTGTTTGTTTTATATCTATTTGCCCATGATATGAATGATGTCATACTATGTTCATCCTACTTTAAACCATGTCTCTTTATCCTTAGATGTCAACGAATGTGAGGAAATAGACAATACAATAGGCATGCTACATGGACATATGTTCCGAAAGTGATTTTATTATGTAGTTGGTACTACAATACATTCTAATGTATTACAGTAGTTCACCAAAATAAGTTATGTATAAACGTTTAACCTACTTTGTTTGTTTTTGTCTCATTAGTAACTTATCCGGTACACTAATCTACAAGTTCAAACTTTAGGAAGCTATGGAACAAATGATTGAACATCCACAACCACGAAGGTGGCGAGGCTACTACAGGCACAATGTCACCTCTTCTGCTGCAATCGTCGGTATCTCTCCACTAACGAGGCAAAAAGCACCTTCTGCGTAATTCGGGTTAGTTGTCAAGGTAACCTCGTCCAAATCGCCCTCTTGAACAAAATCTTCCTGCTAGACAGTGATATATCGTGCTCGGACACAAGTCCAATCCCTAATGGGCGTTGTTTGGAAACAAGAATAGTGGTTGAGAAATGTCGTCAAGATATGAATGGTTTTGAAACCAGACTATCGGACATTAAACCCGTTGTTCAAGAGCAATGGCGGAAAAAGGTGGAGATCGTCTTTGCTCCATCAGATTCTACACTGAAACATTAGCACTCAGGTCAAATGATATGTGCTTCCATACATCGATGGTGCTTTTATCTCGAAGGATGTAAACTTTATGCCAACAGGCCTTTTGTTGTATGGTTGGAATTTATTTTGTCGTGATACAACATTTATGATGCTACCAGAGCTGCGATAATTATGGCGCTATTTTTGTATAGTGTAGGTTTATCTTAGTAATGTATTAGGTCGAAAGCTTCGTAGGAGCCCAACATGCCAACATTCGTCGGGCCCATTCCAATTGGGCTAAAAATGATTACGGGCCAAAATTGACATGTAGCCCACTAAAAATATCTGGGCCTAAATCAGCATAAGCTTTCATATTTTTCTGGTAGGCTTGTGCCCATAGTGGGCCTTTAACAAGCCTAAACATAATTTGGGCCCTCAGTAAAATAGGCCATTTACAGGTGTAAATATCTCGAGCCCATAAAAAATATGGGCCTTTAATAGACCAAAAGTGAGATTGGGCCCTGATTGTGCCAAATAACCCACTGGACTTAGTAGGCCGAAATGGTGGCCCATTTACGACGCGGATCTTTGACAGGCCGAAATTGGACAGCCGTAAATGCGCCGACCTAATACACGGGCCTTTAACAGGCCGGAACTTTGGTTGGGCTAGATTATCGTCATTTTTATATGGGCCGTTAATGGGCCCGATATGACGTTGGGCCACATATGGCCCATGGTTTACGTCCGACGTTAACAAGCCGAAAATGACAACAGGAAGAAAGTGGCCCAAATCTATAGTGGGCCTCTAACAGGCCGAATGTCAGACATGGCCGAATATGACCCAAATCCTTCACGGTCGTTTATGGGCCGAATGTTTTGATGGCCTGTAAATGGGCCCAAATGAAGCCGGACCTTTAACAGGCCGGAAATACACCGGGCCGTGATTCGGCCCAATTACTTAGCGGACTGTTAACGGGCCAGAAGTGACCATGGGCTGCATTGATGGCAAGTTTAGGACAGGCCGTTGACGGGCCGATTTGACAGAGAATGTTGGGCCTTTAGCTGGTCCGGCCCATTATGGTCTGCATAATCTCATGGGCCTTTAGCTGGGCCGGCCCATTGTGGTGTGCAAAATCTTGTCGGCCTTTAGCTGGGTCGACCCATTATGGTCTGCAAAATCTTGTGGGCCTTTAGCTGGGCCGGCCCATTGTGGTCCGCTAAATTTTGTGGGCCTTTAGCTGGGCCGGCCCATTATGGTCAACTAAATCTTATGGGCCTTCGGTTGGACCGGCCCATTTAAACTTTGTGGGCCACTGTTGGGCCGGTCAACGTGTCAACATATCATAGGCCCATCTCAACCGTTGGATGAGTGACACATGTGCTAACGCGGAGCTGACGCGTGGATCCGTCAGCCAATGAGAATTTTACATGTGGAAAATTGGCATTGGTCGTGGCTGTTAACGGGTTATCGGATCCAAAATCCGACCCAATAGCTTAACGACGTTCCGTTACGGTGGATGCCACGTGTCGGTCACCCTTGACGAAAGCACTTCTGTGACGCGGGATTTATCGTCATGGAAGTGGACACTTCCGTGATGATAATTTTGGTAATGTCATGGAACACTTCTACGACAGCACGGGTATGACTATCTTGATTCTGTCATAAATTTGTCATGGATGTACATGCATGACAAAAAACGCGACCTACTGTGACAAACACGTATCATCACGAAAGTGTATTTTTTTGTAGTGATATAGTAAGGTATAGTGGACTCATATGGAATAACTTTGGGGTTTAAGGGATTGGATGCACAAGCAGTATTCCCGCTTAGTACAAGTGAAGGCTAGCAAAAGACTGGGAAGGGACCAACTAGAGAGCGACAACAGTCATGAACACGCATTAAAATTAATAAACAATAAACATTGAGTGCAAGCATGAGTAGGATATAATCCACCATGAACATAAATATCGTGAAGGCTATGTTGATTTGTTTCAACTACATGTGTGAACATGTGCCAAGTCAGGTCACTTAAAGCATTCAAAGGAGGATACCACCCCATCATACCACATCACAACCATTTTAATAGCATGTTGGCACGCAAGGTAAACCATTATAAACTCATAGCTAATCAAGCATTGAACGGGTAACTATGATCTCTAATTGTCATTGCAAACATGTTTATTCATAATAAGCTGAATCAGGAACGATGAACTAATCATATTTACAAAAACAAGAGATGTCAATTTCATACCAGCTTCTCTCATCTCAATGAGTCCATCATATATCATCATAATTGCCTTTCAGTTGCACGATCGAATGATGGGAATAATAATAATAATAGTGCACGTGTATTGAACTAAGATGGAATCTGCGAGCATTCAATACAAAGGAGAAGACAAGGCAATATGGGCTCATGGTTAAATCAACAATAAAGCATATAAGAGCCACTTCAACAATTTAATTATGGTCTTCTCCTATCAACCCCCAAAGAAAAGAAAAGAAATAAAACTATTTACACGGGAAAGCTCCCAACAAGCAAAAGAAGAACATGAATTTTTTTTGGGTTTTCTTTTAGTTACTACTACTATAGCAAGAAAAGTAAACTAGCTAAAGGTTACTACTAATTTTTTTTGGTTTTATTAAGGTTTTTCAAACACACAAGAAGAAAGCATAAAAAGGAAAATAAACTAGCATGGATAGTACAATGAAAGAGTATGAGCACCGACAACTAGCAATGAGTGTGTAAACATAAATGTATTGTTGGTGATAAATACGTACTCCCCCAAGCTTAGGCTTTTGGCCTAAGTTGGTCAATTGCCACGGCTGGCCGGGCGGATATCCAAAGTGGTAGTTGGGATCGTATTGAGATGCAGCAGTTATTGCATTGTTGGTTGTAGCTTGGAGGCGAGCTATCTCAACCCTCCTCTCGTACTCGTTCGCCTCCTCCTGCTTATGAAATATCTCCCCTTTGACTGAAAGTCAAAGAAGGTAGAAGTAGGGAGAGCGATGTGATAGGTGCATCGTCTGTCAAAGATTAGTCAGTACTGGAGGAACTGATCGTTCCTCTCAACAAAACAATGACGAACCATAGCCTCATAATCTAAATAAGCAGGAGGCAACTCAATATCATCCTCACGTATGGTTACCCCAAGAAAATTAGCTAAACGGGTTGCATAAATTCCACCAAAGAAATCTCCATTAAATCTATTATTATGCAACCTACATGCAACAATGGCTCCCAAATTATAATGTTTATCTCCTAACACAACACTCCTGAGAACACTGAGGTCAGCGACACACATGTGACATGCTTCATCCTTACCATTTATGCACCTACCTATGAAGAGAGCAAAATAATGTATAGCAGGAAAATGAATACTCCCTATGGTAGCTTCTTCTATGTCTCTAGATTCGCCCACAGTTATACCAGCAAGAAAATCTCTAAATTCAGATTTGCGAGGTTCATTAGGACTACCCCATTGTGGAAGTTTGCAAGCAGTATTAATATCCTTGAAGTCCATAGTATAAGAATTTTCATAAAGATCAAACAAGAAAGTTTGAGAATTGTGTGACGATGAAAATTCAAACCTCCTCACAAAGGAATTAGTGAGATAGTGGTACTGACGGCACTTAGCTGCCTCAAAGCTCACAAGATCAGCGTTACGCACATATGCGTTAAATTCTTCCTTGATTCCTGCTCGATCCATGAAGTCCTCTGAAGGCCATTAACAAGCCCGCACTTGAGCGTCCCTTGGTGGTTCATCGTCAGCATCACGCATTGCAAGCCCGGGTCCTTGCTTCCTTGAAGGGCCACCTTGGTACATTTTCCTAAACATATTTCTTCCTCTGGAAAGTTTCTAAAATTTTTAGTAACTTCAAATAAAAGTGAACCAAACTCAACTAAGTTGATAGCAACTACTCCCACAAGTGCCTAGAGACTATATCATGCATTAGAACTACTTGGAACCATATAATATTGACATGCAAGCTCAAGAACATGGTCACCTAGGCAGCACAAATTTGCAATGAATAAAGCACTAGAACAAAAACTAATTGGACCATTGGAGGAGTTACATACCAAGGAACAATCCTCCAAAGCGCTAGAACTCGTGCTTGACCTGGTTGGTGATTTTTTGGGAGGAAGAAGAAGTGTGTGGGTGCAGGAATAAGTGGAGGGGAGCCACCATGGGCCCACGAGGCAGGGGGCGCGCCCAGGGGGTGGGCGCGCCTGGACCTCGTGGCAGTGCAGCAGCCCCCGATGTGTTCTCAGTGCCAAATATTCTCAAATATTCCAAAAAATCATATTTCAATTTCGGGGCATTTGGAGAACTTTTATTTTCGGGGTTATTTTTTATTGCACGGATAAATTAGAAAACAGACAGAAAAATACTATTTTTACTTTATTTCAACTAAATAACAGAAAGTAAAAAGAGGGTACAGAAGGTTGTGCCTTCTAACTTCATCCATCTCATGCTCATCAAAAGGAATCCACTAACAAGGTTGATCAAGTCTTGTTAACAAACTCATTCCGAATAACATGGAACCGGAGAAATTTCGAGTAACACTATGTTACCTCAATGGGGATATGCACGTCCCCAATAATAAGAATATCATATTTCTTCTTCACAGTAGGAAGAGAAAATTCAAAACCTCCAAAAATAATCGATGGAATTTTTCCAATAGAGTTTATACTATGAACTTGAGGTTGTTTCCTCGGAAAGTGTACCGTATGCTCATTACCGTTAACATGAAATGTGACATTGCCTTTGTTGCAATCAATAACAGCCCCTGCAGTATTCAAAAAGGGTCTTCCAAGAATAATAGACATACTATCGTCCTTGGGAATATCAAGAATAACAAAGTCCGTTAAAATAGTAACGTTTGCAACCACAACGGGCACATCCTCACAAATGCCGACATGTATAGCAGTTGATTTATCAGCCATTTGCAAAGATATTTCAGTAGGTGTCAACTTATTCAAATCAAGTCTATGATATAAAGAGACAGGCATAACACTAACACTGGCTCCAAGATCACATAAAGCAGTTCTAACATAATTTCTTTTAATGGAGCATGGTATAGTGGGTACTCCTGGATATCCAAGTTTCTTAGGGATTCCAGCCTTAAAAGTATAATTAGCAAGCATGGTGGAAATTTCAGCTTTCGGTATCTTTCTCTTATTAGCAACAATATCCTTCATATACTTGGCATAAGGATTCATTTTGAGCATATCAGTTAATCGCATACGCAAAAAGATAGGTCTAATCATTTCAGCAAAGTGCTCAAAAATCTCATCATCCTTTTCCTTGGATGGTTTGGGAGGAAAAGGCATGGGTTTCTGAACCCATGGTTCTCTTTCTTTACCGTGTTTCCTAGCAACAAAGTCTCTCTTATCATAATGTTGATTCTTTGATTGTGAGTTATCAAGATCAACAGCAGGTTCAATTTCTACATCATTATCATTGCTAGGTTGAGTGTCAACATGAACATCATCATTAACAGTATCACTAGGTTCATGTTCATTACCAGATTGTGTTTCAGTATAAGAAATAGAAATATCATTTGGATTCTCAGGTGTTTCAGCAATAGGTTCACTAGAATCATGCAAAGTCCTATCATTTTTGTTTTTCTTCTTTTTAGAAGGACTAGGTGCATCTATATTAGTTCTTTGAGAATCCTGCTCAATTCTCTTGGGGTGACCTTCAGGATACAAAGGTTCCTGAGTCACTTTACCCCCTCTAGTTGCAACTCTAACAGCAAAGTCATTATTCTTACTATTCAATTCATTGAGAAAATCATTCTGAGCTTTAAGTACTTGTTCTATTTGAGTGGTGACCATAGAAGCATGTTTACTAATGAGTTTAAGTTCACCTTTAACTCTAGACATATAATCACTCAAGTGTTCAATCATATAAGCATTGCGTTTTAATTCTCTACCAAAATAAGCATTGAAGTCTTCTTGCTTAACCATAAAGTTATCAAACTCATCCAAACATTGGCTAGCAAACTTAGTAGGAGGGATTTCAGCTTTATCATATCTATAGAGAGAATTTACCTTTACTACATGTGTCGGGTTATCAAGACCATGCGTTTATTCCATAGGTGATGAACTAAGACCATAGATTTCTTCAACAGGCGGTAAATTAAGACCATGTATTTCTTCAACAGGAGGTAAATTCTTAACATCTTCAGCTTTAATACCTTTTTATTTTATAGATTTCTTTGCCTCTTGCATATCTTCAGGACTGAGAAATATAACATCCCTTTTCTTCGGAGTTAGCTTAGGAGTTGGTTCAGGAAGTGTCCAATTGTTTTCATTGGTCAACATATTATTCAATAGAATTTCAGCTTCATCTGGTGTTCTTTCCCTGAAAACACAACCAGCATGACTATCCAGTTGGTCTCTGGAAGCATCAGTTAGTCCATTATAAAAGATATCAAGTATTTCATTTTTCTTGAGAGGATGATCAGGCAAAGCATTAAGTAATTGGAGAAGCCTCCCCAAGCTTGTGGGAGATCTCTTCTTCAATTTGCACAAAATTATATATTTCCCTTAAAGCAGCTTGTTTCTTATGAGCAGGGAAATATTTAGCAGAGAAGTAATAGATCATATCCTGGGGACTACGCACACAACCAGGATCAAGAGAATTAAACCATATCTTAGCATCACCCTTTAATGAGAACGGAAATATTTTAAGGATATAATAGTAGCGAGTTTTCTCATCATTAGTGAATATGGTGGCTATATCATTTAATTTAGTAAGATGTGCCACAACAGTTTCAGATTCATAGCCATAGAAAGGATCAGATTCAACCAAAGTAACTATATCAGGGTCAACAAAGAATTCATAATCCTTATCAGTAACAAAGATAGGTGAAGTAGCATAAGCAGGATCATATTTCATTCTAGCATTCAGAGTTTTTTGTTTCAGCTTAGCTAATAAATTCTTAAGATCACTTCTATCATTGCAAGCAAGAAAGTCTCAAGCAGTTTCTTCATCCATAACATAGCCCTCAGGCACAACAGGCAATTCATATTTAGGGGGAGAATCTTCATCATCACTTTCATCAATATTATCAGTTTCAATAATTTCATTCTCTCTAGCCCTAGCAAGTTGTTCATCAAGATATTCACCAAGTGGCATAGTAATATCAAGCATAGAAGTAGTTTCATCATAAGTATAATGCATAGCAGAAGTGGCATCATCAATAACATGCGACATATCATAATTAATAGCAGAAGCAGGTTTAGGTGTCGCAAGTTTACTCAAAACAGAAGGTGCATCAAGTGCAGAGCTAGATGGCAGTTCCTTACCTCCCCTCGTAGTTGAGGGTTAAATTTTTGTTTTCGCGTCTTTCAAGTTCTTCATAGTAACCAGCAGATATAAATCCCAAGTGACTCAAAGAATAGAGCTATGCTCCCCCGTAACGGCGCCAGAATATAGTCTTGATAACCCACAAGTATAGGGGATCGCAACAGTTTTCGAGGGTAGAGTATTCAACCCAAATTTATTGATTCGACGCAAGGGGAGCCAAAGAATATTCTCAAGTATTAGCAGTTGAGTTGTCAATTCAACCACACCTGGATAACTTAATATCTGCAACAAAGTATTTAGTAGCAAAGTAGTATGGAAGTAACAATAGCGGCAGCAAAAGTAATATTTTTGGGTTTTGTAGTGATTGTAACAATAGCAACGGAAAAGTAAATAAGAGAAGAACAATATATGAAAACCTCATAGGCATTGGACCGGTGATGGAGAATTATGCCGGATGCGGTTCATCATGTAACAATCATAACATAGGGTGACACAGAACTAGCTCCAATTCATCAATGTAATGTAGGCATGTATTCCGAATATAGTCATACGTGCTTATGGACAAGAACTTGCATGACATCTTTTGTCCTACCCCCCCCGTGGCAGCGGGGTCCTAATGGAAACTAAGGGATATTAAGGCCTCCTTTTAATAGAGTACCGGACCAAAGCATTAACACATAGTGAATACATGAACTCCTCAAACTACGGTCATCACCGGGAGTGGTCCTGATTATTGTCACTTCGGGGTTGCCGGATCATAACACATAGAAGGTGATTATAGACTTGCAAGATAGGATCAAGAACTCACATATATTCATGAAAACATAATAGGTTCAGATCTGAAATCATGGCACTCGGGCCCTAGTGACAAGCATTAAGCATAGCAAAGTCATAGCAACATCAATCTCAGAACATAGTGGATACTAGGGATCAAACCCTAACAAAACTAACTCGATTACATGATAAATCTCATCCAACCCATCATCGTCCAGCAAGCCTATGATGGAATTACTCATGGACGGCGGTGAGCATCATGAAATTGGTGATGGAGGATGGTTGATGATGACGATGGCGACGGATTCCCCTCTCCGGAGCCCCGAACGGACTCCAGATCAGCCCTCCCGAGAGAGTTTAGGGCTTGGCGGTGGCTCCGTATCGTAAAACGCGATGATTCCTTCTCTCTAATTTTTTTTATCCTCGAACACGAATATATGGAGTTGGAGTTGAGGTCGGTGGAGCTCCAGGCGGCCCATGAGGCAGGGGGTGCGCCCAGGGGGGCAGGCGCGCCCCCCACCCTCGTAGAAAGGGTGTGCCCCCCTGGCCTTGATTCTTTCGTCATTATTTTTTATATTTTCCAAAAATAATCTCCATGAAGTTTCAGGTCATTCCGAGAACTTTTGTTTCTGCAAAAAAAATAACACCATGACAATTCTGCTGAAAACAACGTCAGTCCGGGTTAGTTCCATTCAAATCATGCAAGTTAGAGTCCAAAACAAGGGCAAAAGTGTTCGGAAAAGTAGATACGTTGGAGACGTATCATTGATGGTTTCGGCCCAAAAGTTGTATGGAGACTTGAACTCCGCCATCATGGTCCTTGCCGCATCCATCAACGTCCGGTTCTTCCTCTCCGGTACACCATTTTGTTGAGGGGTGTAAGGTGTGGAATATTGATGCTTGATCCCCTCATCACTAAGAAACTCATCCAAGGTGTAGTTCTTGAACTCGGTGCCGTTGTCACTTCTTATCGTCAAGATCTTTAAATTGTGTTGGCGTTGAGCTTCATTTGCAAAGTCAATGACGGTTTGTTGGGTCTCACTCTTCCTCTTGAAGAAGTACACCCAAGTGTATATTGAATAATCATCCACAATCACCAAGCAATACTTTCTACACCCAAGACTATCAAAGGAGGGAGGCCCAAAGAGATCCTAGTGAAGGAGCTCCAAAGGCCTCTTCGAGTAAATGATAGTCGTGGGAGGGTGAGCCTTCTCATGTAACTTTCCTTCAATACAAGCACTGCAAGCATGATCTTTGGCAAAACTAATATTTCTTAGTCCACGGACATGGTCCCCCTTGAGAAGACTTTGCAAAGATCTCATATTGACATGGGCTAAACGGCGTTGCCAAAGCCATCCCACGTCAACTTTAGCCATTAGGCATCACTACTAGGGAAAAAACTATACACAGAATCTTAGCAGCAGCGCGGCTCAAAAAGGAGCGCTGCTGCTAATTAATGAGAGCGCTGGTGCGGGAAACTCGCATCGACAAGTGTTTAGCGATGGCAGCTTCGGTGTAAACTGCTGCTGCTACAAATATCGTGGCGGTGTCCACCAAACTCCATTTAGCAGTAGCGCGTTGCCGCGAGCCGCGCTACTGCTATGGATGTAGTAGTAGTGCGCTTTTTCTGAGGTCGCTACTTCTAAATTTCAGATTGGCACACTTTTTGGTCCCGGTTAGCAGTAGCGTCGCTGCCCAAAGCGCGCTGCTGCTACTTACTTAGCAGCAGCGCGTTTTAGCTCCCGCGCTACTGCTAATCCGCACCAACCCACCACCTTTTCCCCACCCGTCCCTCCCCCTTCCCCTCCTCTCTTCCCTTTCCCCTACCTCCCACATGCTCCCACTCTCACTCTTCTTCTTCCTCAATACTTCTCCCCCATTACTCTCTCTCTTCTATCGACCTTTCTCTCTCTCTTCATTACTCCTACCTAACTACAACACCTCCATTAATGCATCTCCTTTCTCTTTTTCCTTCCCCCTCCACTAGTTGAAGTTGTCTCCTCCCAAATTAGGTAGCTAGGTAGATGTAGGATTTAGTTAAGTGACCTATTTGCCCCTAACTAGATCTATCTTTGTCAAGAAGAGCTTTGTGCACTTTTGATCTCCCTACAACATCATCTCCACCGTGTGCTCGATCTCGAGATAGAGGTTATGTGTGTGTGATATGTTTATGGAAATTGTGTGTGTTGCATGAGTTGACGCCAAATTGTGCTTTTGAATTGCCTATGTTTTGCCGAAATGTCGATTTATTTCCGTTTCGGCGAATTCCGGGCAAACTCTAGATCCATATATGTCCTATTTTTATGGAAGGTCATGCCTAATTTTTGTATGACTTTGATGCATGCACACATTTTTATAATCAATTTGTTTTATTATTACCGTGCAGACGTTCATGGTGGTCAGTGGAACGATGGTGGACAGGTGGTTGCGGTCGGCGGTGCAGGACATGAAAGAAAATAACCTGACAGAGGTTTTATGTCCGTGTCGAAAATGCAAAGGAATAGTTTGGCTCGACCCTATGGCGATGGTCGTGTCGGCGCACCTGCTCATGACTGGTTTCATGGATGGCTATACTCGGTGGATAATTGAAGATGAGGATGACGATGTTGAGGATGCCGACGGGCAGGCAATGATGACACGGGCAAGGCGAAGAGATGATCGATAATGGCGGCGGGAAGAGGCGGACATGGCGGCGGAGAAGGGGCCGGACATGGCGGCGGAGAGAACGACATGGACTCCACGCAGCAGAGTTCGTCGTTACTAAGTTCAATCGCAAGGGACCCTCATGTTCAAGCATTGCTTCGCAAGGAGGCAATCTTGAGAGAGCTACTTCTAGAGAGGAGGCTAAGCTGGAGCAACTGGTGGTAGACTCAAACACTCCATTGTATGATGGTTGCAATCCTGAGGTGACCCGCTTGAGTTTCACGCTCCAACTCCTGAAGACGAAGGCTAAAAGCAAATGGACCGACACTAGCCTCGATGAGCATCTCAAGTACCTAAAGGATGTTCTTCCCGGGGGTAATCTATGTCCTACTAGTGTTGATGAGGCCAAGAAGATCGTGTGCCCTCTTGATCTGCCACACGTTAGATACCATGCATGCATCAACGATTGCATAATTTATCGGAAGGAGCACGCGGAAAAAACAAGCTGTCCGGTGTGCAATGCTTCTCGATACAAGAAGGCCGGGAAGAAATGTCCCCAGAAAGTTGTATGATACTTACCGATCCTCCCCGCTCCGGAGGTATTTTGTAGATCCCAAGGAAGCAAAGCTATTGCGCTGGCACGCGGAGAGGAAGAAGCCCGACGATGGAGATGATCAGAAGCTGAGACACGTGAAGGATGGAAGCCGGTGGAGGCGTTGAATAGCTTCTATCGGTATTTTGAATGTGATGCAAGGAACATCGTGCTCGGGCGTGTACCGATGGCATGAATCCGTTTGGCAACCGTAACACCAACCATAGCACATGGCCCGTGTTTGTATGGATGTACAACCTCCCCTGGTTGTGCATGAAATCGAAGTACATTCACATGAGCATGCTTATTCAAGGGCGAAACAACCAGGAAATAATATTAATTTGTATCCGGGGCTACTTCAAGAGGAGTTAGACACGTTATGGAAAACACCGGCCAAGACATGGGACGCCAGCAAAGGCGAGTATTTCAACATGAGAGCCGCGCTGATCACGACAGTGCACGAATATCTTGGTTACGTCTATGTGGCAGGCCAGGTGTGCCATGGATATTGCGGATGCACGTGGTGCATGGATGATACGACGTCTCATTAGCTAACGTCAAGGAAAGATGGCGGGTCTGGGAAAATCGTGTACATGGGGCATCGAAGATGGCTTGAACAGGACGACCCGTGGAGAAACCGTGGAGATTTATTCAATGGTCACGCTGAGCATCGAGGACCTCCACGTAAGCGGAGCGGTGCCAAAATCGATGAGCTGTTGAAAAACTGGAAGGAGTGCCCCGCATCGGGAAAGACGATGAAAAAGGCGCGGAGCCGCTGTTGAAGGTATGGAAGGCGAGGTATGTGTTCGGGACTTGAGTCTTGGGACAAACTCGATACACCTCATTGCCTTGATCAAATGCATATCTATAAGAATGTCCTTGAGAGCTTGCTCGCAACAATCGATGAACATGCGGATAAGACCAAGGATGGGCGAAGGCAAGAAAAGACTTGCAAGATTTGAAAATCAGGAAGATCTGGACATGCCGCCCGTAAAATGTCGAGGAGACAGAGGCACGGGAGAAGAAGGGCAAGAAAATAAAGAAAGAGGATTATTGCCCCCTTCTTGCTTCACCTTAAGTCGCTGAGATCAATCAATTCTTTAAGTGCCTTACGAGTCAAAGTTAGTTCCGATTCTTCGTGGCAAGATAAGCAGATATCTAGACACGGACAAGAAAAGGTTCAGCGGGATGAAGTCTCATGACTGTCATGTGATGATGACGCAGATACTACCTGTTGCCCTTAGAGGGATAATGGACAAGCACGTCCGTGACACGCTTATTGGTCTCTGCAACTTTTTCCATGTCATCTCTCGAAAGTCGATCAGTGTGAAGCAGCTCCGAAGGCTACAGGAAGAGATCGTTGTGATACTGAATGAGCTTGAGATGTACTTCCCGCCCGCGTTCTTTGATGTGATGGTGCATCTGTGTGTCCATATTGTGGATGACATAATAGGCCTGGGGCCGTCATTCCCGCACAACATGATGTCGTTTGAGAGGATGAATGGGATCATCAAAGGATTCTTTCGTAACATGTCCCGTCCGGATGGAACCATCGTCCAGGGCTATTTGACACAAGAGTGCATCTCTTTCTGTGAGAATTTTCTATATGGCGCAGACCAGCCGCCTGGTGTTAGTGTTGGTTTGCCCGTTAACAAGCACGATGGGAGGCTCGAAGGAGATGGTCTTTGCAAGCGGTCGCGAGGAACTGCACGTGGCATACTCAGATCGATGCAGCGACTTTGACAGAGCAAACTTGGTAGTGCTACAACACCTAGACGAGGTAGATCCTTTCGTGGCACCGCACAAAGAAATTATCGCAAAGAAGTATCATGACCGGGGGGTATGCAGGACGAACGCCGAAGTTACTAGAGAGCACAACTCCACTTTCCTGCATTGGTTCAAAGAGCATATTATTGCTTATCCCCCGGAGGAGGGCTCTAAGGACGGATTGCTCATATACGCCTTAGCACATGGCCCGTCGCCCAACCTCGTAACCTATCAGGCATATGATATCAAAGGATACACGTTGTACACGGAGGCCAAAGATATGGACTGAGATGATCAGAACTCAGGGGTGACGATGGAATGCATGACTGGCAGCGACAACGGCAAGAATCGAGCGATTTTACGGAAGGGTCAAGGAGATCTGGGAGGTTGACTACTCTGGACTGCACAACACGACGATGTTCCGTGTCAGATGGGCAAAGAATGTCGAAAGAGAAAACCAGATTTTCACTACCATGAGTATACCCGACGCCAAGAGCGCTACCGTGAACGCTATCGCAAAAAACGAGCCATGGATACACGCTAAGCACGTGACACAATGCTTCTTCATAACCGACCCATGCAATCCCAGTCGCGTTGTCGTGAGGAGAGGCAAAAGGAACATCATTGGAATGGATGGAGTCGCCAACGAGGAAGACTATGATCAGTACGGCAACCCAATGAGGGAAGATGACGATGATGATGAAGTATATGTCAAAAGAAGAATCAATACTACATTACCTAAGAAAAATCATACTCCATGGAAAAGGCAAAGTCACAAAGAGGGGCTCAATTATTCTTGACGAACAAGAAGGAAAGAAGCTGACTCAAAAACGAAAACGCGTCAATACTGAGGAACCGTATGTTATCGGTCAAATGATGTAATATATATATATATATATGTTCCTATTTTGTATACACACTTAGCCATTATTACGCATGGGTATGATGTATATATATATATATATATATATATATATATATATATATATATATATATATATATATATATATATATATATATATATATATATATATATATATATGTTCCTATTTTGCATACATATTTAACCGTCAAATGATGCAATATATATCGCCTCCTTCGTTCTTTGCTCTCGGAAATAAAAGTGGAGAAAATAAAGGAAAAGAAAAGGAAAACTGGCGTAGCGAAGGTAGTAGCAGCGCGTTTTGTCTAAACCGCTACAGCTACTGAAGGTAGTAGTAGCGCATTTCGTATAAACCTCTACAGTTACTGAAGGTAGTAGCAGCGCGTTTTGTCCAAATGCACTGCTGCTACGTCCACTTAACCCAAAATTCTCACTATCCCTGCTTCATCCCGCCTTTTTCCCCCAAATCCCCACTCTCTCTTCCCCCGTCGCTCGCCCCCGACCCCGGCACTCGCCCCGACCTGCCCTCGCCGCGACCCGACCCCGACGCCGCCTCGACCCAACCTCGCCCCGACCCCCGGCGCTCTCCCCGACCGTCGGCCTCGCCTCCCTCCTCTGCTTCCTCCCCTCCCAACCTCGGCCGTCGTCGGGCCTGCCTCCTCGCCCCTACACCCTCTGTAAACCCCCCCCCTCTCTCTCTGCTAGGGTTCTTCGGTTAATTTAAATATGTTAATTAGGTTATCTATTTAGTTATGAATTTAGCTAGGTTTCAAAATTAGCTGAATTTATATGCAAATTTGAACTGGACATGTGATATGTGGATATGTCATGTTTTGGACATGTCATGTTTGGAAAATGATCCGAGTGGCCTATGTTACGCCGGAATGTTGATTCATTTCCGTTCCGGTGAATTTCAAGCGCTCGATATGTCCATTTTTTTAGCAAAGGTCATGCCGAAATTTCCCGTGAATAAAGGCATGATTTGTGCTACATAGTTGGCATATCGAGTGCTGGCACATAGATTTCTTTTTTATGTCATTTCTCATTTATTCATACTTATAGAAATAAATGAGGACACTTAATCATAGGAAACATGTTGAACAACGAAGAAACTGGGCCTTCTGACCAAGATGCAGACGAGATGGATTATGAGGGTGAACAAGAGTACCTCGACTATTTGACTGCTAAGCAAGGTTTGCAGGTCGGCCTCGATGATGGTACTGCCGCCGACAATGACACCAACGGTGCCGGCACCGATGGCGGCGCCGAGACCGGTGGGGAAGGTACCGGCGGGGAAGATACCGACGGGGAAGGTACCGGCCCCGATGCCGCTACCGAAAAGAGGAAGCATAAGAGGCAGAGGATACGAAAACCTAACAAACTAGGGATTGGACGACTTGTGATCACAAAGATGGCACCTGGCAAGTTTGAGCCGTTAGAGCCGGAAGAACCTCGCAAGTGCTATGGGAACCAAGTAGGATGCATCCTATGGGAATGCGTGAGCATCAACGACGATGACTTAAGGAGTAAAGAACATTTGACGCAGTTGCTCCTAACGAAGTTGCACAAGAGATTCAAGTTCCCCGACCGGGATGATAACATAGAACAACCGTGGGATGATCTGAAGATGAAAAAGATTAACAATCACGCCATGGGCATGTTCAGCAATGATTTGGCCTCCTGGAAAGGGAGGGTGAAACGAGCTATTGAGGCTGATGAACCCCTGTCCAAGATTCTGGAGGAAAATCCGACACTTACGGAAGAGGAGTTTGAAAAGTTCAAGGACACTTGCGCTACCGAGGCAGCCAAGGCTAAGGCTGCAAAATTCAAGAGCCTTCAGCAAAGGAACACGGGGAAGCATCGCCTCGGAAGCCGTGGCTACCTCGGTAAAAGGCCCATATGGGATAAGGAGGATGCGGAACGTGAAGCCGCAGGTCTCCCAGACCCCTTCGCGAAGTTCACCAACTCCTTGGAGCATGACTTCATCAGGGCCCGCTACAAGTGGGACAAGGAGAAAAAGGTTTTTTACACGGACAAGATCATGAGGAAATTGATTAGACTACTAGAGAAGCAACACCAGCTTGCGTTGAAAGCCCTACTTCTCGATGAGGCCCAAGTGGGACACCCTCTCAACCGGCCTTGAAGCGAACTTAAGGGACTCCCTTTGGGCCAGCGGCGCAATATGGTCGTGTGCATGATGCCGAGACGGCGCCACGTGGAAGGTGTTTTACAACGAGGGCCCGGAGGCCAAGAAGCGAAAAGAAGTTTAGTCAGCGGACATCGGCGTTAAGGTGAAGCTTGCGGTCGAGAAAAAAGCAGCTGAGGACGCAAAAAAGCGATCGAGGACAAATATGAGTTGCTCAGAAGAGCGTCGATGCAGCTGGAATTGCTGCGAAATGATTTTGCTACTAACTTGGTTCGATTATCATCAATCGGACGAAGGAAAATCCAGACAAGGCGGTACATGATTTCCGTTGCCCGTTTCGTCGGGAGCAACTCCATGAAAACAACACCATCGCACCATCACTTGCTCAGCAACCGGGCCTCCTCTCGCGGCTGCTCCCGCTCATAGCAGCCCGTCCTCGATCTCTGGGCGCTAGGTGGGCCTTCATCTTTGGCTGAGCTCGGCGCGTCACGGTAATTACATGTCGCACCAACATATATATATATATATATATATATATATATATATATATATATATATATATATATATATATATAATATTCCATTTTGTTGCCTTTCGTTTGTTTCACATACAGACATATGTGTTTTGCAGCGAAAAAAACCACATGCACCATACTCTACTTGATCAAAGGCGGAAGGTGGGCGTGGGAAAGGGGATGATAATGGACCCCTCGCAACCCTCGTTCCACAACCAGCCGATCCCACTGGGCACTTCAGGTTAGCTTGACGATGTGAAATCGGGCACGGATTTGCCTCCTCGACAAAGCATGTGGGAGCGGACGATGAGACCCCACCGCGGTTGGGTGCTTCTATGGCCAAAGAATCTTATTCGTCTGGAGCCGACCGAGAGCACACCAATAACCACACATCAACAAGCATGTGCGGAGACCACCACCCTGCCTACGCAATTACCAGCTCCTGTAGTGCCGGGTGAGAGCGGCGGACAACATGATGAAGGGGGTGCAATAGGAACTTCATTGGCCACAACTTCCTTTTGATTGCTCAAAAGGTCGTTGAGGTTCTTCTCACCTTGTATGCACGACACAAGGCCTTTCTCAAGTTGCTCCTTCAACTTTGCATTCTCCTCAACAAGATTCACATTCTCACAACAAGGGTTAGTAGCATTTGCATTATCAATTAAAACCATATGAGGAAAAGTGGCTTTCTCCTTGGATAGCTTTACTTGGAGCTGATCATGAGACTCTTTAAGGCTAGCATGAGTACCTTTCAAGGCCTTGTGAGCCTTGTCAAGTATATCAAACTCCTCCTTGAGACTAGCAAGATCAACCCCAAGTTTGGCCTTCTCGGAATTTAGCACACGAGATACAACAAGGGCATGATCAAGATCTTTCTTCAATTTAGCATGGTCATCATTGTGTGACTCCTCAAGAGCCAAACGATGATTGCGCTCTTCCTCAAGTGTATTAGAGAGATCCGATATCTCATCGACATAGTCATGGCTATGCCCCTCCATCTTAGAGATGGCTTCTTGGATTTACCCTTGAGCTTACTCATAAAAGACTCAAATTCATTTTACTCCACATTAGACCCCTCACTTTCGTCAATGCAATCCGTCAAAGAAGGATTAGTAATGATGGTAGTTTTGATGTTGGGGTTACCTTGTTGGTGGCTTTAGCCATGAGGCACTTGGTGGTGATGTTCTCATTGGGTGAGTCGAAGAGGGACACCCGTGGAGTTGTCGCAATGGCAACGGAGGCCATGGAAACCGGCTCACTGTCTTCATCATCCTCATCCTCATTGTACTCTTCTTGTGCCACCAACCCCTTGGGAGGAGTCTTCTTGGTGAAGTTTTTCTTGTTGGGGAAAGACTTGGCCTTGTCTTTTCGGATTAGCTTGCCACCATTGTCTTCCCTCTTCTCATATGGGCACTCCGCAACAAAGTGGCTCACACTGCCACAATTATAGCACGTTCTCACACGTTGCTTGCCCTTGGCGCCACTTGAGTTGCTCTTGTTGAAGTTGGGCCTTGAGTTCTTCTTGCTCCAAAATTGCCTTTAAGCGAGAGCCATGTGCTCATGATAATCATATTTTGTATCTTCAGGGCTGCTCTCTTCTTGTTTCTCTTTGTCCTCTTCTTCCACACTAGCCTTGGCCTTCAAGGCAAGGTTGGGCTTCTTTGCTCTTTGAGAACACAACACCGCGTTGTCAGCGGTCCTGTCCAAGATCCTCATTATCACAAACTCATCCAACACTTCACTTGAGGACAATGTGTGGAAGTCCGGCCTTTGACGGATGACGGAGGACATGGCCTTGTGGTACGACATCATGGCCTTGAGGAACTTGCGCTTGATCCAATTGTCATCTGTATCCTTGCTCCCATGATCTCGGAGTGAGACCGCGAGAGTGGTCAATCTCCGGTAAAGCTCACGAGGTTCTTCATCTTCATTCATTGCAAACTCATCGGCTTCATCTTGCACCACTTCATATTGGAGCGTTGAATGCTTGCGCTTCCCTTGTAAAGGGAAACAACATAGTGCCATGCTTCCTTGGCCATGGTGATAGGTCGGATATGTGCAATGTCTTCGGATGGAATTGTATCTTGGATGATGAAGAGAGAATTCTCATTGAATTGATGATCCGCGGCTTCTCTAGGGCTAAGTTGCTTGGGTCATGCGGATAGAAACCTTGCTCAATAATTGTCCAAAGATTAGTGTTAACATGATTTAAATGACGTTTAAAGCGATAGACCCAAGAGTCAAAATCCTCATTTTTCACAATGTCAGGAGGAGAACCCGCATGATTTAAATGAGTGGAGGGAACCGGTCCTCCATAAGTAAGAGGTGGTTCAACATGGGCATAGATGTCGTTTCCACTTTTGCCACTAGACAAAGGAACTTTATCAGTAGTAGCTTCCCCATTGTCGGAGTTAGCATCCGTAACCTTGTTAGTGGGATCGACCACTTCCAACGGTGCGGTGGATAATTTAAGACCATCAAAAAGTTCTTAAGCATGCCATTGACCTCGGCCGTCATGGAGGTTTTCAATGTGTCCAAAGCCATATTGACCTCCTCACGTGAGACCGAGGTTATCCCATCGGTCGTAGACGAGGACGGAATCACACTGGGGTACTCCTCCTCATCGTCTATGGTGTCAACAATACTCTTCGGATGGCAAAGTCCTTAATAAAGAGATGAGGCTCTGATACCAATTGAAAGGATTGATATAGTTGACAAGAGGGGGGTGAATAGGCAACTAACATTTTTTTGTCTTTTGAGGGAGTCCTGGACTAGGGGGTGTCCGGATAGCCGAACTATCATCGCGGCCGGACTCCAAGACTATGAAGATACAAGATTGAAGACTTCGTCCCGTGTCCAGATGGGACTTTCCTTGGCGTGGAAGGCAAGCTTGGCGATACGGATATGTAGATCTCCTACCATTGTAACCGACTCTGTGTAACCCTAACCTATCCGGTGTCTATATAAACCGGAGGGTTTTAGTCCATAGGACGAACAACAATCATACCATAGGCTAGCTTCTAGGGTTTAGCCTCCTTGATCTCGCGGTAGATCTATTGTTGTACTACCCATATCATCAATATTAATCAAGCAGGAGTAGGGTATTACCTCCATCGAGAGGGCCTGAACTTGGGTAAAAACATCGTGTCACTCGTCTCCTGTTACCATCCGCCTAGACGCACAGTTCGGGACCCCCTACCCGAGATCCGCCGGTTTTGACACCGACATTGGTGCTTTCATTGAGAGTTCCTCTGTGTCGTCACGGATAGGCCCGATGGCTCCTTCAATCATCAACAACGACGCAGTCCAGGGTGAGACTTTTCTCCCTGGACAGATCTTCCTATTCGGCGGTTTTGCACTGCGAGCCAATTCGCTTGGCCATCTGGAGCAGATCGAAAGCTATGCCCCTGGCCATCAGGTCAGATTTGGAAGTTTGAACTATACGGCCGATGTCGCGGAGACTTGATCTTCGACGGATTCGAGCCCAGCCGAGCGGCGTCGCCTTGTCTCGATGGGTGCGATCTAGCTCGCCGCGACGGTGCCTCGAGGTCCGATCAAGATCCGCTCCGACCCTTAGTCCGGGCCGGATTCCCCGATCGAGGGCGAGTGGTTGGACACCGCCTGGGGCTACGATCTCACGGCGATTGAGCGAACTCCATCCCTGTCCTTGGCGGCTCGGACTCAAAGGCGCGGACTCCTCTCCGGACTTGAACCCTCCGCGCCCCGCCAAAGCGAATCCAATTGGGCGCGGTCATGGAGTTCACTCGCGCGGACATCTTTCAAGACTCGCCCTTTGGCTACATCCCGAATTCACTAAAGTCTCTCACTTTATCCGGAGAGCCCTGGCCGGACTACGGACAGGAAGGTTGGGATGCGGACGACGAAGAAACTGTTGTAGCCACCACCCACTTTGTAGCCACTGTTGATGATTTAACCGACATGCTCGACTTCGACTCCGAAGACATTGACGGTATGGACGACAATGCCGGAGATGACCAAGACCCAGCGCCTACAGGGCACTGGAAGGCCACCTCGTCATACGACATATACATGGTGGACATCCCAAAGGATGGGAATGGCGATGGAACAACGGAGGATGACCCCTCCAAGAAGCAACCGAAGCGCCGACGTCAGCGGCGCTGCTCTAAATCCCGCCACAGCAAAAACGGTGATTCCGGCACGGGAGATAATAACACCCGGACAGTGCCGAAGACAACCCCCTCCAGCAGGACTCAGCGCAGGAGGAGGGAGAAGCAAGTCCGCACGACAGTACGGCAGAAAGAGAGGTAGAGGACGATAATTATGCGCCTCCCTCCGAAGATGAGGCAAGCCTCAACGACGATGAATTCATCGTGCCCGAGGATCCCGCCGAACAAGAGCGTTTCAAACACAGGCTTATAGCCACGGCAAGCAGCCTCAAGAAAAAGCAGCAACAGCTTAGAGCTGACCAAGACCTGCTAGCTGACAGATGGACTGAAGTCCTTGCAGCCGAAGAGTATGAACTCGAACGCCCCTCCAAAAGCTACCCGAAACACAGGCCGTTGCCTCGATCGAGGAGGAAGCACCCAAGTCACCAGGCGACGACATGGCAGATCGCCACCTCGTGGCAGCGACAGAGAAGCCTCTCGGCCCTCCGCTCAAGCCACACCCCGACGCCGCTCAAAAAGTACCAAGGCACGGGAAAACGCGCTGGACTTGCGATATATATTGGAGGATAAGGCAAAACATACAAGATCGATCTACGGATCGTGTGGGCGCCCCACAACACGTGATGATAACCGTCACGTCGGATACAGCAAATCCGGCCGAGTCGAACACAGTAGACAAAGCTCATATGAGCTACGTCATGACATAGCCCAATACAGAGGCGCCGCACACCCACTATGCTTCACAGATGAAGTAATGGATCATCAAATCCCCGAGGGCTTCAAACCCGTAAACATCGAATCATACGATGGTACCACAGATCCTGCAGTCTGGATCGAGGACTATCTCCTCCATATCCACATGGCCCGCGGCGATGATCTACACGCCATCAAATACCTCCCCCTCAAGCTTAAAGGACCAGCTCGTCATTGGCTTAACAGCTTGCCAGCAGAATCAATTGGTTGTTGGGAGGACCCGAAGCCGCATTCCTTGATAACTTCCAGGCACATATGTGCGACCACGGACGCCGATGACCTTAGCCATATAATTCAGCAGCCAGAAGAATCGGCCAGACAATTCTGGACACGGTTCCTCACAAAGAAAAATCAAATCGTTGACTGTCCGGATGCAGAGGCCCTTGCAGCGTTCAAACATAACATCCGTGACGAGTGGCTTGCCCGGCACCTAGGACAGGAAAATCCGAAATCCATGGCAGCCCTTACAACACTCATGACCCGCTTTTGTGCGGGAGAGGACAGCTGGCTAGCTCGTAGTAACAACTTGACCAAAAACCCTGGTAGTTCGAATACCAAGGACAGCAATGGCAGGTCGCGTCGCAACAAAAACAAGCGCCGCATTAACGGCGACAATGATGAAGATACGGCAGTCAATGCCGGATTCAGAGGCTCTAAACCCGGTCAGCGGAAGAAGCCATTCAAAAGTAATACCCGGGGCCCGTCCAACTTGGACCGAATACTCGATCGCTTGTGCGGATACATGGCACCTCGAAAACTAGCCAATCACACCAACAGGATTGTTGGGTGTTCAAGCAAAGCAAGTTAAGTGCCAACTCAATGACAAGGGTTGCATAGCGATGACGAGGAAGAGCCCCGCCACGAACAATAGAGGACAGAAGGGCTTTCCCACACAAGTGTGGACGGTCAACATGATATACGCAACCCATATACCCAAAAGGGAGCGGAAGCGCACTAAGGGACGTATATGCGATGGAGCCAGTCGCTCCGAAGTTCAACCCATGGTCTTCCTGCCCGATCACCTTTGATCGAAGGACCACCCCACTAGCATCCGCCACGGCGGTTTCGCCGCATTGGTTCTTGACCCAATTATTGACGGATTTCACTCACCGTAGTCCCGATGGACGGCGGTAGCAGCCTGAACCTGCTTTATCGGGATACAAGGCGCAAAATGGGCATAGACCCTCAAGGATTAAACCTACAAAGACGACCTTTAAAGGCGTCATACCGGTGTAGAGGCCAATTGTATGGGCTCAGTTACACTCGAAGTGGTCTTCGGATCCCGGATAACTTCCGAATCGAAGAGTTGATCTTCGACATAGTCCCGTTCATGGCGGCTATCACGCGATCTTTCGGACGAACCGCATTGCAAAGTTCAATGCGGTGCCGCACTACGCATACTTCAAGTTCAAGATGCAGGCCCTCGAGGAGTAATCACGGTCAATGGAAACACCGAACGCTCTCTCCGAGCGGAGGAGCACTGCAGCGCCCTCGCGGCGGAGGTGCAAAGCAGCCTCTCACAGCAATGCTCGAGTCCGCCATTAAATGTCCGGACACATCAAGCCGGCGCCCGAGTAACCTACAACAAGACCGCATGGCACGATCCAAGCACGCCAGAGTAATCCGCCCCAACCCCAGCCCTCGCGAAATTGCGAAGCCAGTACTACGCGTACATAACTACGCTCTGGAGATACCATGGGCATAAAGGGAGGGATACGACCACGGCATGCCCAGAATGCGGCTAAACCGCACCACGGGCTCCCGATTGTGTCATTCTTTTTCTTTTTTCCTTTTTCTTTTTTCAGGACTCCGTTTTCCAGAAGTCCTGTCCGACACTAGAATCGCCGAACTCACGATGCAACAGCCAGGGAAGCAGAAAGTTACGTCGAGTGTCCAGGTGGTCTGTACTACGAGCATTATACCTGTTTTACGTACCATCCCGCAGCTTACACCTGGAGGGGGACATGTTAAATAGTCCCATCCCTTGCTTATCGCACAATTTGTATCATTCTGCTTTTATTTACAGTTTCTTTTAATAACCAATATATAGCTCTTGCCTATTATTGCACTCCTTTCTATATCTATATGTTCATTTCATGACATGTTGCACCGTACACTTTGGTACGGCTAATACACCAGGGCTTAAGTACCCCAAAATCATGGTGTGATAAGTCCGAACACTTTCACAAGTGCGGCACCGAACTTATAGCATTATTTGCATCGGCTCGAATCATGTCTTGGGTCAATAGTTGGGTTTGCCCTGCCCTATGTTTTGGTACCTTACGTTCCGTTATATCGGCTAAGGTAGCACTAGGAGAACCATCGGATTGTGCCCCGTTGAGCTGGGTTGAGCACCTCTGGAGAAAGCTAAAACCTGACCGTCATGATAGGGCGAGAGCCGATCGCTGTTCGAGAGGTTTTTTGGTCCCTAAAGACTTATGCCGCTTAGAGCGAGGAACCGGAATTGTCCGCCAAGGCGTGGATAGCGCCCTAACTCGGTCTTCCGAATACTAGGGGCTTCACAAATTTAAAATTATAGAATTCTATGGCTAAGTGAGAGTGTTCAAGCATTATAAGTCCGGTTGCCTTGTTCGCTTCGCTGAGCGCCCCCTAGATGGACCCAAGAATGGGAACAAGAGTGCTCAAGTTTATCCCAACACCCCAGACTCGTGGCATGGGGGCTGAAGCCAACGACTTGCCATCTCTCAAATTTGATAAACGGCCGCATGAAGGTAATATTTTAAATTAACAAGCGTTGCTTAGCGATATGAACAAGTTTTCAGCGCAGGATAACAAATGCGAGTCTATT
This sequence comes from Aegilops longissima, assembly GCA_021605205.1. Classification (NCBI taxonomy): domain Eukaryota; kingdom Viridiplantae; phylum Streptophyta; class Magnoliopsida; order Poales; family Poaceae; genus Aegilops; species Aegilops longissima. The sequence continues at coordinate 514,883,368 of CM038678.1, read as the reverse complement.
CAAACATTAAATCTTTGGAGCACTCATCCGCTATTCGGGCGGGCACCCTTCGGAGGCCCTCATAGTACATTTCGGCATGCGATGCTCCTTTCCCTTGATGGTCTGGTCCATCACAAGCTTCTCCGCATCCAGCTTGCCCCAGTGCACTTTAGCACGGGCAAGGGCCCGACGGACACCTTGATGCAGACGGAGCGCTTGATGACTTCAATCCGTGGACACATCGCCCACCAGCCGCTACACTAAGCCAAGTAGCTCCTGTGCATGGCTTCCAATGGCCCACACCGAACTATAAGGCCCTCATGGCCTGTTCGGCGACCTTGTGGAGCTCGACCAGCTGCTTCAGCTGGTCGCTTGGGGCACTGGATGTCCGCCTCAAAGATACCGAGACCGTAACACCTTCTCCATCAAGCTCCCTCCTTGGCGCGGTAGAATGCGGCAGCATCGCATTACACCACGGGCAGATCTGTGAATGCTGCCGAGAGCTCCGAATCCGGGTAAGTAATAGGTAATTCACTTTCACATTCTTGCTCTGCATAAAGAATGCCTTACCCTCCGCGATCTTCTTTATTGCCTCAATCTCCTAGAGGGCTTTTTGGGCCTCGGCCTTAGCAGCTTTGGCACTCTCAAGAGCCGAAGCAAGCTCGGACTCTCGGGTCTTCGAGTCACGCTCCAAACCCTCGTGTTTTTCCATGAGAGCCTGGAGCTCTTGCCGCACCTCCGCCAGCTGCGCCTCCCCCTTCTCTCACTTGGTGCATTCCGCATCCGCTTTGTTTTCGGCCACGGACACCTCTTCCTTCAGGGTCGCCACTGCTCGTGGCCCCGCAAAGACTCCATGTTATTCCTGTTATTTTTGCAACCAAACCTTTCTATAAGGTATTTCTTTAATAAGGTATTACTTACCTTCCTTGTCCTCGAGCTGCTTCTTGGCAAGGCCGAGCTCGTTCTCGGACCGCCGAGGCTTTGCTTCAATGCATCGACCTCCGCAGTCAAGGCGGCCGAGGTCGCCAGCGAGCCTGCATTCCCATATTGACATACTTATGTTAGACTCCAGGTATATCTTTTAGATCCTTAGTCCGCTTTTCTTTCCTAACACCAAACTAAGCATCAGGGGCTACTGTCTATGCGGTAATATTTTTACATATTCTAAACTTACCTCAAAGCCTGATAGAAGGCTGGTACAGGCTTCGGTCAGCCCGCTCTTGGCGGACTGAACTGTCCGGATCACCGCACTCATAAGAGTGTGGTGCTCCTCCTCGATGGAGGCGCGCCTCCAGTAAGTTATCCGGTGCCTCCGGTTGGACGGAGGACACCGGCGTCTTACCCTTCTTACGAAGGGGCCGCTTGCCGGACTTCGGAGCCGCTGAAGGTTCCGTTATGGAGTCCGGACAAGGGTCGGGCTTAGAGCCCCTGGTGGTCTCGCCCCCCACGCACCTGGAGTTCGGGATGTTGCCTTGCGGCGCCTCCTGTGCCACCTCCTCTCGACCAGGCCCCCCTTGGGGCCCCACCTCGGTGTCGTCCGCAGCGTGAGGTGAGGAGGCGGCCGGAAGTGAAGTACTCTCCATTTCTGACGAACTCAGGGACCCGCTCGTCGAAGCGGCGAGCTCTCCCTTGGGCGGACTGCATGATTGTTCGGCATTAGAGAACACTATCCAATAAAAAAGTCATGGGTATCCGGACACTTACGATCTTGCCAGGCGCTTGGCCCTTGTTGGCCACTCCTCCTCGTCGTTGTCGACGTTGGTGGAGAATTCCGGAGGAAGGGTCCTTCCCTTCTGATTCCTCCGCCTCCCCAGCTGGGGCGGCCTTCCTTTCCTCTCCTCCCCTTTGGGGAGAGACTTCTTTTCCTCCTCCTCGCTCTCGTGGAGAGGATTCGCTCAGATCTCGACAAAGACCAGCGCCGGAGCTCCTTCGAGTTCCGTTGCCTCCTTCTTGGTTTCTTCTTCTCCGCACCACATGAGGTACCGGAGCCAGCAGCCCCGCTCAATCAGGCGCCCGCTGAGTCTTCGGCAAAGGAGTCGGACGATTAACCTGTCCGGACGCTCTTCACCATACCTGTTAAAGGTTAGTGAGTTTTAGATCTCGACATAGAGTCAAACTATGAAAAAGAGTCCCATAAAGGGTAAAATAACTCACCTCGCTGGCTTGACGCTGCGAGCTGAATCCGCGATTCTTGTAGCGGATGTGGGAGCCTCGGCGCCCTTGAACAAGACCTTCGTGCATCTTCGCACGTGGTGTCAAGAGCCTTTTTAGAGTTGAGTGTTGTGCCGGATCGAACTCCCACAATTTGAAGGCCCGTTGTTGGCATGGGAGAATCCGCGGATGAGCATCACCTGGATTACGCTGACAAGCCCGAGATTCTTGTCCACCAGGTTTTGGACGCATGTTTGAGTCCGGATAGCTCATCCGAACCCCCACGTCAGCCCATCTCTTTCCATGACGAGAGCCGTGGGGAAGCCAGATCTGAATTCGGGGCCGCCACCCATTTGGGGTCATGGCTCGGTGATATAGAACCACCCCGATTGCCACCCCTTTATTATCTCCACAAAGGAGCCTCGAGCCATAGGACTTTGGCCATCTTGCCAACCATGGCGCCTCAAGACTCCACTTGACGGCCGCCACTACCTTCGCGGACATTGAAGATCTTCAGCCATGTCAAGTGAGGCTGGATGCAGAGGAAGGCCTCGCACACCCACGATGAACGCCGAGATGTTGAGGATGAAATTGGGCCGATCGTGGAAGTCCAGGCCGTAGTAGAACATGAGCCCCTGGACAAATGGGTGAAGTGAAAACCTAGTCCGCGGAGGAAGTGGGGAGAAACACCACCTCTCATGGGGCCTGGGGGTTGAATGAGCTGCCCGGCGCCGGGCAGCCGTGCACTGCGATGTCGCCGGACAAGTATCCGCCTCCCGCAGCGAGGTGAAAAGGTGGATCCTTATCCCTTATATGGATCGACGGTTAAGCGCCCCCACCAGCCCGATAAAACTCGCTTATCTCCCAAGCCGCAGTAATCAATGGCGCCGGATGGGTTACCCACGTCCGTATTGATGGGAATCCCGAATAAGGGGCACGATCTATGCTTTGATAAGATGTGCCAGGAAACCGCCCGCTAAACACGCTGAGGTGGAACAGTTAAAAACGATTCATATAAGGGCCTGGCCGTGGTGTGATGTCGCCATGAATACGGAGCAGATCTGTCCAAAAGTTATTCTCTATGGTGGTATGTGGAACTTGTTTTGTAGAGCCGACACTATCCTTGTGTTCAAAACGTCTATGAAGTATTTGAGGAGGAACCCGCTTTGCAATGCCGAAGACAATATGCGCTACCGGACTCGTCATTGAAGCCTGGTTCAGGGGCTACCGAGGAGTCCTGGACTAGGGGTGTCCGGATAGCCGAACTATCATCGCGGCCGACTCCAAGACTATGAAGATACAAGATTGAAGACTTGCCCCGTGTCCGGATGGGACTTTCCTTGGCGTGGAAGGCAAGCTTGGCGATACGGATATGTAGATCTCCTACCATTGTAACCGACTCTTTGTAACCCTAACCTATCCGGTGTCTATATAAACCAGAGGGTTTTAGTCCGTAGGACGAACAACAATCATACCATAGGCTAGCTTCTAGGGTTTAGCCTCCTTGATCTCGTGGTAGATCTACTCTTGTACTACCCATATCATCAATATTAATCAAGCAGGAGTAGGGTATTACCTCCATCGAGAGGGCCCGAACCTGGGTAAAAACATCGTGTCCCTCGTCTCCTGTTACCATCCGCCTAGACGCACAGTTCGGGACCCCCTACCCGAGATCCACCGGTTTTGACACCGACAGCTTTTCTTTACCAATTTAAACTTTGTATCAAAGTAGGTTGTCTAGATATGCAACTACGTGAGCAACCTATATGATGCAACAACAACAAGCACACAAGCAAGCAAGAGATGCAACACAAAGTATGCTTGGACAAGTAAAGGTACGAGATAACCAAGAGTGGAGCCAGTGAAGACGAGGATGTGTTACCGAAGTTCCTTCCCTTTGAGAGGAAGTACGTCTCCGTTGGAGTGGTGTGGAGGCACAATGCTCCCCAAGATGCCACTAGGGCCACCATATTCTCCTCACACCCTCACACAATGCGAGATGCCATGATTCCACTATTGGTGCCCTTGAAGGCGGCGACCGAACCTTTGCAAACAAGGTTGGGGCTATCTCCACAACTTAATTGGAGGCTCCCAATGACACCACGAAGCTTCACCACAACGGAATATGGCTCCGCGGTGACCTCAACCGTCTAGGGTGCTCAAACACCCAAGAGTAACAAGATCCGCAAAGGATTAGTGGGGGGAATCAAATTTCTTGGAGGAAGTGTAGATCGGGCCTTTCAACTAATCCCTAGAGAATCAACAATTTTGATTGGCTAGAGAGAGATCTCGTAAATGGAGCTTGGAGCAACAATGGAGCTTGGTATGAAGAGGTAGTCAACTCGAGAAGAAGACTTATATAGGGATATGACAAATCCAACTGTCATCCACTTACTCAGCTCAAGAATTTGCGGTACTACCAGCAAGGGCTCAAGCAGTACTACTGTGGCATCAAGGTATCATCAAGATATGCCGGGCAGGGCTAGACCAGCCCTGATGCGTTGAAGCAAGGAGTGGTAGAACCCTCGGAGTGGTACTACATCTCCCCCTTGCGGTACTACCGCAAGGCAGGATTTGTCTAGGCTGGGAAGACACGGATATATGAAAATACATCCGTGGCTACTTCCGCCGAGTATTTATCTGCAAAAATCCTACACGGTACTATCAAGAAACTCGAGCGGATTATCAAGATAGGGTGCGGATGTAAAATTTACATCCGCCTCTACTTCCGCCAGGTTGCCGTGTTCGCTCGAGGCCACGGTACTACCGCTTCCCATGAGCAAGATTACCGCATGCCCCAAAGACAACCAACGCTAGGAGTCCTTCATTTTGCAGAGACACGAAAAACGGAGGATGCTCCAAAGAGCCAAAGGAAAGGTGGTGCAAAAGGAACATACGCAATGCGATGATTCCACCCAAACCTTTCCAAAGCGGACCCTCTTAATAGTAACGGCTTCCTACGCTAAAAATCCACCGAAAAGAAACGTAGGGAAAACTCCGTCTTCACTAGACTCCGAGGGGCAACGAATCGTCTTGTGCCTAAATATGAGATATCTGAATTGCTCAATGCACACGATTAGTCCGCAAAAGCATTGTCATCAATCACCGAAATCACTTAGGGATAAATATGCCCTTACAGGCTTCCTCGCTCGTGCGCTCATTGTAGATTTGCCCCTCCACCAGCCGATGCTACTCGAGGAGGAACAGGTTGTATCGCTGCTCCTCCTGTGCATGTCGGGACAACGATATGAACGTGGGCACCGGCTGCTCCCCCGCCGTGGAGGCGTTGAAGTGTGCATGTGCCATGCTCCATCGTCAAGCCGACATGCACTAACGTGGGCTACGCCGTGGAGTCGTCGTCGAAGCCAGTCTTCATCATGGGGTTGTCGTCGTAGGCCTCTAGAGAGCTGGCCGTCATGCCGACCTCAATCTGCCTGGCATGGCGGCTCTGCCAGGCAGCCACAAGGGTGGCCACCTCATGCATCTGCTCCGTCAAGAGGCTTTTCCACAAAGTGCTTTCCGCTCGCGGATAATGAGAGGTCTGGTGCAAAGGAGGAAGATGTGGAATGGATGGGTTGTGGTGTGGTGAGAGTCGGGTGTGACCGCTTTTAAATAGTGGATGCCTATGAGGTCAAGCATCCGGGTGCATCAATGCACGGGTGTCAGAGTTGGTTTCTCAACCAGCGAGCCTATTTAATGGCGGGAGATGGAGGGACGACATTGAACGGGTGTGATAGATATCTGTCCTGCCCCGTCTAGTAAATGTCTCTTAGGCATTGAATATGTACGGGCACTGGAAGAACGGCGCGGGCTGCACCTCACCTATGAGCCGCTTCAATGCTCAAGGCCAAAGAGAGGTCACGTGACGCTTCCGAATCGGTGTCAATGCAGAGCGCCCACTGATGTCTACTAAGCAACTTTATTCTTGTAGACACGTGTTGGGCCTTCAAGCGCAAAGTTTTGTAGGATAGTAGCAATTTTCCCTCAAGTGGATGACCTAAGGTCTATCAATCCGTGGGAGGCGTAAGATGAAGATGGTGTGTCTCAAACAACCCCGCAACCAAATAATAAAAAGTCTCTTGTGTCCAACACACCAAATACAATGGTAATTTTTATAGGCGCACTAGTTCGGAGAAGAGATGGTGATACAAGTGTAATATGGATAGCAGATATTGATATTTGTAATAAGAACAATAAAAAAACAGCAAGGTAACAATTGATAAAATGGAGCACAACGGTATTGCAATGCTTGAAAATGAGGCCTAGGGCCCGTACTTTCACTAGTGCAATCTCTGAACAATGCTAATATAATTGGATCATATAACCATCCCTCAAATTGCGATGAAGAACCACTCCAAAGTTCCTATCTAGCAGAGAAATAAGAAGAAATCGTTTGTAGGGTACGAATCCACCTCGAAGCTATTATTTTCGATCAATATATCCAAGAGTTCGTACTGAGATAACACCAAATAATTTCAGATTCATAATACTCAATCCAACACAAAGAACCTCAAAGAGTGCCCCAAGATTTCTACCGGAGAAACAAGGACAAGAACGTCCATCAACCCCTATGCGTAGATTACCCCAATGTCACCTCGAGAATCCGCAAGTTGAGTGCCAAAACAAATATCAAGTGAATCAAAATAATACCCCATTGTCACCACGAGTATTCATTTGCAAGACATATATCAAGTGCTCTCAAGTCCATAAAAGTATTCAATCCGATAAAACGAAATTTCAAAGGGAATTCATCACAAAAAGATAGAGAGGGAGAAACACCATATGATCCAACTATATTAACAAAGCCCCCGATACATCAAGATCGTGCCATCAAGAACAGAGAGAGAGAGAGAGAGAGAGAGAGAGAGAGAGATTAAACACATAGCTACTGGTACAAACCCTCGGCCCCGAGTGTGTACTACTCCCTCCTCATCATGGTGACCGCCTAGATGATGAAGATGTCCACTAGTGATGATTCCACCCTCCATCGAAGTGCCGGAACGGGGTCTAGATTGGTTTTCAGTGGCTACAGAGGCCTACGGCGGTGGATCTTCTGATTTAGGTTTACTCCGAGGATTTTCGTAATATTTGGGGATTTATAGGGTAACGAGGGGGTGCGGGAGGCCACCGAGGTGGGCACAACCCACCTGGGCGCGCTTGAGCCCCCAGGAGCGCCTTGGTGGGTTGTACCCCCCTCGGGGCACCCCCTCCAGGTGCTGGTCTGGCCCATTGGTAGTGTTCTGGTCCATAAAAATTCCACAAAAAGTTTTGCGGTGTTTGGACTCTTTTGATATTTATTTCCTGCGATGTAAAAAAACGCAAAAACAACAACTAGCACTGGGCACTGGGTCAATAGGTTAGTCACAAAAATGATACAAAGTTTCTATAAAATGATTGTAAAACATCCAAGAATGATAATATAACAGAATGAAGTAGGTAAATGATAAAAAGAAATAATTTACGAAGTGTGAATGCTAGCAAAGTGTACAAGTTTGATCAATGGCAATTTCAGTCACTTTTCCTAGCATCATGACAACAATTCCTTATAAAACTTCTCATGTTAAAGTAGCCACCAATTCACATGTTAAGGTTCAAACAATGAATTCTCTTGAAACTCAACAACCTATGTTCTCAGTCACCAAGCAATTGTAATTCAACTTATTTAACAGAGTTTAAGTAAGAGCTCCACATACTCAACCATTATATAGTCTTCTATGATTGCTAACACTCACCACATACACATGAGGAAAATGTTTCAACTGGACATAGATAAAGATAGGGGCTTATTGTTTTGCCTCCCAACGTATTCACCTCATGGGTGATGTCAACAATAATAACTCATGCTACCCATATCCAACTGGATATATGTGCCTAGATCTTTCCCAACCACATGATGCTTGCCAAAAGAAAAAAAGGGAATAGAGAGAAAAACTTTGACTCTTGCATAAAAGTAAATACATAAAAGTAAAAGATAGGCCCTTCACAGAGGGAAGCAGAGGTTGCCATGCGCTTTTTGTTTGTATTCTCAACCCCTTAGTGCAAAAGAACGTCACATTGTATTGCCCCTTATGATAGCAACCTTTATTATGTAGTCTGTCGCTTTTATTCTTTGCCATCACAAGTTCGTACAACGCTCAATTTTCTCTTACACTAAATGATCTAACACTTTTAGAAGCAAATTTTATTGCCTTATTGCACCGATGACAACTTACTTGAAGGATCTTGCTCAATCCTTAGGTAGGTATTGAAAGTGCGTTATATCGACTAGAGGGGGGTGAATAGGTGATTTTTATGAATTCTTCACCGAGGAATTTGCGGGTGAGGAAATTCCTAAGCGAATAAATACTTGTAGCGGAATAAGTACTCAAAAGTAAACATAACAGAACACAAGCATGGTCATCATGATGAAATGAAGACGAGCACAGAGTACTGAAAGCATAATCACAGGATAACACAGGATGAAGACAAACAGACTAAAGAAATTGAACTGAGGAAATTGATAAAGTCTTCAGTCAAAGTCTTCAAACACAGATATGAACAATCACACAACACCGTTATTAGGAAATGAAAGAGTTGAGGAAATAGAACCAGAAGCTCGGTGAATACAATGATTTGGTAGACAGTTCCAACCGCTGTCTCAGCTTGTACATCTAGTTGGAGCGGCTAGGTATTTAAACCCCGAGGACACACATTCCCGACACACAGTCCTCATCAGATTCTCCTTGAGCTAAGGTCACACAAACCTCGCCTAATCACTGTGGTAAGTCTTCAGTGACTTCCAAACCTTCACAAACTTGGCCACTCAGCGATCCACAACCTCTTGATGCTCTACACCATGACGCCCAACCTGCCCTGAAGAAGCACAGCCTTCAAAGGTAACACGCTTGATCCATGCAGATCAATCTCTTCAAGGATGCTCAATCACTTTGGGTTTGTAGGTGTTTGGGTTTGGGTTTTCCTCACTGATGATTTTTGCCGAAAGTCCCTGAGGATGGGATGCCTCAAATGACAAGTGTCAGCTTTCTCGAGCAGCCAACCAGCTAGTGGTTGTAGGGGGCAGCTATTTATAGCCTAGGGAGTAGCTCGACATGATAAGACATAAATGCCCTTCAATAATATGACTTTTAGGTGGGTAGATATTTTGGGATTAGTCAATGCCAGAGCACAAGAATGGTCGGAAATTTGAGTATCAAATTCTCGTGGTTATCATGTTCTCATCGTAGGCAATCAAGACCGGCGAATTCCAAACTCCTCGGCCGTAATAAATTCTCGAGACCGTAAGAACTATGTCTCTCACATCAAGAAATTGACTCAACTTTGTGAGATTTCCAATGGCTTCAATCAAGGATTGGTAGGTGTAGGATTTTGAGTTGAGCATCACATGGAAATTTTTCCTTAGTATTTCCTCGACCCCCTTTAACAGTACGGTGTTTCCTATGACTCAATGTCGGGGAAGTTGATCGTGACTCACGAACACCTATGGACCGAGTCCCTTGTGGTTCGGATGGGGGCGGAGATTGCACAAAGAGCGGATCGAGGCGATGCACACGAAAGAGATTTACCCAGCTTCGGAGCTCTCCTGAGAGATAATACTCCTATCGCTGCTTGGTGGATTGTATTGTGTTCTTGCTAGGGAGCAATGGGAGCTACAAAACCTAGCCTAAGTGAGTGTGGTCTCAATGAGTCGAATGAACTGAATCGAGCCGAACCCTTTCACGCTGTTTTGGGCCTCCTTTTATAGGCACAAGGGGTCACCACAGTGGCAAGTAGACAAGGGTAAAATAGGAAAATGAGGTTGGTACACCGCTTGTACAAAGGTACAAGGCCTTATACCTAACTCGACGCAAGAAGGGACAAGAGTAATAATGCCCGCCCCGCCATCAACAAAGGCAACAGGGACCGCTGCGCGCCTGCTTGCCACGATGGTAGCTTGTCGCCGCTTATCGCTGCTTCCTCACGGGCGGCACAGCTTATTGACACGCTGCGTTCGGAAAACCCCATGGCGACATCGCTGGCGGATGAGCTGGAGCGAGATGAAGAGAGATTGCTCGCCGCGCAGTATCCTTGAAGCGCCGGAGCTTGTCGCCATCATGCCTCCCCTGCAAGCTCCTCTTGCCGGGCTCTTGTTTCTTCGTGCCTTGAGTGGCCTTCCCGCAAACTCCTCTTGCCGGGCCTTGAGTACTTTGTTCCCGAATGGCTTCAAAGGAGCCGCCGAGACCTTGGCGGTCACCAGCCAGCCTGCCACGGGTGCTGTAATCGCTCGCGCACGAAGTTCGATACTAGGATACCCCTACTCTAGTACACCGACAGAGCCCCGGCTCGGGCCACACACGGCGCCGAAGCTCATGGCCAGCCCAAAACAAAGCAGACGGCACGCGCGCCCGGATCGCGCAGTTATTCATGGACCCACCACGCCCCCACTTAACGGCACGCCCGGACGTGGCCGTGGGGAGATCGTGGCTTTTTTAATGGGAAAATCGAACGCCTCCCCCTCTCCCCCTTATAAGCAGGGGAAACAGGGCAGAACGCCCACTTGCCATTGCCGTCACATCAAAACCACCGCCGCCCCCTTCTTCTCAAGTCCAAGAGAGAGACGCCCGCCTCCCCATTGCCACCGGGCGCCACCAACGCTGCCGGATTCTCCACCACCACCGCCATGGTTCGGAAGTCGACAAGGGCAAAGGGGTGAAGTCGGGCGAGGCGCAGCGGCTCGCGGGCGCTATGGAAGGAGCGGGCCCTTCGATCCCCTGCTCGACCGAAGGAGATGCGAGAGCTATACTACTCTTCGGTCGACGGAGAAGCGATGACCACAAGACGAGGGTGATCTCCGCCGCCACATCCGAGAAGGTTTCCGCCGGGCACCCTTTCTTCGCTTTTTCCATCGCGGGCTCGCCCGCCTTTTTCCGAATTCTTTATGATGTCATGAACACATATGGCCTCCGCCTCTGATTTCACCCCCAACGCCGCCCTCACCATGGACGCTGCACACTCTGCGAGAACTTTGTCGGGTCCACCCAAATGTAGCACTTTTCCGCCATTACTTCATGCCCCGCGAGAGAGAGGAGAGCCGCTGTCGGAGGAATTGCATGGATCTCTGTGGATCGCAAGAAGGAAGCATATCTTGACGGAGAGCTGCGCAAAGAAGTGGGAGGAGGAGAGCTGACCGGTGTTGGATTATAGAGGAGGAGCCACAGCCTTTTATCGCCTCGCAAGCGCTAAACTCCCATAGTGCGCTGTAACGATTGGAGCAACTTGGCGCCGGAGGATGCCAAGTTGAAGATTGCCGTGACCCGGATCTTGCGCCCGTGCATGCCGGATTATCAGGAGCAGTTACGCGACTTCCTTCGCCACGATTGCGCCTTTGCAGAGAGGGGAGGCCTGCTTGGGAGTTCCAAAACGGCTAACATCATGAGGCTGCGCCTGGTTTGAACCGAACTTTACCGTTTTGAACCGGATGGCATGTCGCGGAGCTGTTCAAGCTCGATGCGCATCACCCCGAGTGGTTCATGTTGTCAAGGAGTCGTGCCTTGTGCAACAACTGTCACTTGACCGATCCGCTGATGATGTTGCCAGCGATTCCATGGAATCGCTCCAACTTGGCAGAGCCCGCCGACGACATCGCAGAGTTCTTCGACAACTTGGAAGAATTGTCGATCCGCGGCCGACGAAAGCGTAAGCGCTCACCCGCCGACACCACCGAGCAAGAGATGGCGCTGTGATTGCCACAAGGTTGGAGGAGGCGGCAGGCTGCCGCCACCGCATGTTTGGGTTCTCCGTCGAGGAGGCAGAGGCCGAGGCGGCAAGCCTTGCCGACGAGAAGAGTTCGCCGGTGAGGAGGAGCAGGCCGAGCCCGACGCTGACCAACGAGACTCGCCGGGGCGCCTCCGCTGGGCCAAGTAGCTTGTCACTGAGGAGCCCGCTGCCCGCTTAAGAAGACGCCGCAAGACCGAGAAGTGGCGGGCGGCAGACGGCCCAACAGCCAGCTGCGGGACGACGCTTCCACCGCGCAAGCATCAAGCTGCCTGGAGCGCCTGCCGCCACAAAGAACGGAGCGGGCCTGAGCCACGGCCCCCAGACTCGCCAAGCGCCCGAGGGAGCTTCATTCTCCAAATCACAGACCGAGCGGAATTTGACTTATCCGCCTCAGCCCGAGGAAGAAGAGGAAGAGTAAGTTCTTGTCGCTACTTGTAATTCTTCAATTTATCGCTTTTATCTTGTATCCGACTTGCTTCACTCGAGATCTTTCCTTTTCGTGACGCTGGCTCGTGAGGGCGCCAAGAGGGCCAAGACTCCGTGGTTGTCGCCAAGACGATTCCCTCAAAGGGCGGCAGGAGGCACGCCCTGAGACTCCCTTGCCGGATCCGTGACCTTCATCGAGCAGCCCCCAAAGACAGCCCCCAGCCAGTAAGTATTTGATTCATTTCTTATGGTTAGGTGTGCTTGGGTGCTCCTCCTTACTGATTTCGCTTGTTGATTTGTGTAGGAGCAGAGCAGCCTCATCAGAGGTCCCGAAGTCACTCCTGAAGTCCTGCTCTGCTTCAACCACGCCGCCAAGGGAGAAATCCCCGCCAAGGAGCGCCTCCCAAGGGAGGCCTCTCCGACAAGGGGAGTCCCGACAAGGGGGAGCGCTGACGACCTCCGGTGGTGGAGACCGCGGCAACAGATCCCATTGCGTAATCTTCTTGTTTGAAAATCTCCTTGGGTTCTTTCTTCGTCTTTTTGAACATTTGCTTGAATGGTTCTTTTTCTTTCTTCGATCGTCGATCCATCTCGCCGGAGAGCCGATGGAGACCGAGGCTGCCGGGCGAGGACGCCAAGGCAACAATGACGTCGCCGCCAACATGGAGGAGGAGGCCGCGCCGATGGGTCCGGCCAAGCAGGAGGTCGGCCAAGGCTGCCGGGCGCAGAGGTCGAGGAAGGGTCCGCGATCGATCGACGGCCCCGAGGCCGCAGGAGCGCCAGCGCCACGCCGACCGCCGATCCCCCGCCACCGATGCAAGCTGCACTCAGCTCCAAAGAGCCTCAGCCCGGCGCCACACCAAGGCCGGGCGAAGGTGTCTTCATCAAGCTTCCATGGGCGCCGAGCTCCAGGCGCTGGGCCAAGGGGAGACCTTCGACGCTGAACTGCTCGGCCCGCCGGGCTGTCGCTGGTTGACGCCCAGCAGCAAAGCAGCGGGCGAGCCTAAGGAGGAGCAGTGCCAAGAGGTTGATGTCGCTTCTACCGCGCCTCGACAAGTTAAGCCGAGTCGCTGGAAGCACTTGTCGCGAGGGCGGAGCGACATGGAGAAGCGCTGAAGAGCTTCGCGCGCCAACAAGGAAACTCTCCGACATAGCGTAAGCGCTGGAGCAACTCTCAAGAGCGCACGGTCTTCATCTTGGAGAAGGCCGAGGTCGAGGAGCAGCAAAGGCTCGCCGGCGAGAAGCTCACAAGAAGAAGAAGCGGGCGCAGCGAAGATCAACCTCGATAGCTACGAGGAAGATCTTGCCGCGCGCGAGCAATCAATTGGCGGAGCACTCAAAGAGGCAAAGGACGCCGCCGCGGCTGCCGAGGCCGCCAAGAAGGAATTGGAGACGAGGGTGGCGCAGCTGGAGGCCACCCGCCAGAAAAGCGCCGAGGAGGTCACCGGGCTGAAACGTGAGCGCGAGAAGGACGCCTACACTCTTGGCGAGCTGCAGGGTTGTTTCGCTGAGAAGATCAAAGAGCTCGACGTCGCCAAGGACTCCAAGGCAGATCTGGAAATGAAGCTGACCACCTTGACGGAGACGCTGGACGGCGCTAAGGAGCGGGAAACGGGCCTGCTGGAGAAGATCAAGGCCAACGAGGAGCTGTTGGCGAATGCCGCGACCGCCCAAGATACTCTCGATATAGCATAATGCATCGGATGAAGGTCTTGTGGACACCGCCGCCATCCACAATGAGCCGATGGAGCCGGGATGGTGGATCTTGGGTACTCCACCGACGAGAACCTCCAACCCAGCGCCAAGCTCAGCCTGTTCTTCAAGGGCGGTTGACGGGTCTCCAGCGTTCGGAGGAGATCCCAAAGCAGCTGGTCGACGAAGTCGCGCCAAGTTCTGCGCCGCCCTCCGTAAGGTGCCGATGAAGGTGGCCTTCCGCAATCCAGCGCCAACTTCACCAACGCCCTCAAGTCCCTCGCCTCCAATCGCCGACGTTGAAGCGCCAAGGCCCTTGTCGCACTCCATCGTGGGACAGGTGAGCGGAGTCAAGAGGTCGATGGCGACCGCGTGACTAGGCCGCCAAGTTTTTCTTTTCCTTGTCGCTGCAGACCATATTTAGAACAATTTATTAGATCTGCGACAAGTTATTTTTGTAATATACTCTATCTTAGGCAAACGCTTGCAATGTTATTTCCTTTACTCGATTTCTTCCCTGGTATGTTTGTGCCCTACGCTTTTAGGGAACTTGTCGGTGCAAACACCTTTGCCGCGAGCGCTGAGTGCGGAACGTCAAGAGCTTGTCTGGCGATGCTGCCACCGATAAGCAACCTTGTCGCAACTAGTTGCAGCGCACTTAAGTTGTTGAGCGGGCTCAAACAAAATAAGGGTGCGACTAGCTACGAAGTTGGTTCCTCCGCCGCAGGTTTTCCATACAAAGTACTTATCGCTCGAGGAAGATAACTTCAAAATTTAAAACTGATTGCTTAAACTTAGCAACTTAGCTTTTCTGTCATTTGCTTCCCGGCAAGGCGATACTTCCTCGAGCGACACACTTGGTGGCCCACGCCATTATCTTCTCCTTCCCCCGCTAACTTTGGGTGGATGAACCTTCCTTTCTTATGAGAAGAAAGAAGAGAAAATAGTTATGGAGCCTAGTGGCTCTTTATCGCTATCGGGTGTGGATGCTGCACAAAATGTCGATAATACATGCAAAATAATGATGAAAGCATGAAATTGACAAGTTATGCGCAACACATAAGCTTTATCGATGCACGGGTCTGCGACCGCTTTGTACAAAGGATTACATGCAACAGCGGCAAGACTTGTATTAGGTGGTTGCCGGAACGGTTCCGCAACCGCGCTTCTATGGATAAACTTACGAAGATGCTCTATATTCCAGAGTTGCTCACCGAATGCCATCTTCGGTCTCTGGGTAGCGGACAGCGCCTGTGCCTAGTGACTCGCTTTCACCCGATAGGGGCCTTCCCACTTCAAGGCCAACTTGTTGGAATTTTTGGCGGACTGAACGCGCCAAGAACAAGGTCGCTTTCCTCAAGCTTCCGCATTAACTTTGCGGCTATGGTAGCGGCACAAAGCTTGTCGGTAACGAGCAGCTCAGACAAAGAGCCTCAAGACGATCCTCCTCGAGGAGAAGCGTCATCT
The DNA here is from genome assembly GCA_021605205.1 of Aegilops longissima. Taxonomy (NCBI): domain Eukaryota; kingdom Viridiplantae; phylum Streptophyta; class Magnoliopsida; order Poales; family Poaceae; genus Aegilops; species Aegilops longissima. The sequence continues at coordinate 514,867,900 of CM038678.1, read as the reverse complement.
TGTCGCAGCTGCTCTTGCTCAAGCTCATCATAAGCGAGTACTCGAGGTGACCCAGATACGAAGTTCCGTGGGGAGAACTGCCTCGCTTCCATAGACTAGAGCGAAGGTGTCCGCCTGGCTCGACGGCGTCGCCCCGATCGACCAAAGAACCACCGGCAGCCTCAATCCAGTTTCTTCCGCACTTGTGCAGCCCGTCGAAAGTTCTGGTCTTGAGTCCTCGCAGCACTTCAAAGATTTGCCCTCTCGCTGACCGCTGCTTCGGTGAGCAATGTATAAAGCAGACCTTGGCGCCAAGATCTTGGACGATCGCATGAAGGTGCGACTCGTGAATTGAGTGTCGTTGTCGGTGATGATCCGTTAGGAATCCCAAAACGGCAAACAATTGACCAAGAACTTGATCGCTGATCGGCTGTCACCTTTCTCACTGCTTCCACTTCCGCCACTTTGTGAACTTGTCGATTGCGTACGCATAAGTACTCAAAGCCCCCGACAGCCTCGGGGAAGGGGCCGAGGATGTCGAGCCCCTGCATCGAAAATGGCCAGGATAAAGGGATCGCCCGAGAGCTTGAGCTGGCTGGTGTATCTATTTTGAATGGAACTCGCACGCTTCACACTTGGTTACTTGTGCAGTTGCATCCTGGAGGGCTTCTGGCCAGAAGAAACCTTGCCGGAAAGTGTTGTTGCGCCAATGTGGTGACCACATATGCCTCCGTGTATCTCTGCCAACAGCTTCGCCCATCTTCCCGCAAATACACTTCAATTTCACACCGCTGAGTCTTCTTCTGCATGTGATGTTGTCAACAAACTGGTACATACTTGACCGCCGGGCTACTCTTTCCGCTTCTTCTTGCTCTTCGGAAGTTCTCCTGTTTCAAGGAAATGGACGATCCATCGCACCCATGTTGGAGCTATGGCTCGACAACAAGGACTAAAGGCACATCTGCCGCCGCGGAACATCAGCTTCTACGGCAAGAACTCGCGCTCAGCCGAGCTTGATGATCCCCGCAAGCTTGCCGGAGCAAAACTTGTCGGGAGCGCCCGCTTCAACGAAACAAACCCTAGGGCTTGCTGAGCAGATCGCTCCTCGGCAATATCTGCGTTGATTTTGGGGACCTTCTTGGCGGCGGCTTCAGGAGCTCGCCGAAAGTAGTCACGTAAACCAACTTCCTCTTCTTGTTCGTCCAGTTGATGGTGTTACAGCTTGGTTGAGTCAGCTTGAGCACAAAAATTCCTGGTTCCATGTGTAACTTGAGTGCAGCACATTTTGACAGCCATCAGCAATATCATTCGAGCTCTTGGAACATGTTCCATTTGCAGGCCTTCAAAGTGCTCTTCTAGCTTTCTCACTTCATCAACGAGGCTTCCATCAACGGACTCGATAATCTTTGTTTACTTGGCGGACGACAAGTTGCGAGTCACCCCCGACGATAAGCTTCTTGATCCCAAGGTCCACTGCAATCTCGAGACCGCAAGCAAACCTTCATACTCTGCAGTATTATTTGTTGCTTGCTCCTTGGGAAAGTGCATTTGGACTATGTACTTGAGGTGTTCTCCGGTGGTGCGATAAGCAAGACGCCGCACCGGGCGCCTTTGCAGCGAGAAGGCACCATCAAAGTACATCAGCCACTCTTTACTTGCTTCCTGGGACGGGATGCTCGCCTCGAATTTCTTCATCTTATGCTACGCCCATTCTGCTATAAACTCTGCCAATGCTCTACTTTGGATAGTTGAAGTGCTTTCAAACTTGAGGCCAAAGCTTGACAGTTCCAAAGGCCCACTCAACAATCCCGCCTGCTTCTGGATTTTGCAATATCCTCTTCAGCGGAAAGCGAGTGACAACTGTTATCTCATGTGCTTGGAAGTAATGGCGAGCTTTCGAGGCCATGAGGAGGCCAAAAGCAGTTTTCGCACACCGAATACCTTGATCTAGCCCCCGCAGAAGGGAACCGACAAAAGTAGACTGGGCGCTGCACCATCCTTTTCAGATCTTGTCGCAATCCTGCGCAGATCCGCCCTTGTCGGGACCAGAGCTTGTCGGTGAAGCCCTCGCTTGTCGCTGGATGCATCTCGCCTCGGTTGCTTGGCGCCTCATCCGCCTCCCTTTCCGCTATTAACGCAGCACTAACCACTTGATTGGTTGCCGCTATGTACAGCAGCAACTTCTCTTGTGGCCTAGGTGCGACAAGTATTGGAGTGGAGGACAGGTACCTCTTTAAGTCCTGCAGCGCAGCCTCCGCTTCGAGTCCATTTCATTGACCCGCCTTTTCAAAATCTTGAAAATGGCAGGCACTCACCGACTTAGAGATAAACCTGCTGAGAGCAGCCACGCAACCGGCAAGCCTTCTTACATCCTTGACGCGCTTTGGTGCTTCAATCTGCTCAATGGCCTTGATCTTGTCGGGATTGGCTTCAATTCCCCTCTGAGACACGAAGAACCCGAGAAGCTTGTCGGAGGGGACACCAAACACGCATTCTCGGGGTTGAGCTTGAGGTTGATCTTGCGCAGATTTGCAAAGGTCTCATCTAAGTCTTGAACCAGAGTTGCTTTGTCCTTGCTCTTGACCACTATGTCATCCATGTAAGCTTCTACATTTCTGTGCATTTGTGGCTCAAAGGCATCATGGACTACCCTTGCAAATGTTGAATCAGCATTCTTCAAACCAAAAGCCATCCGTATGAAGCAGTACGTGCCACGTGGTGTAATGAATGCGGTTTTCTCTTCATCCTCTTCTGCCATGAAGATCTGATGATATCCTGAATATGCATCAAGAAATGAAAGCAAATCACATCCAGCCGTGGAGTCAACAATCTGGTCGATACGTGGCAAGGGAAATGGGTCTTTGGGACAAGCTTTATTAACATCCGTGAAGTCAATACAAAGTCTCCATTTCCCATTCGCCTATGCATAACCACCGGATTGGCCAACCACGTGGGATGGAGCACTCCTCTAACAAGGCCTCGCCGCTTCCAGCTTGATCTCTTCGCTATGAACTCTTGGTGCCCAACGCCTCGCTTCCTAACTTTTTGCTTGACGGGTCGCAGATGAGGACAGACAGCTATGGTGTTCAATTACTTTCCAGGAACCCCGGGATGTCGATGGTTGCCATGCAAATACATCGACATTCGCCCGCAGAAAGCAACGAGCTCGCCTTCCTATTTAGGGTCAAGCGGCATCGATGGTGAAGGTACCACCGCGCCGCCCTCCTTGGCGGGCACCTTCTGGTCTTCGCAGAGCAGCCATCATCTTCTTGCACTTGCCGGTGGAGCTCGATGGTGCGCCCTCGACGGTAGCGCAGCACCAAGAGGTGCGCTGCCGGAGTGGGCATCGAGCTCTTGCCGACTTGGTCTTCTTCTTCCCCCGGAGCTTCAGCCGCAAGTGGTTTGCTATCCGTCGCCGCTGCTGCATCCCGGTAAATCTTGTCGGCGCAGATAAGCGCATCCTTCTTGTCGCCATGGACGGAAATGACGCTTATCGGGCCGGGCATCTTGAGCAGGTTGTAGGCGTAATGAGAGGCTGCCATGAACTTGGCGAGTGCTGGACGCCCAAGTATTCCATTGTTGGGCAATGGGAAATCGGCAACGTCGAATGTGACCCTCTCAGTCCTGAAATTTAACTCACTGCCAAATGTTACCGGCAATGTGATCTTCCCTTTCGGCTTGCTCCTTCCTGGGTTGATTCCTTGGAAAGTGCCAGTCTCTTCGAGCTCGCTGTCAGGGATTTGAAGCTTCTGGAGCACTGCAGAGGAGATCAGATTCAGGCCGGCCCCGCCATCAACCAACATCTTTGTGACCTTGAGGTTGCGGATAGTTGGTGAGACCAACATCGGCAAGCACCCGACCGCAGTTATGCGATCAGGGTGGTCCTCAATGCCAAAGACAATGGGCGTGCTGGACCACTTCAGAGGCCTGCGTGACTCTATGGATGGTTCTGCTGCATTAACCTCACGCATCCATTGCTTGAGTTGGCGGTGCGAGGTATGCAGAGAAGCACCACCGTCAACGCAGAGAACCTCTCTGCCTTCAAACTCCTGCTCATCAGCTTCATCGTCTTCTATGTCTTCATCGTCATCTTCTTCTTCGTCCTTGTCGCGGCCGCGGGGAGGTCTGTCTCCTTGCCGCTGCTTGGCCTTGCCGCGACGTCCTCCCCGGCCGGGTCTCTTCTTGCTAGCTGCCACAGCACCTTCCTGGGCCTTCTCCTTGTCTCGCTGCTCGTACTCAGCCTTCTGTAGCTCAACAAGCTGCTCGACTTTCTTGCAGCTCTGGAGATCATGGCCCTTGGTGCGGTGAATCTTACAGTACTGTTTGTTGGAGCTGTCCTGCTTGTCGGCGGCAGCCACAGCTTGGCGGTCAGTGTCAGCGGCAACCTCCTTGCCGGAGCTACCAACCTTAGCCTTGTTGGCGCCACCTCCGTTGCCGGACTGCTCGACAACTAGTACCCCCTTGTTCTTCTTCTTTCCGTTGTTCCGCCGCCGGCTCTTCCTTGCCGGGGCGGTCTCCTCACCGCCGATTCTGCTCCCACATTCTCTCCTCGGAGTCTTCTTCCTCCTCAGCAGCGCAGGCACACTTGTCGGCCAAGGCATACAGCTCATCGACGCCCTGACTTTGCACATCGCCATCTCCTCCTCATCCTATGGTTCCAAGACGCTCGATGAAACGCGCCGATCATCGCGCGCAGGTGGACGCCTCGATGTTGTAGTGCACACGATCAATCTCGGATGAACTTGCGCAGGGACTCTCCCTCCTTCCGGGCGCAGTAGGTGAAGGTCACTTCTTGGCCATGAGGCTTGTGGTCACCGTGAAGGCGCCGACAAACCGATGGCACAAATCTGCCCAAGAAGATATGGAGCTGTCCGGCAAGTGCATGAGCCAAGATCCGACGCTTGGCTTTGAGCACCGTGAGGGAAGTAGTTGGCAAGGATCTTGTCGCTCGCCCCCCGCAGCCTGCACCGCGATGGTGTGGATGCCGAGGAACTCCGATGGGTGTGTCCTGCCATCATACTTCTCCGCACATCCGCTTGAAGTTTTTCTTGTCGGGCCATCGACTTGCCGCAGCTCACGAGTGAACGCAGGGCAACCTACCGCGTCACGGCAAGTCGCTCGTTCTCCGGAGCATGCATGTCAACAACGGGCCCGGCGCGCTGGTCGGATTGACGCCGCTTTTCGGGCGCTGATGCAGTTCGAAGCGCCTTCTTGTTGCCGCCTTTAAGAACTTGGCGCTGATCACGGCGAAGCTCAGGATCCGGACGACGCGTGGAGTCGCCGTCGAGGTGGATCCGAGGAGCTGGTGATCTTGGCCTTCGAAGGGGAGTGCATGGTGGTGTCACCCCTCAGGTCTGCCGCCACTGCTCGTGTTTGTCGCCGCCGCTGCAAGGACGCAGTTGGTTGCCGCGAACGCCGCCGCTGGCAAAGCCGATGAGACTCGATTGTGGCCCTCCATTCGCCGACCTTGTCGGCCGTTGGAGGGTAGTCTAGAAGGAGTTGAGCTCTCGCCAAGGCTTCCGCTGGAGTGGTGGGTGGCAAAGGCGTACGAAGCGAGGAACGGGATGTGCTCGGACTTCTAACCAAGTTAGGAGGAGCAGCATCCCGCCAAGCGATCGTATTCGCTGCATCAAAGATGTTTGGCGCAGCATGCGGGTCTCGAGGGCCTCGGGAGCCTCCAGCTTGGCCTTGATCCAACGAGCGTATGGTGCTGCGAGCATCATGACGCTGTCGGTCCCGCGCTCCTGAGATGGATGCGGTGCGGATTCGGACGCCCAAGCTTGCGCCGCCTTGTCCTTGGACCTGGCAGCGTCGTGGGCTCTCTCGACGACGCCCGTTCCTCCGCCAGCGTCTTCCCCACCACCCGTCAGCTTCGTGGTGGTGGGTTCGACGCGACGGTTTGCTGCCGCCAAGCCTTCTTCTTCGTGGCATGTTGACGAAGATGATGAAGAAGTTGCTCGTGTGAACGCCGGATCGGATTCACACAGCCTCGACGCCCCCTACCTGGCGCGCTAAAGATGTCGGGGAAGCTGATCGTGACCCACGAACACCTATGGGACCGAGTCCCTTGTGGTTCGATGGGGGGCGGAGATTGCACAAAGAGCGGATCGAGGCAATGCACACGAGCAGATTTACCCAGCTTCGGAGCTCTCCGGAGAGATAATACTCCTACTGCTGCTTGGTGGATTGTATTGTGTTCTTGCTAGGGAGCAATGGGAGCTACAAAACCTAGCCTAAGTGAGTGTGGTCTCAATGAGTCAATGAACTGAATCGAGCCGAACCCTTTCTACGCTGTTTTGGGCCTCGCTTTATAGGCACAAGGGGTCACCACAGTGGCAAGTAGACAAGGGTAAAATAGGAAAACAGAGGTTGGTACACCGCTTTGTACAAAGGTACAAGGCCTTATACCTAACTCGACGGCAAGGGACAAGTGTAATAAATGCCCGCCCCGCCGCTCGAACAAAGGCAACAGGGACCGCTGGCGCGCCTCCGCTTGCCACGATGGTAGCTTGTCAGCCGCTTATCGCTGCTCTCCGGGCGGCACAGCCCATTGACACGCGTGCCGGAAAACCCCATGGCATATCGCTGGCGGATGAGCTGGAGCGGAGATGAAGAGATTGCTCGCCATGCAAGCGCTTTTGCCGCTGCAAGTAATCCTTGTCGCTACGGGAGCTTGTCGCTCACTGCCTTCCCCAAAGAAGCTCCTCTTGCCGGGTCTTGTTTCTTCGTGCCTTGAGTGGCCTTCCCGCAAACTCCTCTTGCCGGGCCTTGAGTACTTTGTTCCTGAATGGCTTCAAAGGAGCCAAGTTGAGGACCTTGGCGCTCACTGTGCCAGCCCCGCCACGGGTGGTGTTGAATCGCTGCACGAAGTTCGGGATACCAGGGTACCCCTACTCTAGTACACCGACACTCAAGAAAGAGAAAATGAAACTACGAAAACAAAGTCTTCACGCTTCATGTTCCTCAAATGAATACCAAGTCTTCAAGATCACACCAATTTCTTCACTTTTAAAGTCTTCAGAAATCCAAAGTCTTCAATCGAAGAACTTCATTTTAGGGTCGATTTTTCTCAGTAAATATCAAACTCCTCATAGACTTATAGACCTGTGTACACTCACAAACGCATTAGTCCCTTAACCTATAAGTCTTCAATACACCAAAATCACTAAGGGGAACTAGATGCACTTACAATCTCCCCCTTTTTGGTGATTGATGACAATATAGGTTAAGTTTTCAACGGGGATAAACATATGAAGTGTAAATACTGATATTGAGGAATTTGATTGCAATATATAGGAGAACTCCCCCTAAAGATGTGCATAGTGAGGAATTTGCTTTTGGAGCAATGCACACTTGAAGAGTTGAATCATGGAGATCTCCCCCTTTATCTTGTAATTCATACACGCATTTTACATATAATATGAAGAATTTGAAATGCATGATGAAATATGGTGACTGATGTAATTCAGCATGCGTGCATTAACATTAATGAGGAATAAGCATGCAGAAGAACCCAGCAAAAGTATCAGTCCACCATAGAGTTTAAGTTTACAACTTGATCCAGCAAAGTCATCAGAAGAACGAGAGTTGTAACTTAGCAAAAAAACGCCCATATAGGTAGACCCGCTTGAAGACTAACTCAAATTTCTCCCCCTTTGTCACCGAATGACCAAAATGATCGAAAATGAGGGCTAACGCCCCTGAAGAATATCAAGTTGATGAAGGAGCGCCAGTGTTGTTGGGGTCGTTTGTTGATGTAGGGCCTGCCGCAGTGTCGTCCAAGTCTTCATGCTCGTCGGTGTCGCGCGATGAAGAATAGGAGCTGGCCACCAAGGAAGGAACCTTGACCTTCTTGTATTTCTTTGGTGGAGGTGCAGACCAGTCAAAGTCCTCCTTGAGACCCATTTGCTTCAGATCTTCTTCACCATATACATGTGACAGAATAGCCTAGGTGCGACCGAAGACTTCATGGAGGTAGTAATGGTTTTTTTTACTGCATTATGTGTAGCAGTCATGTTGTGAAGAATTGAACCAAACTGGCGCTTAACCCATTTATGGTTCCGATCCACCTTCTGGTGAAGACTAAGCAGAAGCTCATGGTCAGTCATCACACGAGGAGAAGTGGCTTGAGGATTTGGCTTGGAGGCATGGGCAGCATAATTATGAGTGGCAGAGTCATCATTGGTGGAATAAGATGCAGCTTTGTGAAACTGACCATCCTATGGACGAATGCCTTCATCAATAACAGCTGGTGCCTTGCCCTTTTCATCAACTAAGGAATAGGTCCGCTTGAGGACTTCAATCGGGGGCAAGTAGTTGAGGTGATTCTGAAAATCGGCCTTGTAGTTGAGTGAAGACCTTGTCCTGAGGAATCTCATAATCTAAGGTGCATAAGGCTTCAGCTCAAACGGAGAAAGTGCAAAATTTGCCAGAGTCCTCATGAAGAAATCATGATAGTTGACGGGTATGCCATGAATGATGTTGAATACCAGATTCTTCATGATGCCAACAATTTCCTCATCAGATGAGTCGTGGCCTTTGATTGGACTCATAGTCTTCGTCAGAATGCGATAGACTGTCCTTGGTACATACTGCAATTCCTTCACAAGGAATTTTGTCCTTGAGGCTCGACCAGGTTTGAATGGCTTCATCAGCACTTGCATATAGTGATCTGTAAGCTCAGGCTCTTGGTACATGCAATGAGCTCCTTCAGGTGGAGGACTGATGGGCAGGGCATGAAGTAATTCAGAGGTCGGTGCTTTGTAGTGAGTGTTTTCGGTCATCCAGTCCAAAACCTAGGAGTTCACATCGTCAGCATCTCCTGTGATGTGCAGTGTTGCATAGAATTGAAGAATGAGCTCTTCATTCCAATCAACTATGTCTGTGCAAAATTTGAGGAGGCCTGTGTCATGAAGCACACTGAGGACAGGTGTGAAGCATGGCAGTGATTCCATGTCCACATGAGGAATATGCTCGTGGTCGAGGACTTTGTCCTTGTTGAAGAGCAGTGAAGAATAGAAATTGGCCTGGCTGGCGGTCCAGAAGCGCTTCCTTCTAAGACGAGCAGAATCATAGGGATTGTAGTCTGTGAAGAACACGTGCTCGCCGAAGAAATCATCATACTTGAATTTCTGCTTCTTTGAGAATGGATCCTTTGGTTTGGGCTGAGGAGTGTTAGTCAATTGCATTATTACCTTAGGAATCGCAATCTCAGGCTCCACAGGCTGAGGAATTTCAGCTTCTTCTTCAGTGACAGCCTGGGTCTTCAATTCTTTATTTACATTTTCTTCAACACTAGTGGTTGGAATTTCTTCATGGAAAGACGGTGTGGCATGTGGTTCATCAGATCCCATTTGAACTGTAGTTACTAGGGACTGAGGAATTTGTTGCAATGGTGCGAACAGTGGAGAGTTGGGATGCTGACCTTCCCAAAAGTCATCATTCAGCACAGGTGTGGTACAGCCAATGTCCACATCCTCATCTTCCATTTCTTCGACGCCGGCCTCTTCAGCAATAAACTGAGGCATAGGCGAGGAAACAACTGGAGTTGAAGGGATTGCATCCTGTGACGCCCGGATAATTAAGCTATAGTAACTCTCTACTAATGATGCCACATCACTTCGATTACTGTTGCTAATCTCGCGTTAGTTCGAAACCGATTCAAATTCAAATTCAAAATCAAGCAAACAATAAAAGTTTTCAAATTTGAAAACTAAAATGTTCGGAGTGAACCAAATATTGCATAGGTAATTATGGTGGAGAAACCACACCTTTATAAAATATTTAAATACTATAAGATGAATAAAACAGCAGCAAAAACAATTATTTAAAAGCTTTTATAATAATAAACCATCACAAACTATTTTACTTTATGTGCCAAGTTAAATGTGGTTGTGGCATAATTACATATACTAAATTAGGTACAAGTTTGGTATTTTACTAACAATAAAGTATATTGGAATTAAGAGAAAACAATAGGGAAAGTAAACAAAAAGAAAAATAAAGACAAAAAACTAAAGTAAGAGGAAATGAAACCCCCCTCCCCCGTTGGGCCTCGGCCTAGCTGGCCACCAGGCCAACCAGGCCAGCACACCTAAACTCCCTGCTCCTTCCTCCTGTTCACCAGTGGCCGTGTGCGCACCCTGGCCGTCCATGCGCGATGCCGCCGACGGATGCTTGCCACCACGACGCTACAGGGGGCGCTTGAGGAGTATAAGACCGCCCCGACCCCGTGGACGAACCCTAGTTCCCCACCTTCATTTCCTTCCATTGCTATCCTCTCCCGCACACGTGGCCGAGCCGCCGCCGCCTCTCCATTACAGCGACCGTCGTCGACTGCGCGCACCGGAGCTTCCCCACCGCGCCATAGGATGCCAAGAGCAGCGCCGTCGACCCCTACGTCGACTACGTCCGCAGATCGGACTGGATGTGGCTGCTTGCCGCTTTCGCCTCCGTGAACCCATGGCGGTGCGCCGCCCTTGCCGGGCGATTAGCCTGCTCCGTCCTCTCCTGCTCACGCGAAGCTTCCATCGCCTCCTCTCTCGTGAGCGCCACTGCGATTCCCCCTATCATTAAGCTCGGTTTCGAACTGTAGCTAGGTAGAGCCGTAGTCCCGCCGTCCTCTTCGTCTTGCTCCGGCCGCGCCTGGGGCCGCTCCCCCCTGCTCCTGCCTACTGCGCTGATTGTTGCTTCGCAACACGCGCCTTTCGCCTCCGAGTCCGCTGCCCCTTGCCCGCGGCCATGCTCTGCCTCGCCCCTCTCACCCGCTCCCGGCACGCCACAGAGTCCGTGCGCCGCCGCTGCCGATCACCGGCATACGCCCGATGCTCCCTCAAGGCTGGCTGGCCAGCCAGCTAACAGCGCCAGTCAGGCTCTGCTCCGGCCGACCGCCTCCCGCCTCGCCTGGGCTGCGATTCCGCCTACCGCAACTCCCCGCCGCTTTCGGCCATGCCCACCGGAGCCTATCCGCGTCTGCCAGGGCCGCCGCCGCCCCGGGCCTCCCCCTGCTCCCCGCCCCCGGTCTCTACTGGGCGAGGCCGCCGGCGCCTTGTGCTCGCGCAAGCCCAGCCGGGCCCCTCTGTTGACTTGGAGGGGATAACCCCAGTTAGTTTAGCGCTAACCTTTCCCCCCACTGTCACTCCCACCTGGGCCCAACCCGTGTTAATTAGGAAGGCACTAATTAGTTTAGCCCAAAACCCCCCTAATTAAGCTAAATATATTTAGTCAAGAACCTGTTAATTAAAATGAGTCCATGACAATTGGGACCCGCATACACTGTTCACTTTGGACAAGTCAAAATATTGACTGGGTCAACCCAGCCCTGGCCCCACATGTCTTACATATGCACACATTGCTGGGTACACTCATGTGTACCCATACCAATTTGTCTCTTTATTATTTTGAATTAAATTAAATCCAGATATTCCATAATTTGTTTAAATCTTCGAAAAAAGATATAAAATAAATCGTAACTCGGATGGAAAAACTTTGTACATGAAAGTTGCTCAGAACAACGAGACGAATCCGGTTACGCAGTCCGTTCACCCGCCACACATCCCTAGCATAGCAAACCTACAACATTTCACCTCCGGTTCATCTGTCCGAAAACGTGAAACACCGGGAATACTTTCGCGAATGTTTCCCCCTTCGCTGGTACCACCTCCTACCGCGTTAGGGCACACCTAGCAGCGCGCATTGTCATGTCTTCCATCGTCATGCTTATGTTTCCTTTTATATTTATTGTTTCTTCCCCCCTCTTCTCTCGCTAGACACCGAGACCGACGCCGCTACTACCCAGTACGACTATGGTGTTGACGACCCCTCCTACTTGCCAGAGCAACCAGGCAAGCCCCCCCCCCTTTATCAACAGATATCGCCTGTTATTCTCTATACTGCTTGTATTAGAGTAGTGTAGCCTGTTACTGCTTTTCGATAATCCTACTCTGCTGCATAGCCTGTCATTGCTACTACTGTTGTTACCTTTACCTGCAATCCTACCTGCTTAGTATAGGATGCTAGTTTTCCATCAGTGGCCCTACAATCTTGTCCACCTGCCATGCTATACTACTGGGCCGTGATCACTTCGGGAGGTGATCACGGGCATATGCTATATAATTGATATTGTTACATTACTTATGGTACTGTTCGGAGATGGGGGCTGAAGGGGCAGGTGGCTCCATCTCGGTAGAGTTGGGCCTGGGTTCACGATGGCCCCCGACTGTTACTTTGTGGCGGAGCGACAGTGCAGGTTGAGACCACCTGGGAGAGAGGTGGGCCTGGCCCTGGTCGGAATTCATGGATTCTTCGCTTAACGAGATCTTGGTATTTGATCTGAGTCTGGCCACTGGCCTATACGCACTAACAAACTACGCAGGAACAGTTATGGGCACAAGACGTCGTGGTATCAGCCGAAGCCTTCGTGACGTCAGCGACTGAGCGGCGCACGCCGGATTGGACTGGAACGCCTGCTAGGCTAGGTCTGCTTCCGGCCGCCCTCGCAACATGCATGTGTGCAATGGATGATGGGCCCAGACCCCTGCGCCATAGGATTTAGACCGGCGTGCTGACCTCTCTGTTGTGCCTAGGTAGGGCTGCGACGTGTTGATCTTCCGAGGCCGGGCATGACCCAGGAAAGTGTGTCCGGCCAAATGGGATCGAGCGTGTTGTGTTATGTGGTGCACCCCTACAGGGAAGTTAATCTATTTGAATAGCCGTGATCTTCGGTAACAAGACGACTTGGAGTTGTACCTTGACCTTATGACAACTAGAACCGGATACTTAATAAAACACACCCTTCCAAGTGCGATACAACCCGGTGATCGCTCTCAATGTGGCTACGAGGAGGGATCGCGGGTAGGATTATGCTATGTGATGCTACTTGGAGGACTTGAGCCTACTCTCTTCTACATGTTGTAAGACGGAGGTCGAGCGTAGTCTTGACGTGATTAGTTATCCCCCTCTTATTCTGGCATTCTACAGTTCAGTTCACTGAAATGGCCCTTTACACATATACCCATGCATATGCAGTGTAGCTACTTGCTTGCGAGTACTTTGGATGAGTACTCACGGTTGCTTTCTCCCCCTTTTCCCCCTTTCCTTTCTTTCTGGTTGTCGCAACCAGAGGCTGGAGTCTAGGAGCCAGATGCCACCGTCGATGACGACTCCTACTACACCAGAGGTGCCTACTACTACGTGTAGGCCGTTGACGACGACCAGGAGTAGTCTAGGAGGATCCCAGGCAGGAGGCCTGCGCCTCTTTCGATCTGTCTCTCAGTTTGTGCTAGCCTTCTTATGGCAAACTTGTTTAACTTATGTCTGTACTCAGATATTGTTGCTTTCGCTGACTCGTCTATGATCGAGCACTTGTATTCGAGCCCTCGAGGCCCCTTGCTTGTATTATGATGCTTGTATGACTTATTTTATTTTCAGAGTTGTTTTGTGATATCTTCCCGTGAGTCCCCGATCTTGATCGTACATGTTTGCGTGTATGATTAGTGTACGATTGAATCGGGGGCGTCACAAGTTGGTATCAGAGCCGACTGCCTGTAGGAATCCCCCTGTCCAACTCCTTGGCCGAAGTCGAGTCTAGTCATTGAAAAACTTTTACTAACATGGCTGTGTGGCTTACGGGCCCACGTCGCCATTGGGTGGTATTAGGATCTTTTACTCCTTGTCTATACTCTGGGACTCTGATCTCTCTTCTATTCGGGTTAAATGATTTTGCTAAAAAGTCTAACTTTAGGTTCTCGAAAATACTTTCTCCCGGAGAGCCCCTCACTCCAGATGATCGCTTGTTGCACCAGAAGATTTCGAAGATACTCTCCGAGGTTTTCCCGAGACCCTTGTGCCCACCGACTTTACAATCCCCTACCATCGATATACCCTTATGGATAACTACCTACAATTGTCGTTCACACCTTCATCCTCAGTTGCTCTTGTTATTACAAGATGCCCTAAATTGCTCTCCGTTGTTCCGAAAATCCTTTAAGCTTACTGCCTTGCAGTTCTTTACCACATGAATATCCCTATTGAAAATTCCTCGCACTTATTGAGTATCTGTTCATCGCCAGTTGTTCGTATGCTTCATAAGAACTCTGAAATACTATCCAACCTTCAAAGAATCATCTTCAAACTATTGCTCTGCAAATACTTGTATGCTTACATTATGGATGCTCCCATATCACTAGCAATATTCACTAGTATCTTTTGACACCGTCATTATGATCCTATTGATTCAACCTGTGTGCGAATGCACACAATCATCTATCAACCCTTCTAAATTATCTTTCCGGCTCAGACGTCATTTTAAACATGAGCTGGTTATCGACTCATCAAATTGCCGTCGATCGTACCCCTAAGTCTATTCAACTTATCCATTCTTAATCAGACCGTTGGCTTCTGATCCGTTGATTTGAATATCATAATTCCTTAGCAGATGAGCTTTGAATTAGTCAGGTGTTTCTATAATCCAATGCCTTCGCATTGTTTCTTCTTCTAGTTGAGTACTGATGCTCACATCAGATCTCTTGTGGACCATCAACTCCTTTGTTGGATTTTATCCGACAACGTCCTTCATATTCAATAACTTTGTGAGTCTTTTCTCGGATACATAATACCTTTGGTAAATTGTATCCTCTACTTTGTCGAACATGCTCTGCTTTCGAGCTTATATAAATTACTCCTGAAGTTTGTGGTATATGTTCCTAAGAGGCCCTGATGAGTTGAACCTATGCCTTTTCTAATATGTGTGAACCCGGAAACTACTACGGGTCACACTCTAATGTTGTTATGTTAGATAAAACTTCAACACTACAACTTCGTCGAAGGCGAGAAGTGAATGAAAGGTAATGCATTAGAGAAATGGGAGTCGAGCTTGAACTCTGTGTTCATGCCCATGGACCCGATGTGGAACTTATCATGGAAGCTTCTTGCCAAATATTTACTCATTCGAGTAATTCTTTCGGTGTCATTAAATTGGACCCTCTGAAGTTATGGTTTCGACCATATTGTTCTTCTTTGTTCCGATTTCTTGGGCAAGTTTAAACATTTCTCTTCTGCGGAACAATACCCCAGCCCAATCTTTACTTTGATCTACCGTCAAGTATTACACTCTGGTATCTCGAGAATATCATGGAACTGCATAACTTCTTATGGGTTCTTCATAAACTGTTCTGATTCCAATTTTCCTGGGTTCTGGATTGTAGTCAACCGAGAACACCAAATAGTGAATCGAGTCCGCAATCTGATTCAATAACTCTAAGTAATTTTTGTTGCTTACGAGTTTAATAATCCTTCAAGTCATCCCAAGCCTGATCGGCTATATCATTATCGTGCTAAATTTTAAACTGTGCTACCTTGTCCTTATTCCCGGAGCACAACTTTTGACGATGAGCCAAGCTTACGTCGATCTTCCTCGTCTTATCATTTCGCCTTGAACATCAAGCTTGATTCCGAGTGTGTGTCGTATCCATGGTTCCAATGACCCTTCGCTTCACCATTGCTTTTTCTTGATGTCATCGCCGATCAATTACATCTTCATGAAATCTCTCGACAAAGGTGTCGTGATCATCATCAACATTCTGGGTTCTTCCGAGATATTTATCGAATTCATGATGAGAAATACTATCCTTGCCCCTCGATGATTTGTGTTATCATCGACAACATTACTGCCTTCCCTCCAACACAACCTTGTTCGTGTTTCGTGTTATACCTTAAGATCCTTGCTATCCAGCATTTGTTCTTTACCTTGGAGTATTACCATCTTTTATGTCAAGAATGTCGTGATAATTTCACCACCTCTTAAGAATTCTTGATATAGTAATACTTCTCGCCATCTCCGTTCATATCTTGGTCCCCGTTTTGTTTCTAACCGGGATACCAGCCATTTAACTATGATGTGTGAAGTCAAAACTTCTAGCAACCCTATTGCTTGTAAGTTAATGAACGATAGTTACATTCTTTGTGTATTGGATATCATATCACCCTTCTAACATTGATCTTGCTACCAAAGCCCATATTTCGGGTGCACCTTTCAATCAATGTTTAATTGTGTATGCATTCCTCGAGCATACTTCCTTATATCATTTGATCTGACATGTTATCTCCTTATCCACATAATTGTGGAGATCCATCTTTTGGATACCTCGATGAATTATCGTTGAGTCCATCAGCCACCTCCTCATCCTCTTCTTGATTTAATGATGAACTCTTCTTTCGGAACTCGCTTCCATAGTTCATTTCCCGAGAATCTTTGATGTCATCTCGTCAATTTGTGTCGCACCTTTTCTCCTCGAGCATCGTGAGTTTGAGGTATCATGACACCAATCAGATCTGAATCACGGTCAGATATGATGGTTGGAACATATTTCCAAGAGTTATAACAATGGTCTTTATGTGACCCGGTAAGGTGATGTCGTGCCTAGCACACCAGGCCGGAGGCCCTATTGTTATAGATTCCTTTTCAGCAAGGTTATCCATTCTTCCGTGAGGAAATTGTAAGACTTATCCTATAAGTTGTTTCCGATGAATCCTTTGTGTTTCCGAAGTCTGATCTTCACCTGATGACCATGTCAATGCTATCTCGAAGCATGTCTATGGTACTCCAATTTTCAACAAGAACACTTATCCCAATGCTAATTGTTTCTTGCTCAATTATCCGAACACCGTTGTATGGGTAACGTCATGAAATTCCTCTCCCTTTACCTCAATGGTTTTCTACTTTCTATCCTGTCATGGATATCATGCCCCGCCTGTCCTTGGGAAGGATATACCCCCGAAAAATGTGTGTATACACATTTTCCTCCCCATTGTTCTGAATAAACCTGGCAATCACCTTTCCTTTCCATTGGTTTTTTAAACCTTCTTGCGATCTATATAATATAAGCAGTAATATATCCCTGCTTATGTAAACACCTCGTTGTACCACTCTTTCAGAAAGACCCTGTTACTTTTGTTGATGACATTCCGGTAACCACCGATGGACGAGAACTTTGCCTATTGGTCTGCCTCATTCAACGAGCAGGAAAATGGTTCTCTTCATCCCTCGCCCTTGGTACTGATGTTATTACTGACATGACTGACAGGCGATACTCTGACCTGCCTTGCTATCTTGACCGTACAAATTGATTAGCGCCTTCCTGCTATTAACCCACATGGTGGGACCATAACCCACAGTTCCACAGGATCGAAACCTGACTCTCCTGTACACCCCCTGTTCCCAAAGTTATTCCTCACGTATGGCCTCGTATGTAATTCACGTGCCACCGTCTGAGAGATCATCAATTCTGGTATCAGACACAATACTTATTCCCGTTGCATGGAACCTCTTTCACTCCCTATTTTAGGCATCGAACGATTGCCTGGCCGCTTGAAACTCCTTATTGTACCTTCTTACTTTCCTCTTGAAATTTTCTAAGTTTCAATTCGAGAGTTACTTTCCACCTTCTTCATTGATGTTATCTACCAGATAGCAACCTTGTAGAGGTCCGTTCTTCTGAAGTTACCCCTTATCCTTTTCGTACGTTCGATGAAGATCCCGAGGGAAAGATGACGACTTCATCATTTTGACCTGAAGCAGAAGTATGAAGGCATCAATGTATTGGATTGACCTCTTCGAGAAGATCAACCAACACCGAGAAGAATTGTGACGCCCTTACTCCCGCTCCTAAATCTCGGGATGAGATTTCTTATAGTGGAGGAGAATTGTGACGCCCAGATAATTAAGCTACAGTAACTCTCTACTAATGATGCCACGTCACTTCGATTACTGTTGCTAATCTCGCGTTAGTTTGAAACCGATTCAAATTCAAATTCAAAATCAAGCAATCAATAAAAGTTTTCAAATTTTAAAACTAAAATGTTCGGAGTGGACCAAATATTGCGTAGGTAATTATGGTGGAGAAACCACACCTTTATAAAATATTTAAATACTATAAGATGAATAAAACAGCAGCAAAACACAATTATTTAAAAGCTTTTATAATAATAAACCATCACAAACTATTTTACTTTATGTGCCAAGTTAAATCTGGTTGTGGCATAATTACATATACTAAATTAGGTACAAGTTTGGTATTTTACTAACAATAAAGTATATTGGAATTAAGAGAAAACAATAGGGAAAGTAAATAAAAAGGAAAACAAAGACAAAAAACTAAAGTAAAAGGAAAAGAAATCCCCCCTCCCCCGTTGGGCCTCGGCCCAACTGGCCACCAGGCCAACCAGGCCAGCACACCTAAACTCCCTGCTCCTTCCTCCTGTTCACCAGTTGTCGTGTGCGCAACCTGGCCGTCCTTGCGCGATGCCGCCGACGGATGCTCGCTGAGGGAGTCCCGGACTAGGGGGTGTCCGGACTGCCGGACTATCGTCACGGCCGGACTCCAAGACTATGAAGATACAAGATTGAAGACTTCGTCCCGTGTCCGGATGGGACTTTACTTGGCGTGGAAGGCAAGCTTGGCGATACGGATATGTAGATCTCCTACCATTGTAACCGACTGTAACCCTAACCTATCCGTGTCTATATAAACCGGAGGGTTTTAGTCCGAGGACTAACAACAATCATACCATAGGCTAGCTTCTAGGTTTAGCCTCCTTGATCTCGTGGTAGATCTACTCTTGTACTACCAATATCATCAATATTAATCAAGCAGAGTAGGGTATTACCTCCATCGAGAGGGCCCGAACCTGGTAAAACATCGTGTCCCTTGTCTCCGTTACCATCCGCCTAGACACACAGTTCGGGACCCCTACCCGAGATCCGCCGGTTTTGACACCGACATTGGTGCTTTCATTGAGAGTTCCTCTGTGTCGTCACCGATAGGCCCGATGGCTCCTTCGATCATCAACAACGACGCAGTCTAGGGTGAGACTTTTCTCCCTGGACAGATCTTCGTGTTCGGCGGCTTTGCACTTCGGGCCAATTCTCTTGGCCATCTGGAGCAGATCGAAAGCTATGCCCCTGTCCATCAGGTCAGATTTGGAAGTTTGAACTATACGGCCGATATCCACGGAGACTTGACCTTCGACGGATTCGAGCCGCAGCTAGCGTGCGCGACTATCTCGATGGGCATGATCTAGCTCTGCCGAATTAACAAAGGTTGCCGGAGGCCGCACTCAAGATCCGCTCCGACCCTTAATCCGGAGCCGGATTCCCGATCGAGGACGAGTGGTTGGACGCCGCCTCGGGGGCTACAATCTCTACGGTGATCGAGCCGAACTCCATCCCCGTCCTTTGCGAAGACCTCGACCTAAGGTGCGGACTCCTCTCCGGACTCGAACCCTCCGTGCCCCGCCAATCGAATCCGATTGGGCGCCGTCATGGAGTTCATCCGCAGACATCTTTCAAAGACTCGCCCTTTGGCAACATCCTGAATTCACTAAAGTCTCTCTCTTTATTCGGAGAGCCTGGCGGACTACGGACGGGAAGGTTAACATGCGGACGACGAAGAAATTCAACGCCCACCCACCACCCACTTTGTAGCCACTTGCCTATGATTTAACCGACATGCTATACTCGACCAAGACATCGACGGTGTGGACGACGATGCCGGAGGCGACCAAGACCCAGCGCCTACAGGCAATCGAAGGCCACCTCGTCATATGACATATACATGGTGGACATCCCAAAAGATGGGAATGGCGATGGAACAACGGAGGATGACCCCTCCAAGAAACAGCCGAAGCGCCGACGTCAGCGGCGCCGCTCTAAATCCCGCCACAATAAAAACGGTGATTCCGGCACGGGAGATAATAACACCCCGGACAGTGCCGAAGAGAACACCCTCCAGCAGGAGTCAGCGAAGGAGGAGGGAGAAGCAAGTCCGCACGACAATGCGGCAGAAAGAGAGGTCGAGGACGATAATTATGCGCCTCCCTCCGAAGATGAGGCAAGCCTCGATTTACTACTTAATTTGTCATGCCCGAGGATCCCATCGAACAGAGCGTTTCAAACGCAGGCTTATCGCCACGACAAGCAGCCTCAAGAAAAGCAGCAACACTTAGAGCTGATCAAGACCTGCTAGTCGACGGATGGTGAAGTCCTTGCAGCCAAGAGTATGAACTTGAACGCCCCTCCAAAAGCTACCCCAAACGCAGGCCGTTGCCTCGACTAGAGGAGGAAGCACCCAAGTCACCAGCACATGACATGGCAGACCGGCCACCCCGTGGCCGCGACAGAGAAGCCTCTCGGCCCTCCTCTCAAGCCACACCCCGACGCCGGTCAAAAAGTACCAAGGCACGGGAAAACGCGCCGGACTTGCGAGATATATTGGAGGATAAGGCAAAACATACAAGATCGATCTATGGATCGCGTGGGCGCCCAACGACGCGGGTTGATTACCGTCGCGCCGGATACAGCAAACCCGGTCGGGCCGAACACAGTAGACAAAGCTCACATGAGCTACGTCGTGATATAGCCCAATACAGAGGCGCCGCACACCCACTATGCTTCACAGATGAAGTAATGGATCATCAAATCCCCGAGGGCTTCAAGCCCGTAAACATCGAATCATACGATGGTACCACAGATCCTGCGGTCTGGATCGAGGATTATCTCCTCCATATCCACATGGCCCGCGGTGATGATCTACATGCCATCAAATACCTCCCACTCAAGCTTAAAGGACCAGCTCGGCATTGGCTCAATAGCTTGCCAGCAGAATCAATTGGTCGTTGGGAGGACGTGGAAGCCGCATTCCTTGATAACTTCCAGGCACATATGTGCGACCACCGACGCCATGACCTTAGCCAAATAATCCAGCAGCGTAACCATCGCCGCACAATTTCGACACGGTTCCTAACAAAGAAAAATCAAATCGTTGACTGTCCGGATGCAGAGGCCCTTGTAGCCTTCAAACATAACATTCGCGACGAGTGGCTTGCCCGGCACCTAGGACAGGAAAAGCCAAAATCCCTGGCAGCCCTCACAACACTCATGACCCGCTTTTGTGCGGGAGAGGACAGCTGGCTAGCTCGAAGCAACAACTTGGCCAAATATCGTGATAGTTCGGATACCAAGGACAGCAATGGCAGGTCGCGTCGCAACAAGAACAAGCGCCGCATTAACGGTGACAACACTGAAGATACGACCGTTAATGCCGGATTCAGAGGCTCTAAACCCAGTCAGCGGAAGAAGCCATTCAAAAGAAATACCCAGGGCCCGTCCAACTTGGACCGAATACTCGATCGCTTGTGCGGATACATGGCACCCCTAAAACTAGCCAATCACACCAACATGGATTGTTGGGTGTTCAAACAAGCGAGCAAGTTAAGTGCCGAACTTAATGACAAGGGGCTGCATAGCGATGACGAGGAAGAGCCCCGCCCCGAACAATAGAGGATGAAGGGTTTTGCTACACAAGTGCGGACGGTGAACATGATATACGCAACCCACATACCCAAAAGGGAGCGGAAGCGCACTAAGGACGATATGCGATGGAGCGATCGCCCCAAAGTTCAACCCATGGTCTTCCTGCCCGATCACCTTCGATCGAAGGACCACCCACTAGCATTCGTCACGGCGGTTTAGCCGCATTGGTTCTTGACCCAATTATTGACGGATTTCACCTAACCGAGTCCTCGATGGACGGCGGCAGCAACTGAACCTGCTTTATCAGGATACAGTGCGCAAAATGGGCATAGACCCCTCAAGGATTAAAACTACAAAGACGACCTTTAGAGGCGTCATACCGGGTGTAGAGGCCAGTTGTACGGGCTCAGTTACACTCGAAGTGGTCTTCGGATCCCCGGATAACTTCCGAAGTGAAGAGTTAATCTTCGACATCGTCCCATTCCGCAGCGGCTATCATGCACTGCTCGGACGAACCGCTCGCAAAGTTCAATGTGGTGCCGCACTAAGCATACCTCAAGCTCAAGATGCCAGGCCCTCGAGGAGTAATCATGGTCAATGGAAACACCGAACGCTCTCTCCGAACGGAGGAGCACACGGCGGCCCTCGCGGCGGAGGTACAAAGCAGCCTCTCACAGCAACTCTCGAGTCTGGCCATTAAGCGTTCGGACACCGCCAAGCGCGCGCCGAGTAACCTACAACAAGACCGCTGGCACGATTCAAGCGCGCAGAGCAATCCGCCCCAACCCCGCCTCGCGAAATTGCGAAGCTAGTATTACGTACATAATTACGCCTGGAGATACCATGGGCACATGGGGAGGGCAAGACCACGACAAGCCAAGAATGCGGCTCGACCGCACTGTGGCCCCGATTGTGTCATTCTTTTCTTTTTCCTTTTTCTTCCTTTTCTTACTTTCAGGACTCCGTCTTTCATCAGTCCTGTCCGGCGCTAGAATCGCCGAACTCACGATGCAACAGCCAGGGAAGCAGAAAGCCACGTCAAGTGTTCATGTGGTCTCTATTACGAGCATTATACCTGTTTTACATACCATCCATAGCTTACCCTCGAGGGGACATGTTAGATAGTCCCATCCCTTGCTTATCGCACTATTTGTATCATTCTGCTTCCATTGCAGTACCTTTTTGAATAAACAATACATAGCTTTTGCTTATTATTTCTCTACTTCCTTTATATATACATATGTTCATTTCACGACATGTTGCAACCGTACACTTTGGTACGGCCAATACACCAGGGGCTTAAGTATCCCACAATTATGGTGTGATAAGTCCGAACACTTTCACAAGTGCGGCACCCCGGACTTCTAGCATTATATGAATTGGCTCCGAATCATGTCTTGGTCAATAGTTGGGTTTGTCCGGCTCCCGTGTTTTGGTACCTTACGTTCCGCTATATCGGCTAAGGTAGCACAGGGAGAACCACTGCGATTGTGCCCCAGTTGAGCTGGGTCGAGCACCTCAGTGGAGAAAGCTAAACTGACCGTCATGATAGGGCGAGAGCCGGTCGCTGTTCGAGAGGTTTTTGGGTCCCTAAAGACTTATGCCGCTTAGAGCGAAGAACCGGAATTGTCCGCCAAGGCGTGATAGCGCCCGAACTCGGTCTTCGAATACTAGGGGCTTCACGAAATTTAAAATTATAGAATTCTATGGCTAAGTGAGAGTGTTCAAGCATTATAAGTCCGGTTGCCTTGTTCGTTGTGTTGAGCGCCCCTAGATGGACCCAAGAATGGGAACAAGAGTTCTCAAGTTTATCCCGAACACCCCAAAGACTCGTGGCATGGGGCCGAAATAACGACTTGCCATCTCTCAGATTTGATAAATGGCCGCACTGAAGGTAATATTTTAAATTAATAAGCGTTGCTTAGCGCATATGAACAAGTTTTCAGCGTACAGGATAACAAATGCGAGCCTATTAAAAAATTACATCCTTGGAGCACTCATCCGCTATTCGGCGGGCACCCTTCAGGAGGCCCTCATAGTACATTTCGGGCGTGCGATGCTCATGGCCCTTCGGTGGCCCGTCCGTCACAAGCTTCTCCGCATCCAGCTTGCCCCGGTGCACTTTAGCACGGGCAAGGGCCCGACGGACACCTTCAATGCAGACGGAGCGCTTGATAACTTCAATCTGTGGACAGGCATCCACCAGCCGCTGCACCAAGCCGAAGTAGCTCCCGGGCATAGCCTCCAATGGCCACATCCGCGCTATAAGGCCCTTCATGGCCTGTTCGGCGACCTTGTGGAGCTCGACCAACTGCTTCAGCTGGTCGCTCAGGGGCACCGAATGTTCGGCCTCAGCATACTGAGACCAGGACACCTTTTCCGTCGAGCTCCCCTCCTTGGCGCGGTAGAATGCGGCAACATCAGACACACTACGGGGCAAATCTGTGAATGCTCATGGAGAGCTCCGAATCCGGGTAAGTAATAGGTAATTCACTTTCACATGCTTGCTTTGCATAAAGAATGCCTTACCCGCCGCTATCTTCTTCAACGACTCAATTTCTTGGAGGGCTTTTTGTGCCTCGGCCTTAGCAGCTTTGGCACTTTCAAGAGCCGAGGCGAGCTCGGACTCTCGAGTCTTCGAGTCACGCTCCAAACCCTCGTGTTTTTCCACGAGATCTTGGAGCTCTTGCCGTACCTTGGCCAGCTGCGCCTCCCCCTTCTCTCGCCCGGTGCGTTCCGCAGCCGCTTTGTTTTCGGCCACAGACACCGCTTCCTTCAGGGTCGCCACCTCGTTCGTGGCCCCTGTAGTACCCAAGTTATTCCTGTTATTTTTTGCAACCAAAACCTTTTCTATAAGGTATTTCTTTAATAAGGTATTACTTACCTTCTTTATCCTCGAGCTGCTTCTTGGCTTGTCCGAGCTTGTTCTCGGACCGCTCGAGGTTCTGCTTCAATGCATTTACCTCCATGATCGGTCTGGCAGAGGTCAAGAGTAAGAGCATGCATTCCCATATTGACATACTTATGTTAGACTCCTGCGATATCTTTTTAGATCCTTAGTCGGCTTTTCTTTCCGAACACGAACTAAGCATCGAGGGCTACTTGTCTATGCGGTAATATTTTTACATATTCTAAACTTACCTCAAAGCCTGTTAGAAGGCTGGTACAGGCTTCAGTCATCCGCTCTTGGCGGATCGAACTGTCGGATCACCGCACTCATAACAAAGGCGGTGCTCCTCCTGATGGAAGCGCTGTTGAGCACCTCCAAGAGCTATCCGTGCCTCGGTTGGACGGAGGACACGGCGTCTTACCCTTCTTGCGAAGGATCCGCTGGCGAGACTTCGAATCACTGATGGTTCCGGCATGGAGTCCGGACGAGGGTCGGGCTTAGAGCCTCTGGGGGTCTTGCCCCCCGCGCGCCTGGAGTCCGAGAGGTTGCCTTGTGGCACCTCCTGCGCTACCTCCTCTTGACCAAGCCCCACTTGGGGCCCCACCGCGGCGTCGTCCGTAGTGTGAGGCGAGGAGGCGGTCGGAAGCGAAGCACTCTCCATTTCCGACGAGCCCAGGGACCCGCTTGATGAATCGCCGAACTCGCCCTTGGGCGGGCTGCACGGTTGTTCGACATTAGAGAACACTCTGCGATAATAAAAAGCCATGGGTATCCGGACACTTACGATCTCGCCAGGGGCTTGGCCCTTGTAGGCCAATCCTCCTCGTCGTCGTCGATGTTGGTGGAGAAGTCCGGAGGAAGGGTTCTTCCGTTCTTGGACCCTCCGGCCTCCCCAGTTGGGGCGGCCTTCCTTTTCTTCTCCTCCCCCGCTGGGGGAGGAGCTTCTTCTTCTTCCTCCTCGTCCTCAGGAGAAGATTCTGCTTCAATCTGACAAAGACTGGCGTCGGGAGCTCCTTCGAGTTCCCGTGGCCTCCTTCTTGGCCTTCTTCTCCGACACCACATGGGGCGCCGGAGCCAGCAGCCCCGTCAATCGGGCGTCCTCCGGGTCTTCCGGCAAAGGAGCCGGACAGTTAATCTGTCCGGACGTCTTCAGCCAGTCCTGTCAAAGATTAGGGAGTTTTAGATCCCACATAGAGT
This sequence comes from Aegilops longissima, assembly GCA_021605205.1. Lineage (NCBI taxonomy): Eukaryota > Viridiplantae > Streptophyta > Magnoliopsida > Poales > Poaceae > Aegilops > Aegilops longissima. Next base: position 514,842,527 of record CM038678.1, on the reverse strand, counting down.
CAATCTATAGTCCCGTAAAGGGTAAAATAACTTACCTCGCCGGCTGGACGCCGCGAGCTGTATCCGCGATCATTGTTAGCGGATGTTGGGGCTTCAGCGCCCTTGAACAGCACCTTCAAGGCATCTTCGTACGTAGTGTCGAAGAGCCGGCTCAAGGTTCGGTGTTGTGCCGGATCGAACTCCCACAAGTTAAAGGCCCGTCGTTGGCATGGGAGAGTCCGGCGGATGAGCATCACCTGGATTACATCGACAAGCCTGAGATTCTTGTCCACTAGGTTTCGGATGCATGTTCAGAGTCCGGATAGCTCTTCTGAATTCCCCCACGTCAGGCCCGTCTCCTTCCATGACGAGAGCCGTGTGGGGAAGCCAGATCTGAATTCGGGGGCCGCCACCCATTCGGGGTCGCGTGGCTCGGTGATGTAGAACCACCCTGATTGCCACCCCTTTATTGTCTCCACAAAGGCGCCCTCGAGCCATAGGACCTTGGCCATCTTGCCAACCATGGCCCCTCCGCACTCCGCTTAACGGCCGCCCACTACCTTCGGCCGGACGTTGAAGATCTTCAGCCATAAGCCGAAGTGGGGCTGGATGCAGAGGAAGGCCTCACACACGACGATAAACTCCGAGATGTTGAGGATGAAATTTGGGGCTAGTTCGTGGAAGTCCAGGCTGTAGTTGAACATGAGCCCCCGGACAAATGGGTGAAGTGGAAAACCTAGTCCGCGGAGGAAGTGGGGGAGAAACACCACCCTCTCATGGGGCCTGGGGGTTGGAATGAGCTGCCCCGCGTTGGGCAGCCTGTGCGTGATGTCGCCGGACAGGTATCCGGCCTCCCGCAGTCTTATGATGTGCCCCTCCATGACGGAGGAGGCCATCCACCTGCCTCCCGCTCCTGACATGGTTGGAGAAGGTTGAGGTGGGATGTGCGGAATTGGGCGCTGGAGCTCGAGTGCGCGGAAATGGATAAGCAAAGGAGGAAGAAGGCGTAGGTGAAAGGGTGGATCCTTATCCCCTTATATGGATGGACAAAGCTATGCGTCCCCCACCAGCCTAGTAAAACTCGCTTATTTCCCAAGCACCGTAATCAATGGCACGGATGGGTTACCCACGTCCGTATTGATGAGAATCCCGGAATAAGGGGGCATGATCTATGCTTTGATAAGACGTGCCAAGGAAACCGCCTCGCTAAACATGCTGAGGTGGAACAGTAAAAAACGATTCATATAAAGGCCTGGCCGTGGTGTGATGTCACGCCGCGGAATACGCCAGCAGATCTGTGCAAAAATTATTCTCTCTACGGTGTTATGTGGAACTTGTTTTGCAGAGCCGAACACTATCCTTGTGTTCAAAACCTTCTATGAAGTATTCGGAGGAGGAACCCGCCTTACAATGCCAAGACAATATGCACGGACTCGTCGTCATTGAATCCAGGTTAGAGGGCTCTTGAGGAGTCCGGACTAGGGGTGTCCGGACAGCCGGACTATCGCCACGGCCGGACTCCAAGACTATCAAGATACAAGATTGAAGACTTCGTCCCGTGTCCGGATGGGACTTTCCTTGGCGTGGAAGGCAAGCTTGGCGTCTGAGATATGTAGATCTCCTACCATTGTAACCGACTCTGTGTAACCCTAACCTATCCAAAGGTCTATATAAACGGAGGGTTTTAGTCCTAGGACTAACAACAATCATACCATAGGCTAGCTTCTAGGGTTTAGCCTCCTTGATCTCGTGGTAGATCTACTCTTGTACTACCCATATCATCAATATTAATCAAGCAGGAGTAGGGTATTACCTCCATCGAGAGGGCCTGAACCTGGGTAAAAACATCGTGTCCCTTGTCTCCTGTTACCCTCCGCCTAGACGCACAGTTCGGGACCCCCTACCCGAAATCCGCCGGTTTTGACACCGACACTCGCCACCACGACGCTACAGGGGCGCAGGAGGAGTATAAGACCGCCCCGACCCCGTGGACGAACCCTAGTTCCCCAACTTCATTTCCTTCCGTTGCTATCCTCTCCCGCACACGTGCCCGAGCCGCCGCCGCCTCGCCATTACAGCGACCGTCGTCGACCACGCGCACCGGAGCTTCCCCACCGCGCCATAGGATGCCAAGAGCAGCGTCGTCGACCCCTATGTTGACTACGTCCACAGATCGGGCGGGATGTGGCTGCTTCGTCGCCTTCGGCCTCCTCGTCACCCATGGCGGTCGTCGCCCTTGCCGGCGATTAGCCCTGCTCCGGTCCTCCCCGCATCCACGCGATCTCTCAATCGTCTCCCTCGCTGTGAGCGCCACTGCGATTCCCCTATCATTAAGCTCGGTTTCGAACTGTAGCTAGGTAGAGCCGTAGTCCCGCCGTCCTCTTCGTCTTGCTCCGGCCGCGCCTGGGGCCGCTCCTCCCCTGCTCCTTCCTACCGCGCTGATTGTTGCTTCGCAACACGCGCTCGCCCGCCCGAGTCCGTCGCTCCCCTCGCCCGCGGCCATGCTCTGCCTCGCCCCTCTCACCCCGCTCCGGCGCCCGCCCGCGCAGTCCCGTGCGCCGCCGCTGCCTGCCAGTCGACCGGCATACGCCCGATGCTCCTCGCTTTCGTCAGGCCACGTGAGCCTAACCGCGCCAGCAGTCACACTCGCCCGGCCGACCGCCTCTGCCTGCCGCTGCTGCCGATTCCGCCTATCGCAACTCCCGCCCGCTTGTCGTGCCCGCCGGAACTGCCCACGCCCGCGGATGGCGACCTGCCAGGCGCGCAGCGCTCGGGCCTCCCCGCTCCCGCCCGGTCTCTCTTGGCGAGGCCGCTGGCGCCTCGCCCATGAGCCCAGCCGACCCCCTCTGTTGACTTGGAAGGGATAACCCCAGTTAGTTTAGCGCTAACCTTTCCCCCCACTGTCACGGCCACCTGGGCCCAACCCGTGTTAATTAGGAAGGCACTAATTAGTTTAGCCCAAAACCCCCTAATTAAACTAAATATATTTAGTCAAGAACCTGTTAATTAAAATGAGTCCATGACAATTGGGACACGCATACACTGTTCACTTTGGACTAGTCAAAATATTGACTGGTCAACCCAGCCCTGGCCCCACATGTCTTACATATGCACACATTGCTCGGTACACTCCTGTGTACCCATACCAATTTGTCTGTTTATTATTTCGAATTAAATTAAATCCAGATATTCCATAATTTGTTTAAATCTTCAAAAAATCATATAAAATAAACCGTAACTCGGATGGAAAAACTTTGTACATGAAAGTTGCTCAAAACGACGAGACGAATCCGGGTACGCAACCCGTTCGCCCGCCACACATCCCTAGCATAGCAAACCTGCAACATTTCACCTCCGGTTCTTCTGTCCGAAAACGCTAAACACCGAATACTTTCCAGATGTTTCCTTCGCCGGTACCACCTCCTACGCGTTAGGGCTCACCTAGCACCGCGCATTGTCATGTCTTCCATCGTCATGCTTATGTTTGCTTTTATATTTATTGTTTCTTCCCCTCTTCTCTCGCTAGACACCGAGACCGACGCCGCTACTACCCAAGACGACTACGGTGTTGGCGATTCTCCTACTTGCTGTGAGCAACCAGGCAAGCCCCCCTTGATCACTAGATATCGCCTATTCTTCTCTATACTGCTTGCATTAGAGTAGTGTAGCCTGTTACTGCTTTTCGATAATCCTACTCTGCTGCATAGCCTGTCATTGCTACTACTGTTGTTACATTTACCTGCAATCCCACCTGCTTAGTATAGGATGCTAGTTTTCCATTAGTGGCCCTACATTCTTGTCCGTCTGCCATGCTATACTACTGGGCCGTGGTCACTTCGGGAGGTGATCACGGGCATATGCTATATACTTGATACTGTTACATTACTTATGATCTTTGTTAGGAGATGGGGCTGAAGGGCAGGTGGCTCCATCGAGGTAGGCCTGGTTCCCGATGGCCCCGATCGTTACTTTGTGGCGGAGCGGCAGGCAGGTTGAGACCACTGGGAGAAGGTGGGCTGGCCTGGTTGGCATTCGCGATACTTAACACGCTTAACGAGATCTTGGTATTTGATCTCGAGTCCGCCACTTGGCCTATACGCACTAACCAACTACGCGAACAGTTATGGGCACTCGGCCGTGGTATCACCAAGCCTTCGTGACGTCGCCGACCGGGTGGCGCTTGCGCCGGATTGGATCGAGCGCCGCTAGGCTAGGTCTGCTTCCGCCGCCCGCAACGTCTTGGTGTGCAATGGGTGATGGGCCTGACCTCTGCGCCATAGGATTTAGACCGCGTCTTTGACCTCTTTGTTGTGCCTAGGTAGGGATGCGACATGTTGATCTTCCGAGGCCGGGCATGACCCAGGAAAGTGTGTCCGGCCAAATGGGATCGAGTGTTGGGTTATGTGGTGCACCTGCAGGGAAGTTAATCTATTCAATAGCCATGATCTTGATGCAGGACGACTTGGAGTTGTACCTTGACCTTATGACAACTAGAACCGGATACTTAATAAAACACACCCTTCCAAATGCCAGATACAACCCGGTGATTCCTCTCTAACAGGGCTACAAGGAGGGGATCGCCGGGTAGGATTATGCTATGCGATGCTACTTGGAGGACTTCATCTACTCTCTTGTACATTTGCAAGACGGAGGCTGCCAGAAGTGTAGTCTTCGACAGGATTAGTTATCCCCCTCTTATTCTGGCATTCTGCAGTTCAATCCACTGAAATGGCCCTTTACACATATACCCATGCATATGCAGTGTAGCTCCTTGATTGCGAGTACTTTGGATGAGTACTCACGGTTGCTTTATCCCCCTTTTTCCCCCTTTCCTTTCTTTCTGGTTGTCTCAACCAGATGCTGGAGTCCAGGAGCCAGACACCACCGTCGACGATGACTCCTACTACACCGGAGGTGCCTACTACTACGTGTAGGCCACTGACGACGACCAGGAGTAGTCTAGGAGGATCCTGTGCGGAGGCCTGCGCCTCTTCGATCTCAGATCTCGGTTTGTGCTAGCCTTCTTAAGGCAATCTTGTTTAACTTATGTACGTACTCAGATATTTTTGCTTCCGCCGACTTCGCCTATGATCGAGCACTTGTATTCGAGCCCTTGAGGCCCCTGGCTTGTATTATGATGCTTGTATGACTTATTTTATTTTTAGAGTTGTGTTGTGATATCTTCCCGTGAGTCCCTGATCTTGATCGTACACGCTTGCGTGTACGATTAGTGTATGATTAGTGTACGATTGGATCGGGGGCGTCACACATCCACTTCAATTTCTTCATCCAACTGCTCTAACTAAGCAGCAGAAGGATTTTCTTCATCGGATTCGCTAGGAATCACATATTCTTCATCATAAGGAACAAGGTCCTTTGATGGCATGGTTGAGATAGGAACAGCATCAATGGGGTTTGCAAACGAGCTGGTCAAAGATTTCATCTTCTTCGGTGCTAAAAAATCAGATGAAGTTGATGCCTTCCTTTTCTTCACAGTTGCATGCTCTGCAGCCTTAGTCTTCTTCACATCTGAAGCAGATGGAAGGATCGGAGTTGGGGTAGGTGCAGGAGGAGCAATGGAATTTGGTTGAGTTTCTTCAGGCACAACAACTGATGCAGTTGCCCTGACCTCTTCATTTTCTTCAGGCGCACCACTAGTGGATGCCCTGGCAATTTCATCAGTGGCTGGAATGCAGTCATCAGCCCTGGAACTCACATTTTCTTCAGCAGCCTGAATATCATCAGCGGTGATGGCATGTTCTTCAGTCGGCTGAGCAGATGCTTCAGCCTGAGGAATTTCTGGTTGCGATGGAGCTGCAACATTTGGAGTGAACTTTTCTGTCAACTTCACAAAATGGACTTTGGCTCCAAGCCAGTCAGCGCATTATATGTCAAATTCATCACTGAGTTTCTTGATCTCAGATTGAATATTGACAAGTTTACCAGTTGTCATAGAGAAAATGTGTTTCTTCAGACAACACTCCTTCTTGTACTGCGCATTCTTGATCTGCCTGGCCTTTTCAAATTTCCATTTCTCTTCTTGTATGAAGGCAGTCAGCATATGACTTTGACCAGGAGTCAACTTGAAATCAGGCATAGGAGTGTTTGGGTCCTTGTGCCAGAGATCAATGTAGTCAAGGATCAACTTTTGATCCAAAAGCAGAGGAACATTTGTTCCCTTGGCTCTAGCAGCCCTGACCTGCCTGTCTTTGATGATTTCGGCAAGTTCCTCATCATTAGCTTCGTCTTCATCAGACGGCACTTGGAAGGCGACTTGCTTCTTGTGAGGACTTGGGGCGAGAACCTCGTCCAGCAGTGGCCTTTGTCTTCAGCAGAGAGGGGCCAGTTGAAGAATTTGGTGCAGCTGAGGAACTAGCAGAAGCTCCTGAGGCAATAGAGATGCCTGTAGTCCTTTGGCACGTGGCAAGATGCACAACTGCAGAGGATTTGGTTGGAGCAGCTGAGGACTTGAGCGGAGGAGCTGAGGATTTTGGAGGAGCAGGAGCAGCGTGAGGATTTGGCCGTGAGGGCTTTGAGGATTCTGGCCGTGAGGGCATAGCTGAGGAACTCAGTCGTGAGGGCATTGAAGAAGAAGCACTTGGCTTGTGAGCAGGTTTCTTTGACATGGCCTTCTTTGGTTTTACAGAGGCCTCAGCAGCAACAGAGTCTTCGTTGAATTTCCTCACTGCTTCTCTGGCTTGTCTAGCCAACTTGGCTTGGCGCTTGGCCCATTCATCAGGATAATCCTCACCGCGCTTGAGGGTGGTGGGATCTGTTTCTTGGCCAGGTGCCAATGGAGGTCTTGGGCATGGAGGATTTAGCGCGAATTTCTTCATGTATTTGGGAGTAACATATATGTACTCCGTCCACTCTCTTATCCATCTCCTCTCTATCCTCTGTATGCGCACATTGCGCTGATTTTTGTCCTCCTTACCTAACTTGGCCTCATCAGGAGTGCAATAGTCTTTGTATATGTCATCAGGGATCTCAAAGGCAGTATTGATTTCAGGCCTCTTTCCTCCTTTCGGTGGCTTCTTTCCATCAGCCATTTTCTTCAGCAGAGGAATTTGAACAATGGAATTCTCTGAAGATGTACGCAACTTTTCTTCGAGGAACGCTGCAAATGAGTTAAGTTGATGAGAACCTAGTGATTCAGCAGCGGACATGAGTACCTGTGACAGAGTATAGTTGCGAGGAATTTGGAGAGGTCATATCGTTCTCGTAAGGTTTTGTAAAAGAACAAGTTTGAGGAATTTGACCAGATGAGTCTTGAAGAATTTCACTAAGCGTTCTTTGTCTTAGGTTCCAGAGTTGTACAGATAAAAACATCCACACAATTGAGGAATCTTGAAGAAAAATATAGCTTAGAGAAATGAGTCAAGAACAGATGACATGTGAGGTGTTTAGTGTGTGAAGATTTGAAGAAAAACACCTTTGAGGATTTTGTAGAAATCATTTGAATCAAAGAGGGTAGTAAAAGTAACTTTTAATAACCCTGGACGAAGAACACGATGAACTGGGATGTGGAGATGTGAAGTTCGTCAGTGCAGATCTTCCACGCCCTAACTCGGTAGAGGAAGACAGCTACGGTGGCGGCGGAGTGAAGAAATCCGCAGCCGGCGCGAGTAAGACGGTGATGAGGTCGAGGCAGTGAAGCTCTTCCTCACCGGCAACAATGAAGTAGTGGCGGCGCTAGGGTTTGAGAAGCTCGAGCGGGAGTGAGGTCGAGCAGAGTAAATTAAGGAGAAGTGAGGAAGGGAAGGGGGTATTTATAGCCATGGAGAAAAACTATCCGCCCGAAGAATTTGGACAAACGTGCCCCTGACCCTTCTCATTCGCTTGACATGTGTCACCCACGTACTGAGAAGTGGAGATCGTGTGAGATCGTGGGTGAATAGATAAGTGTTTTCGTGGGATGCGGAACGGTTTGAGCGGCAAAACCAATTTTTTTGGATAAGATAAGTTTTAACATTCCGTTCGCAAATTCTTCAGCTGACAAGGACACAGTGAAGATTTTGAACGAGTTTAAAAATAGAACGCACATGAAGAATTTGTCAATAGATTGGGTTGAGTTTAGCATAGAGGGGGAAGGGTCCGATCACATTCACTTAGCAGAAAAACCAACTTGAAGAATTAGCCATAAGTGAATGCTGTAGAGGACATAAATTCATATATATATATATATATATATATATATATATATATATATATATATATATATATATATATATATATATATATATATATATATATATATATATATATATATATATATATATATAGCCAATGAAGAAAAATGACAGAAAAGGTGAAGACAATGCAAAGTTGAAGAAAAACCGAGGAAAAACTCAAATTGAAGATTTTCAACTTTGGTGGTGGCGTGACCCACCGTATAAGAATGATGATTTCAGACACCGCGTACAATTGTTGTAGGGTTCTAAGAATCAAATTCTTCACACTTATAGTGTTATTCTTCATTGATCGAAGAAAAACGTTTCTTCATGTGTTGCACATCTAAGTCATCAATTTTGCATAAGTGTTAGGATGAGTGTCCTTTTCAAAGAACATTTAAAGATTCTAAGATATTTAGCTCACACCGCAACTTGCAAAATCTCTTCTCATCCAAGGGCTTTGTGAAGATATCGGCTAGCTGTTCTTCAGTCTTCACATGCTCAATACAAATGTCACCCTTCAACACATGATCACGAAGAAAATGATGATGAATCTGAATGTGCTTTGTCTTCGAGTGCTGAACTTTGGTTGTGAGCAATCTTGATGGCACTCTCATTGTCACAGAAGAGAGGAACATTCTTCACATTGACACCGTAGTCCTTGAGTGTTTGCTTCATCCACAAAAATTGAGCACAGCAAGAACCAGCAGCAATGTACTCAGCTACGGCAGTAGACTATGATACGCAGTTCTGTTTCTTTGAGGACCAACAAACCAAAGATCGTCCGAGGAAATGACATGTACCAGATGTTGACTTGCGGTCCACACGATCACCAGCATAGTCAGAGTCAGAATATCCAATGAGATCAAAAGTCGAGCCCTTGGGGTACCATAATCCAAGTGTTGGTGTGTGAGCTAGATATCGAAGAATATGCTTCACAGCTTTATGGTGTGATTCCTTTGGTGTAGCTTGAAATCGGGCACACATGCAAACACTGAGGATAATATCTGGCCTAGATGCACATAAGTACAATAAAGAACCAATCATGGAGCGGTATACCTTTTGATCAAAGTCAATACCATTTTCATCAGTGCACAGATGGCCATTTGTGGGCATAGGAATTTTGACGCCTTTGCAATCTTGCATGCCGAATTTCCTCAGTACATCCTTGAGGTATTTCTCCTGAGATATGAATACGCCATTGCGATGTTGATGAATTTGAAGACCTAAGAAGAATTACAATTCTCCCATCATAGACATTTGATATTCTTCACTCATCATATAGGCAAATTCATCACTATAACGTTGGTCAGTACAGCCAAAGATAATATCATCAACATATATTTGGCACACAAACAATTCACCATCATAAGATTTAGTGAAAAGAGTAGGGTCGAGTGAACCGGGTTTGAAGCCTTTCTTGATGAGGAATTCATTCAAAGTATCATACCACGCCCGAGGGTCCTGCTTGAGGCCATAGAGGACCTTATTGAGTCTGAAGACTTTGTCAGGATTCTTTGGATCTTCAAAACCTGGGGGTTGAGCTACATATACTTCTTCCTCAAGCTTATCATTGAGGAATGCACTTTTCACATCCATTTGATATAAAGTGATATCATGATGGTTAGCATAAGCAAGTAATATGTGAATAGCCTCAAGTCTAGCAACAGGTGCAAACATTTAATCGAAATCAATTCCTTCAACATGTGTGTAGCCTTGAGCTACTAGCCGTGCCTTATTCCTCACCCCAAGGCCATTTTAATCTTGCTTGTTACGGTAGATCCACTTTGTGCCAATGATATTGTGCTTGCGAGGATCTGGACGTTTGACCAGTTCCTAGACGTTGTTGAGCTCGAATTGATGTAATTCTTCTTTCATGGCCTGAATCCACTCAGGCTCCATAAATGCTTCATCTACCTTAGTGGGCTATGTAATAGAGACAAAAGCATAGTGCCCACAAAAGTTAGGTAAATGTGAAGCTCTTGAGCGTGTGAGAGGACCTGGTGCTTCAATGTCATCGATGATCTTTTCAACTTGCACTTCTTTTACAACGCGTGGATGAGCTGGTTGTCGTCGAGGAATTTGATCCGCAATTTCTTCAGCACCATTTTCTTCAGGTGCATTAGCTCGACGTTCTTCATGTTCTGGAGTGAATTCTTCAGCAGATTCTTCGGTAGGAATGACATCCTTAGTAGCCTTGAACTTGATAGATTCCTCAGGTGCTGGTTCATCTATCACAGAAGGTAGGTGCTCTCTTTGTGAGCCATTAGTTTCATCGAACCACACATCTACAGTTTCAACAACCTTGTGAAGAACGTTGTTGAAGACTCTGTAGGTGTGCGAGTCCTTTCCGTAACCAAGCATAAAACCTTCATGTGCTTTCGGTGCAAATTTTGAGTTGTGATGAGGATCTCAAATCCAGCATTTAGCACCGAAGACTTTGAAATAACTCACATTGGCTTTCTTGTCAGTGAGGAGTTCATAGGCAGTCTTCTTGAAGAATTTGTGAAGATATACTCTGTTGATGATGTGGCAAGCAGTATCAATTGCATCAATCCAGAAACGACGAGGCGTTTTGTATTCATCAAGCATAGTGCGAGCCATCTCAGCAAGAGTCCTGTTCTTGCGCTCCATGATGCCATTCTACTGAGGAGTATAAGGAGCAGATAACTCATGAGTAATACCAAGTTCATCAAGATAGTCATCAAGACCAGAATTCTTGAACTCAGTTCCATTGTCACTTATGATGTGCTTGATCTTCACACCAAAGTTGGTTGAAGCCCTCGAGGAAAATGGTTTGAAGACTTCCTGCACTTCATGTTTGTAAGTAACAATGTGTACCCATGTGTATCGAGAGTAATCATCAACAATAACAAAGCCATATTGAGATGCATCATTTGAAACTGCAGAATAATGGTTAGGACCGAAGAGATCCATGTGAAGCAATTCAAATGGTCGAGTAGTAGTCATGATAGTCTTCGATGGATGCTTAGCCTTCGTCATCTTCGCAGCTTCACAGGCTCCGCATAAGTGATCCTTGAGCAATTTGACATTCTCAATGCCAATGACATGCTTCTTCTTTGCAAGCGTGTGCAAATTCCTCATGCCTGCATGACCAAGTCGTCGATGCCATAGCCAGCCTTCTGAAGCTTTTGCAAGTAGGCACACGGCTAGTTGTGGTCCTGTAGAGAAATCAACAATATACAAGTCTCCTCTCCTAAAGCCTTCGAAGACTTTGGAATTGTCATCTTCCATGATCACAACACAACGATACTTTCCAAAGACAACAACCGTATCAAGATCACAAAGCATGGAGACAAACATGAGGTTGTATCCTAAGGACTCGACAAGCATGACTTTGTCCATGTGTCGATCCTTTGAGATCGCAACCTTACCTAGACCCAATACCTGACTTTTTGCCTTTGTCAGCGAAGATGATATGCTTCAGATGTGATGGAGATAAGGGAGCATCCATCAATAGATTCTTGTCATCAGTCATGTGATTTCTACATCCACTATCGAGGACCCACTCAGTGGCTTTGGGTTGATCATCCTGCAGATGAATTAGTGCAACTTACGAAATTCATATACTTCATCGGTGAAGAATATGACATCAATTCATCAGATCAATTTCATCAAGCAATGCAACAGATAAAGCAGTATGAGGACGTGAGAAATGAAAGTTCATTTCTTCATGATCAGCCTGCGTCCTTTCAGGCAGTTTTCAGGTCTCCAGCAAATTCTTCAGACGTTTGAGCATGTCTGGAGACCTGACCCCGCAGAAGAGATTAGTTCTTTTTTCTTCACCACCCACATTTAAAGGGGTGGCAAAGAGTTCATCACTCTGCGAGCTCCATATGAGAAAGTTGGCATAGAAGCCAGACCATTTCGTTTCACATAAGAGGAGTTAGGATAAGCATATGAATAAGCAGAGAAATTCTTCGAGGACTTATGAACATAATGATTAGAAGAATAATGCTCATATTCATATCCCTTAGCTCTTCCCTTCGAAACAGAGTGGTTAGCACGATGATATTCATATGAGGACTTTGATCCTTTTGAGGAATTTGATCCACGTGAGGAATTTGGTCCGTATGAGGACTTGGATCCATATGAAGAATTTGGTCCATATGAAGAATTTGATCTGGGGTTGCTATTCTTCACAGGTGGTGTCATGAGGACATTCACCTGAAGACTTTCAAGGCACCTTCTGGGAACCCGGATTTTCTTCATAGGAGAACCGTTCCTGCAGTTAGTGCCAACATATCTAGCAAATACTTCACCATTCTGAATTTTGAACACTTTATCGTTGGAGTCAAATGACTCATCAGAAGAATGAGGAGATTCACATGTAAAGCCAGATAAATTGGATGGATCAACTGGAGGTCCCTTTGCAGCAACCCATGAGGTTTTGGGGTACTGCTCAGGCTTCCAATATGTACCATCAGCATTGAGTTTCCTCTCAAAGGCAATACCCTCTTTCCTAGTGTTCCTGTTGAGGATCTGCTTTTTAAGCACATCACAAAGAGTCTGTTGCCCTTTGAGGCTTTTGTACATGCCTGTCATGTACAATTCCTTCAGCCCTGCATCATCTGTGATACTAGCAATGTCCTTAGATGAGGAATTAGTGATAGCAGAGACAGTTGATGAATTTATAGCATTAGAAGCATTTGAACATTCAGGTGAAGAATTAGCAGATTCACGTTCAATGCATTTCAAACATGGAGGAACAAATTCTTCCTGAGAAGCGCTGATTTGTTGAGTAAGTAATGAATCGCGCTCCTTTTGAAGATCTTCATAACCCACTCTTAGCTTTTCAAGATCTTGCTTTCTCTGAAGAAATTCATAAGAAAGTTTCTCATGATCACATAAGAGAGTGTTATGATGACCTTGAAGGTTGTCAAACCTAGTCTGAAGTCTCTGAAGATTTTTAGTCAAGGTTTTAGTGCGATCCATTTTTTCACCCAACATATCATCACTTTTGTCTAGCATGTTTTGAACTTTTTCAAAAGCCCTTTGTTGTTTCACAGCAATCTTAGCAAGTTTAGAGTAGATGGGCTTGAGGTTTTCATCAGCTTCATTCTCACTTGATTCAGAGGAGGTATATTTGAGTACCTTGGCACCCTTTGCCATGAAGCAATAGGTGGGAGCGTAGTCATCATTGCCTTCATCAGCCTTGTTGGTGAAGCCATTTTCTTAAGAGTTGAAGATAGACTTGCTGACGAATGCAGTAGCGAGAGCTAGACTTGCCACACCAGACTCGGACTCCTCAGATGCCTCCTCTTCCTCATGTTTCTCAGATTCAGCCTCAGAGTCCATTTCCTTGCCAATAAATACCCGAGCCTTCTTGGAGCTGCTCTTCTTGTGAGATGAAGACTTTGAGGATTTTGATGATGAAGATTTTGAGGATTTCTTCTTCTTCTTTCCATCATCAGAACTGTAATCCTTGTATTTCTTCTTCTTTGATTCCTTTTCCCACTGAGGACAATCTTCAATGTAGTGACCAGGTTTCTTGCATTTGTGGCAAAGCCTCTTCTTGTAGTCACTGGATGAGGAATCATTGCTCCTTGAGGGTTTTCCAAAGCGACCACATCTTGAGAACTTCTGGAATTTCTTCACGAGCACTGCTAGTTCATGGCTCAGTTCTTCAGGATCACCAAGGCTACTGCCAGAATCTTCATCTTCAGATTCAGACACTGCCTTGGCCTTTAGGGCACGTGATCTGCCATAGCTCGAACCATAGAGATCTCTCTTTTCAGCAAGTTGGAACTCATGAGTATTTAGCCTTTCTAGGATATAAACGGGATCAAGTGACTTGTAGTCAGCATGCTCTTGTATCATCAGTGCGAGAGTATCAAATGAGGAATCAAGCGATCTCAGCAATTTCTTCACCACCTCATGGTCGGTGATGTCAGTGGCACCAAGTGCTTGAAGCTCATTTGAGATGTCAGTGAGGCAATCGAAGGTTTGCTGAACATTTTCATTGTCAAGTCTTTTGAAGCGGTTGAAGAAATTGCGAAGAACATCAACTCGAGAGTCACGCTGTGTTGAGACTCCTTAATTGACTTTGGACAGCTTATCCCAGATAAGCTTAGCAGTATCCAAAGCACTCACTCTTCCATACTTTCCTTTGCTCAGATGGCCACAAATGATATTCTTCGCTTGAGAATCGAGTTGCTTGAATCTCTTCACATCAGCAACATTCAGAGAAGGTGTGACTGAGGGAACACCATTTTCCACGACATACCAGAGATCGTTATCAATTGCCTCAAGATGCATTCACATCTTATTCTTCCAGTAGGGGTAGTCCGTCCCATCGAAGGTAGGACAGCCAGCAAAGACCTTGATCATACATGTGGTCGGCATAACTAAAACTCTAGGAGCTTAAACCAAAATCACACAGAACAAGGGAGTACCCTGTGATCCACAATTCCTCTTGGATGCTCTAGACCATGACGCCTAACCGTCTGGAAGAAGCACAGTCTTCAAAGCTAACAAGCGTCGGATCCACGCAGGATCAATCTCTTCAGTGATGCTCAATCACTTTGGGTTTGTAGGTGTTTGGGTTTGGGTTTTGCTCAAAGTCCTCGGAGGATGGGATGCTCTCAAATGACAAGTGTCAGTTTCTCTCGGAGCAGCCAACCAGCTAGTGATTGTAGGGGGCGGCTATTTATAGCCTAGGGAGCAGCCCGACATGATAAGACATAAATGCCCTTCAATAATATGACCGTTAGGTGGGTAGATATTTTGGGACAGCTGGCGCGTAGCACAGCAATGGTCGGTAATTTGAGTATCAAATTCCTCGGGGCTATCATGTTCCTCACTGTGTAGGCAATCCACACTGGCGAATTCCTAACTCCTCAGTCATAACAAATTCCTCAGAGACCAGAAGAACTTCGTCTCTGTCGATGAAGAAATTTACTAAACTGTATAAGATTTCCAATGGCTTCTCTCGAAGGGATTGGTAGGTGTAGGATTTTGAGTTGAGCATCACATGGAAATTTTTTCTTAGTATTTCCTCGACCCCCTTTAACGGTATGGTGTTTCCTATGACTCAAGAAATAGAAAATGAAACTACGAAAACAAAAGTCTTCACGCTTCATGTTCCTCAAATGAATACCAAGTCTTCAAGGTCACACCAATTTCTTCACTTTCAAAGTCTTCAGAAAGTCTTCAGAAATCCAAAGTCTTCAGTCGAAGAACTTCATTTTTAGGGGTCGACTTTCTCTATAAATATCAAAATCCTCATAGACTTATAGACCTGTGTACACTCACAAACGCATTAGTCCCTTAACCTATAAGTCTTCAATACACCAAAATCACTAAGGGGAACTAGATGCACTTACAGGTATGGTGGACTCTTGAAGATAAGATTTGGGTTTAAGGGTTTTTGGATGCACAAGTAGTATCTCTACTTGGTGCGGAATTTTTAGCTAGCAAATATGGGGGGAAAGCACCACATGTTGAAGGATCTATGACAATATAACTTCTATGTGAATATGAACAAACATAAATCATTACGTTGTCTTCCTTGTCCAACGTCAACAATTTTGGCATATAATATTTTGATGGGGGCTCACAATCACAAAAGATTTCCAAGATAGTGTATTTGCATGTGAAAGTTCTGTTCCTTCTACTAATCATTCAGGAATTGCTTGTATGACCAATATTGTGATTCTCAAACTTCAAAAGATTTCACTTTCTAAACCCAATGTGAAGTTGCCACTAGGCATGATATGAACAAATAATTTCAACTTCATTATATTCAATTTATTCAACAATTTACTCATAGGATATAAGTGAAGCACAAGAGTAAATAACAAGCTACTCCAAAAAGATATAGGTGAAGATCATGTGAGTAGTTAAGTAAATGGGTAGCTATTTGAGGACTCTCCCTTACTTAAAAACTTTCAGATCTAGTATTTTATTAGAACGGCAAGCAAAATGAAAGTAAAATCACATTTCAAGGATGGCACAACTCATGTGAAGAAGCAAAAGCTTAGGATCAACCGATACTAACCGATAATTGTTGTTGAAGAAAGGTGGGATGCCTACCGGGGCATCCCCAAGCTTAGATGCTTGAGACTTCTTGGAATATTATCTTGGGATGCCTTAGGCATCCCCAAGCTTAAGATTTTGTGTCTCCTTAATTCCTTTTATATCATGGTTTCCCTAAATCTTAAAAACTTCATCCACACAAAACTCAACAAGAACTCGTGAGATAAGTTAGTATAAACCAATACAAAAACCTTATCATTCTCTACTGTAGCAAATCACTAAAATTATTATTCAACATTGCACACTAAATGCCTCTGCATATTTAATACTCCTATCCTCAAATAGAATCATTAAACAAGCATACATATGCAAACGATGCAAACATAACAACAATTTGCCAAAACAGTACAGTCTTTAAAGAATGTAGGAGTATCAATACTTCTTTAACTCCAATAATTATGAAAAATTACCACACTATAGAGAATTTATCATAGCTTATTTTGCAAAGAGTTTCAACATTTTACCACATTCTTACTTTTCTAGGGAATTTTTGCAACAGCGATAAACTTTATGTTTTGAAACAGCAACATGTAGACTTGCAAAATAAGCATGGCAAAGGCTATACTTGACATTTTTACTGAAATGAAAGATGCAAAACATTTTTCTAAATAACAACAAGAAAATCCTAACAAAATAAAATGACGCTCCAAGTAAAACTCATATCATGTGACAAATGAAACACATAGCTCCAAGTGAGGTTACCGATAATGTTGGAGACGAAAAAGGGGATGCCTTCTCGGGCATCCCCAAGCTTAGTTGCTTGGATCTTCCTTGAATATTACATTGGGGTGCCTTGGGCATCCCCAAGATTAGGGTCTTGTCACTCCTTATTCTCCTCATATCGACATCTCACCCAAAACATGAAAACTTCAATCGCACAAAACTTAACGGAACTTTGCGAGATAGGTTAGTATTATAAAGAGCAAACCATTTCACTTTGGTACTGTCAACGACAAGATTCATAATTGTTTCCACACAATGCCTACCATAGCATATCATTTCTGCAATTTATATTGAGCAATATAAGCCATAGTAACTAGAAAACAAGCAAATTATGCATTGGAAACATAATCTCTCAAAAACAGAATAGTCTGTAGTAATCTGTACTCCAACCATATTTCTGCTACTCCAAAAATTCTAAAAAATTAGGACAACGTAGAGAATTTGTATATATATCACCTATGAAAATTTCAGAATTTTTCCACATTCCAGTAAAATATAAGAATTTCTGCACTGGACGCAAAAGTTTCTGTTTTTGCACAGAATCAAGTCAACTATCAGCCACACAATCCCGAAGGCTTTACTTGACACTTTATTGAAACAAAAGCTACTCCCTCCATTCCTTCACATAAGGTGTACTGATTTTTGAAAAAAAATGTAAGGTGTATTGCGGTGCACCACTCGTTTGGATAATTTTTTTAGGGATTTGATTACATTTCCTTATATCATGCAAGCTCCTCTATTTTCTCATGTCAATTAGTCAGGTGCAATCTTGCCCAAAACTTGTGAAATTTTGCCTCCACGTGCGTTCTTTAATTTTCGTGCCAAAAACTATACACCCTATATTTAGGAACGAAGGGAGTATAAAATATGATTACTACAGTAGCCTAGTCATGTGAACACACAAAAACAGTAGGGGTAAATGTTGGGTTGTCTCCCAACAAGCGCTTTTCTTTGATGCCTTTTAGCTAGGCATGATGATTTCAATGATGCTTACATAAAAGATAAGAATTGAAACATAAAGAGAGCATCATAAAGCATATGACTAGCACATTTATGTATAACCCACTTCCTATGCATAGGGATATTGTGAACAAACAACTTATGGGAACAAGAATCAACTAGCATAGGAAGGCAAAACAATCATAACTTCAAAGTACTCAACACATAGAGAGGAAACTTGATATCATTGAGTTATGCAAAGCATATATTTGATGTTTACTACGCAACTTTATTCTTGTAGACACGTGTTGGGCCTCCACGCGCAGAGTTCTGTAGGACAGTAGCAATTTTCCCTCAAGTGGATGATCTAAGGTTTATCAGTCTGTGGCAGGTGTAGGATGAAGATGGTCTCTCTCAAACGACCCTGCAATCAAATACAAGAAATCTCTTGTGTCCCTGAGGGAGTCCTGGATTAGGGGGTATCCGGACAGCCGGACCGTATACAGCGTCCGGACTATTGAAAAGTGAAGATACAAGACTCAAGACTTCGACCCATGTCTGGATGGGACTTTCCTTAGTGTGGAAGGCAAGCTTGGCGATCCGTATATTATATTTCCTTCCTTGTAACCGAGTCCATGTAAACCCTAGCCCTCTCCGATGTCTATATAAACCGGAGAGGTTGGTCCTTAGAAGGCCGATCACAATTACATTCATACCATCATAGGCTAGCTTCTAGGGTTTAGCCTCTACGATCTCGTGGTAGATCTACTCTTGTACTACCCATATCTTCAATATTAATCAAGCAGGAAGTAGGGTTTTACCTCCATCGAGAGGGCCCGAACCTGGGTAAACATCTGTGTCCCTTGCTTCCTGTTACCATCAGCCTAGACGCACAGATCGGGACCCCCTACCCGAGATCCGCTGGTCGTCCCCTTGGTGCTTTCACTGAGAGTTCCTCTGTGTCGTCGCTATAGGGCTTGATGGCTCCTCCAGTCATCGTCAACAACACGATCCCGGGTGAGACCTTTCTCCCCGAACAGATCTTCGTGTTGGCGGCTTGCCTTTGGGCCAACTTCGCAGCCATCTGGAGCAGATCAACAGCTCGCCCTGGCCACCGGATCAGGTTCGAAACCTGAACTACGGCGGACATCCATGGAGACTTGATCTTGATGGATTTGGGCCTATGCCAGAGCACCGGACGATCCACGACGAGCACGGCTTAGACCTGCCGTCGGACGAAGCTCGAGTATCACCCGTAGTATCCCCGGACCTAAATCCGGAGCAGCTGCGCTGCCTAAGGCGGAGGGATGGACCCCGCCCCGCAGATCGCACACTCATCGGCGGTGGAGCCGAACACGGGTCTTACCTCTGTGGTGGCCTGTGACTCCAGACCCCCAAATTTGTATCCGGACGTTGGTTCCAGTCCGCGCACTCCCGAGCCAGTCGAGCCAGGTTGGGCTCCGGTAATGGAGTTCACCGCTGCGGATATCTTCCGGCACTCGCCCTTTGGCGACATGCTGGACTCATTAAAGTCTCTCTCTTTGTCAGGAGGCTCTTCGCCGAACTATGTCCGGCTCGAGTGGGAGGCAGGCGATGAAGGAATTCGTTGCCCACCCACCACCCACTTCATTGCCACGGTCGACGATTTAACCGAGGTCTTGAACTTGAATCCGAAGACATCGACGGTATGGGCGGCGATGCGGGAGAAGAACATGAACCACCGCTCCATCGGGCGGTGGACAGCCACCTCTTCCTATGATATATATATGGTGGACATTCTGAAGGAAACAAATGGCGATGAGGCAACGGAGGATAAAACCTCAGGGAAAAAAGCAAAGAATGGGCGTCGCCGGCGCCACTCCAAGCCCCGCCACAGCAATACCGACCCAGGAGACGAAAACAATCCGAATGGTGCCGAAGAAGAATACAACCCTGATCAGCCCGCTTTCGAGCAGGCCGAACAGGAGGATGAGCAGGTCAGCCTAGAAAAACAGGTGACGGACGAATACCCGGAGGAGGACAGCTACATGCCCCCCTCCGAAGACGAGATTAGCCTCGGCGATGATGAGTTCGGAGTGCCTGAGGATCCCGTAGAGCAGGAGCGCTTCAAGCGTCGGCTTATAGCCACTGCGAGGAGCCTGAAAAAGAAGTAGCAGCAACTCCAAGCTGATCAAGACATGCTCACAGATAGATGGACTGAAGTCCTGGCAGC
Source organism: Aegilops longissima (assembly GCA_021605205.1). Taxonomy (NCBI): domain Eukaryota; kingdom Viridiplantae; phylum Streptophyta; class Magnoliopsida; order Poales; family Poaceae; genus Aegilops; species Aegilops longissima. The sequence goes on along the minus strand of CM038678.1, from coordinate 514,822,445 downwards.
CGAGGAATACGGACTCAACCGCCATACGGCTGACCGGACACATCGTGGCCGGGATAAAACGGCATATCAGTCCACATACCAGCCAACACCCCCACACCAACATACTATGGCCCGGAGCAACAAAACAGGACATCCAAGATCGATCTACGGATCGCGGGGGCGCGCCTCGGCACGCGACGACGACCGTCACGCCGGATACACCTTCAACAAGTCCGGCCGGGCCGAACATAGCCACCCAGAGCAATTCGACCTGCGTAGCCACATAGCCCGGCACAGAGGCGCCGCGCACCCCCTCTGCTTCAAACCCGTAAACATCGAATCATACGATGGCACAACAGACCCCGCAGTATGGATCGAAGATTTCCTTCTCCACATTCACATGGCCCGCGGAGACGATCTACATGCCATCAAGTATCTTCCCCTTAAACTCAAAGGACTAGCCCAGCACGGCTAAGCGATCGCCAAACCAAATTCCATTGGCAGCTGGGAAAACCTGGAAGACGCATTCCTCGACAACTTCCAGGGCACATATGTGCGACCACCAGACGCCAATGACCTGAGCCACATTACTCAACAACCCGGAGAGAGCCAAGAAATTCTGGACTCGGTTCCTAACTAAAAAGAACCAAATAGTCGACTATCCGGACGCCGAAGCCCTGGCGGCTTTTAAGCATAATATCCTGAAGAGTGGCTCGCTCGACACCTCGGCCAGGAAAAACCCAAGTCCATGGCAGCTCTCACAACACTAATGACCCGCTTTTGCACGGACGAGGACAGCTGGTTGGCTCGCAGCAGCACTACGCCACATTCTGGAACTTCGGATGGCCGCGACAATAACGGCAAGCCACGGCGTAACAGACATAAGCGACGGAACAACGGCGACAGCACTGAATACACGGCAGTCAATGCCGGATTCTGCGGATCCAAGCCCGGTCAGCGGAAGAAGCCGTTCAAAAGAAATAATCAGGGACCGTCTAGTCTGGACCGCATACTGGAGCGCTCGTGCCAAATTCATGGCAACCCGGACAAGCCAGCCAACCACACCAATAGAGATTGCTAGCTATTCAAACAGGCCGGCAAAATAAATGCCGAAGACAAAGACAAGGGGCTGCACAGCGACGATGACGAGGAGCCCCGCCATCCGAACACAGGGGGACAGAAGAAATTTCCCCGCCAGGTGAAAACGGTTAACATGATTTACGCCACACACATCCCCAAGCGGGAACGGAAGCGGGCACTACGGGACGTCTATGCGATGGAGCCAGTCGCCCCCAAATTCAACCCATGGTCAGCTTGTCCGATCACCTTTCATCATAGGGATCACCCTACTAGCATTCGTCACGGCGGCTCGGCCGCATTGGTCCTCGACCCAATCATCGACGGATTCCATCTCATACGCGTCCTTATGGACGGTGGCAGCAGCCTAAACCTGCTTTATCAGGACACAGTGCGCAAAATGGGCATTGACCCTTCAAGGATCAAGGCCACCAAAACCACCTTTAAAGGTGTGATTCCTGGAGTAGAGGCCCGTTGCACGGGCTCTATAACATTGGAAGTAGTCTTCGGATCTCCGGATAACATCCGAAGCGAAGAGTTAATCTTCGATATCGTCCCTTTCCACAGTGGTTACCACGCACTGCTCGGATGAACCGCGTTCGCTAGATTCAATGCGGTACCACACTACGCATACCTCAAGCTCAAGATGCCAGGACCACGCGGGGTCATAACAGTGAACGGAAATATGGACCGCTCTCTCCGGACAGAAGAGCATACTGCAGCCCTCACGACGGAAGTACAATGTGGCCTCTTCCGATAAACCAATCCGGCGACAACAACGTCAAGCACCGTCAAGAGAGTCCGGAGCACCCCGCAACAGGATCATCAGGCACGCCACGAGCGCGACTAGCTGTCCGGCCTCCACTTAAGCCCCATCAAAGCAGCATTCGTGCCACGCGTACACCATTACGCACTCAAGATACCATGGGCGTAGGCGGAGGCGCAACAACGACTCAGTCAACAGTGCGGGATAACCGCCACATACCTTCATAACCCGTCCTTCTTCTTTTTCAGGACATTGCTTTAGAGCAGCCTCTTCAGAAGAGCCGAATTGTCGGACTTACATAGGAGAGAAAACCAAGGAGGCAACAGGCTTCACAAGCGTAAGGAAACACCGGTGGAATCTATTTACGATCGTTATACCTGTTTTATATATCCCTACGCGGCCTGCCCCTGGATAGGACATGTTAAATAGTCCTATTTATCTCCGCTTAATGCATTCATTATAAACATACGCTTAAACGTATTTTCACCAATGGGAGATTATATATAGCGTCATCTCATTATTCTTATTTGAACATTTATCTTACAAATGTCTCTCTCATATTGCATCCGTACACTTTGGTACGGTCCGTTTGCCAGGGGCTTCCTATGGTGCCCCGTTCTACGGCAACTAAAGCCTGAACACTTTAAACAATGCGGCACCCCGAACTTATAGCATTATATACATCAGCTCCGAATCATGTCTTAGGTCTACAGTTGGGTTAGCCCGGCTCCCTTGTTTTGGTACCTTACGTTCCGTTATATCGGCTAAGGTAGCGCAGGAAGAACTACTGCAATTGTGTCCCAGTTCTTCCGGACGAGCACCTCAGTAGAGAAAGCCGAAAACTGACCGGCATGATGTGGCGAGAGCTGGTCGCTGTTCAAGAGGTCTTAAAATCCTTAAAGATTTTCCGCTTTAGGCGATAAATCGGCTTCGTCTGATCTAGGCGTATATAGCGCCCCAACTCGGCCATCCGGATTCTAGGGGCTTCGCCGAAATTTAAAATTGTAGACTTCTATGGCTAAGTGAAAGTTATAAAGCCAAATAGTCCGATTGCCTTGTTCGCTGCGCCGGATACCTCCTTAAGGGACCAAACATTTGGATAAAGAGTATCCGGGTTTTTCCAGGAACACCCCGGCACTAGTTGCGTGGGGGCGGAAGCCGAGGACTGGCTTACTTTTAGTACTCTATAAACAGCCGCACAGAAGGTAATATTTTAAATAAAACAGTCCTACATAGCACAAGTAACTTTGTCTTTAAATTACAACAGCGGCAGAGGTGCATTTAGTCAAAGATCTTGTCCTTGGAAGACTCATCGGCCATGAGACAAGCGCCTTTCATAACGCCATCATAGTACTTCTCGGGATGGCGATTCTCCTTGCCCTCTGGCGGACCATCCTTCACCAGCTTCTCCGCATCCAGCTTGCCCCAATGCACCTTCGCGCGGGCAAAGGCCCGGCGGGCACCCTCGATGCAAACGGATCGCTTGATTACTTCAAGTCGCGGACAGGCATTCACCATCCGCTTGATCAGGCCGAAGTAGCTAGTGGGCAGGGGCTCACCAGGCCACATCCGGACTATGAAATCCTTCATAGCCACTTCGGCCGCCCTGTGGAATTTGACCAACTGCTTCAGCTGGTCACTCAGAGGCATTGGGTGTTCGGCCCCAACATGCTGGGACCAGAACAGCTTCTCCGTGGAGCTCCCCTCCTCGGCATAGTAGAACTCCGCGGCGTCTGAGACGCTGCATGGCAGATCTATGAATGCCCCTGGAGAGCTCCGAATTCGGGTAAGTAAAATAAACACCTCCTCCACATGTTTACTTTGCATAAAGAATTTCTTACCCGCCGTTATCTTTTTGGCCTCCTGGATCTCCTGTTGTGCCTTCTCGGCTTCGGTCTTGGCGTCTTTCATACTCACAAGGGCCTTCGCAAGCGCAGCCTCTTTCATCTTAAGATCATGCTCCACGGACTCGAACTTTTTGCCGAGGTCCTGGAGCTCTTCCTGTACCTCGCCCACTCTAGCACTTTGCTTCTCGCGCTCCTTGCATTCCAAGGCCGCCTTGTCTTCAGCCTCGGATAGCGCTTTCTTCAGGGACGCCACTTTGGCGGTGGACCCTGTCACACAGTCACGACGCCTCGTCGTCAGACTAAATAATTTTATCTATATTTACATACATAAGAGCGGAGAATCACTCACCTTTGCTCTCTTCGAGCTGCCTCTTCGTGAGGTCGAGCTCCCCCTGCGCCTGCTCCAGGTCCTGCTTTAGTTCGGCAACCTCGGCTGTGCGGGCAGCAGCGGCAAGCAGCACGGCCTGCTTATTCACATAAACGCTTGTTGGAATCCTGTGGATTATAATTGACCCTCCATTTGGCTTTTCTTTCCGAACACCAAACAGAGTCTCAGGGGCTACTACCTATCGGGTGGTAATTTCACACATTTTTATTACTTACCTCGAAGCTCGTCAGGAGGCTTGTGCAGGCTTCGTTAGTCCGTGTTTGGCGGACAAGACCTTTTGAATCACCGCACTCATAAGAGTACGGTGCTCGTCATCCATGGAAGCGCCTCGAAGCGCTTCCACCAGACTATCCGGCGCCGCTGGCGCGACGGAAGTCCTCGGCACGGACGGCTCACCCTCCCTAATGAGGGGCTGCCCGCCTAAATCCGGAACCATCAAGGGTTCCGGGACGGTGTTCGGTCGAGAGTCCGCCTTGCTGCGGCTCTCATCGACGTGATCCGCGGGGATCTTGAACCCCGCGTGTCCGACATCTGGAACTCCGCCTTGGGGCGTCTCCAGGGTCACCTCCCCCCACTCGGGGAACCTTCAGGACAACACCTCCGTGTCATCAGCTGGCTGAGGAGTGGTGGCCGTCGGGAGCGAGTTCATCTCTGAAGCTCCCAGAGACCCATCCGAAGACGACACCTCCGGATGAGCCCTGGCCGGATTGCATATATGTTCGGCGTTATTAAACAACTATGAAGTAAAATCACGGTAGAGTGCGGACACTTACGATCGCGCTAGGGGCTTCCCCCTGGGCAGCCACTCTTCCTCGCTATGAGCGGCCGTAGTGGAGTAGTTCGGAAGGGACATCTTTCCCTTCTTGGGCGTCCCAGCCTCCCCCTCTAGGGTGGCTTTCCTCTTTTTCTCCTCCCTAGTGCGGGGAGGTAGAGTTTCTTCTTGCTTCCCCCGCCTCTACAGGAGGAATCTGTTTCGTTATTATCGGACGACGTGGGTATGACGGCCTTGCGTCGAGGGCCTCTCCCGGCCCCGCGGCCTATCTCCTCAGGCCCCTCATCATTTCCGGATGGGGTGGCTTCTTCTTCCTCCTCCTCCTCTTAGGGGGAGGAGTGCGCCTCGTCGTCTTCGGACGAGGCTTCCGGCACAACCTTGCGCCGGAGACCCTTCCTGGTCCCCGGGGCCTTCTTTTTGGCCTTCTTCTCCGGTGCCTTGTAGGGCACCGGGATCAGCATCTCTGTCAAGAGAGCATCAGCTGGATCTTCTGGCAACGAAGCCGGACAGTCAATCTGCTCCGCTGTCTCCACATAGTCCTGATCAAATATACACAAATACTTAAGACTCCCCCATGAATGTATTGGGAAAAACCGAACCCAATGGTAGTCCCAAAACTCACCGGGCGCGGGGGCCGCGCTGCATGAAGCCCGCGGTCCTCGGATGTGGGAGGAGGTACTTCGGAGGCCTTGAACAACGCCTTCCACGCGTCTTTGTGCTTCATGCCGTAGAGCCTCTGAAGCGTCTGTTGTTCGGCCGGGACGAACTCCCACAGATTGAATGCCCGCCTTTGGCACGGCAGAATCCGGCGAACGAGCATGACCTAGATCACGTTGACAAGCTTGATGTTCTTGTCCTTCATGCTCTTGATGCATGTTTGGAGTCCGGTCAGCTCTGAGGTTCGCCCCAAGTCAGGCCCTTCTTTTCCTGTGAGGTGAGCCGCATGGGGCTCCGGATCGAACTCGGGGCCGCCGCCAGTTTGCGCCAGCGGCTCGGTGATATAGAACCACCCCGATTGGCACCCTTTTACGGTCTCCGCAAAGGAGCCGTCCAGCCAGGTGACATTAGGCATCTTGCCCACCATGGCCCCTCCGCACTCCGCTTGCTAGCCGCTTACAATCTTCGGCTTCACACAGAAGATTTGCAGCCACAGGCCGAAGTGAGGCCGGATGTAGAGGAAGGCCTCACATACGACGATGAACACCGAGATGTTGAGGACAAAATTCGGGGCTAGATCATGGAAATCTAGCCCGTAGTAGAACATGAGCCTGCGGACGAAGGGGTGAAGTGGAAACCCCAATCCACGGACGAAGTGGGCGAAGAACACAACCCTCTCGTGGGGTCCTGGGGTCGGAACGACCTGCCGACGTCCGGTAGCCGGTGCGCTATGTCTGCGGCCAAGTATCCGGCCGCCCGAAGATTTGTGATATGCTTCCCCTTGACGGTGGAAGCCACCCACTTGCCTCCTGCTCCGGACATGTTTAGCTGTGCGAGAAGACTTCAGGCTTGGTATTTGGAGCTCAAGAGGCAAGAGTGGGCAAAGGAGGAAGAAGGCGTGGGTAAAAATGGGAAATATTATCCCTTTATAGAGGCAGCAACGTATATGTGCGCCCCCACTTACCCGTTGGGAATCGCTTGCTTCCCCAGCGCCACGATTGATGATGTGGTGGGATTAACCATACCCGTATTGATGAGAATCTCGTGATAAGGGGACACGATCTCTGCTTTGACAAGACGTGTCAAGGAAACCGCCTCGCAATATGCGCTGTGGCTGGTTGTGCGAAAAAGGTTCGAATGATGACCCGACCGCAATGACACGTCGCGTTGCCTAAAAATTCGTCAGCAGATTGCATTTGTGAAATATCATTCTCTCTATGGTCGCATGTGAAGATCATTTTGTGGATCCGGACACGGTTCAAGTGTTCGATAATTATTTTGGAGTACTCGGAGAAGGAACCCGCCCTGCAATGCCGAAGACAAGACTGCGCGACGGACTCATCGTCATTGAAGCCTGGTTCAGGGGCTACTAAGGGAGTCCTGGATTAGGGGGTATCCGGACAGCCGGACTGTATACAACATCTGGACTATTGAAGCGTGAAGATACAAGACTCCAGACTTCGACCCGTGTCCAGATGGGACTTTCCTTGGCGTGGAAGGCAAGCTTGGCGATCTTGATATTATATTTCCTTCCTTGTAACCGACTCCATGTAAACCCTAGCCCTCTCCGGTGTCTATATAAACCGGAGAGGTTGGTCCTTAGAAGGTCGATCACAATTACATTCATACCATGATAGGCTAGCTTCTAGGGTTTAGCCTCTACGATCTCGTGGTAGATCTACTCTTGTACTACCCATATCTTCAATATTAATCAAGCAGGAAGTAGGGTTTTACCTCCATCGAGAGGGCCCGAACCTGGGTAAACATCTGTGTCCCTTGCTTCATGTTACCATCAGCCTAGACGCACAGATCGGGACCCCCTACCCGAGATTCGCCGGTTTTGACATCGACAGTCCCCAACACACTTAAATCAATGGCAATCTGTATAGGTGCACTAGTTTTCGGCGAAGAGATGGTGATACAAGTATAATATGGATGGTAGAAATATATTTTTATAATCTGAATAAATAAAAACAACAAGGTAGCAAATAGTAAACGGGCACAAAAACGATATTGCAATGCCTGAAAATGAGGCCTAGGGTCCGTACTTTCGCTAGTGCAATCTCTCAACAGTGCTAATATAATTGGATCATATAACAACCCCTCAAAGTGCGATGAAGAATCACTCCAAAGTTCCTATCTAGTGGAGAGCATAAGAATAAATTGTTTGTAGGGTACGAAACCACCTCAAAGCTATTCTTTTCGTTCGATCTATTCAAGAGTTCGTACTAAAATAATACCAAAGCTATTCTTTCCGTTCGATCTATCCTAGAGTCCGTGCTAAAATAACACCAAAGCAAATTCATATTCATAATACTCAATCCAACACAAAGAACTTCAAAGAGTGCCCTAAGATTTCTACCGGAGAAACAAAGACAAGAACGTGCATCAACCCCTATGCATACATTACCCCAATTTCACCTCGGGAATCCGCGATTTGAGTGCCAAAACATATATCAAGTGAATCAATATGATACCCCATTGTCACCACAAGTATTCAATTGCAAGACAAATATCATGTGTTCTCAAATCCATAGAAGTATTCAATCCGATAACAACGAAATCTCAAAGGGAAAACCTCAATTCATCACAACAAGATAAAGAAGGGAAAACACCATATGATCCAACTGTATTAACAAAGCCCGCGATACATCAAGATCGTGACATATCAAGAACACGAGAGAGAGAGAGAGATTAAACACATAGCTACTGGTGCAAACCCTCAACCCCGAGGGTGGACTACTCCCTCCTCATCGTGGTGGCCGCCGGGATGATGAAGATGGCCACCGGAGATGATTCCCCCCGCCGGCAGGGTGCCAGAACGAGGTCTAGATTGGTTTTCGGTGGCTACAGAGGCCTGCGGCGGCGGAACTTCTGAAGTATTCGGCTATCCGGACACCCCCTAATCCAGGACTCCCTCGGTAGCCCCTGAACCAGGCTTCAATGACGACGAGTCTGGAACGCATATTGTCTTCGGCATTGCAAGGCGGGTTCCTCTTCCGAATACTTCATAGAAGATTTTGAACACAAGGATAGTGTCCGGCTCGCAAAACAAGTTCCACATACTACCGTAGAGAGAATAACCTTGCACAGATCTGCCGGCGTATTCAGCGGCATGACATCACACCACGGCCAGGCCTTTATACGAATCGTTTTTTACTGTTCCACCTTAGCGCGTTTAGCGAGGCGGTTTCCTTGGCACGTCTTATCAAAGCGGAGATCGTGTCCCCTTATTCCGGGATTCCCATCAATACGGATGTGGGTAACCCATCCGCGCCATTGATTACGGCGCTTGGGAGATAAGCGAGTTTTACCAGGCTGGTGGGGGACGCATAGCTTCATCCGTCCATATAAGGGGATAAGGATCCACCTTTTCACCTACGCCTTCTTCCTCCTTTGCTCATCCATTTCCGCGCACTCGAGCTCTAGCGCCCAAGTTCGCACACCCCACCTCAACCTTCTCCAACTATGTCCGGAGAGGGAAGCAAGTGGATGGCCTCCTCCGTCACGGAGGGGCACATCCAAAAGCTGCGGAAGGCCGGATACTTGTCCAGCGACATCGTGCACCGGCTCCCCGACGAGGGGAAGCTCATTCCAATCCCCAGGCCCCATGAGAGGGTGGTGTTTCTCACCCACTTCCTCCGCGGACTAGGTTTTCCACTTCACCCATTTGTCCAGGGGCTCATGTTCTACTACGGCCTAGACTTCCATGATCTGGCCCCGAATTTCATCCTCAACATCTTGGCGTTCATCGTCGTGTGCGAGGCCTTCCTCTGCATCCATCCCCACTTCGGCTTATGGCTGAAGATCTTCAATGTCAAGCCGAAGGTAGTGGGCGGCCACCAAGCGGAGTGCGGAGGTGCCATGGTTGGCAAGATGGCCAAAGTCCTATGGCTCGAGGGCTCCTTTGTGGAGACCATAAAGGGGTGGCAATCGGGTGGTTCTACATCACCGAGCGCGGCGACTCTCAATGGGCGGCGGCCCCGAATTCGATCCGCTTCCCCACGCGGCTCACATCATGGAAAGAGACGTGCCTGTCATGGGGTGATTCGGACGAGCTATCCGGACTCCAAACCTGCGTCCGAAACCTGGCGGACAAGAATCTCAGGCTTGTCAACATTATCCAGGTGATGCTCATCCGCCGGATTCTCCCATGCCAACAACGGGCCTTCAAATTGTGGGAGTTCGATCCGGGACAGCACCCAACTCTGAAAAGGCTCTTCGACACTACGTACGAAGATGCCTGGAAGGTGCTGTTCAAGGGCGCCGAGGCTCCCACATCCACCGAAGATCGCGGATTCAGCTCGCAGCGTCAAGCCAGCGAGGTAAGTTATTTTACCCTTTATGGGACTCTTTTTTCATAGTTTGACTTTATGCGGATCTAAAACTCCCTAACCTTTGACAGACTGGTGAAGACGCCCGACAGATTAACTGTCCGCCCCTTTGCCGAAGACCCAGCGGACGCTTTGATTGACGGGCTCTGTCTCCGGCACCTCACGTGGTGCCGGAGAAGAAGGCCAAGAAGAAGGCCACTGGAACTCAAAGGAGCTCCCGGCGATAGGTGCTGTCGGACTCACCGCCCGACAACTCTGAGGCGGAATCCTCCTCTGAGGAAGAGGAGGAGGAAAAAGAAGCCTGTCCCCCAGCGGGGGGAGAGAAGAAAAGGAAGGCCGCCCCAACTGGGGAGGCCGGAGGGTCCAAGAAAGGGAGGACCCTTCCTCCGGACTTCTCCACCAACGCCGACAACGGCGAGGAGGAGTGGCCAACAAGGGCCAAGCCCCTGGCGAGATCGTAAGTGTCCGGACTCCGGAATAGTTCATGACTTTTTATTTGTCGCATAGTGTCTTCTTACGCCGAATATGACCATGCAGCCCGCCCGAGGACGAGCTCGCCGCTTCATCGAGCGGCTCCCTGGGTTCGTCGGATGTGAATAGCACTTCACTTCCGACCGCCTCCTCTCCTCGTGTCGCCGACGACACCGCGATGGAGTCCCAAAAGGGGCCCAGCCAGGAGGAAGTGGTCTTGAAGGTGCCGCAAGGCGGCCTCCCGGGCTCCGGGCGCAAAGGGGGCGAAACCCCAGAGGGCTCTAAGTCCGGCCCTGTGCCGGACTCCGTACCGGAACCTTCAGTGGTTCCGAAGTCCGACAAGCGGCTCCTTTGTAAGAAGGGCAAGACTGCGACGCCTGTGACCTCCGTCCATCCGAAGGCACCGGATAGCTTGCTGGAGGCGCTTAACGGCGCCTCCATCGACGAGGAGCACCGCACTGTTATGAGTGTGGTGATCCAGAAAGTTCATCCGCCAAGAGCTGGCTGATCAAGCCTGTACCAGCCTTCTAACAGGTTTTGAGGTAAGTTTAGAATATGTAAAAATATTACCGCATAGACAAGAGCCCTTGATGCTTAGTTCGGTGTTCGGAAAGAAAAGCCGGACTAAGGATCTAAAAGATATCTTGAGGAGTCTAACATAAGTATGTCAATATGCGATTGCAGGCTGCGCTCTTGACCTCTGCCAAGACCGATCATGGACGTCAATGCATTGAAGAAGAGCCTCGAGCGGTCCGAGAACGAGCTCGGCCTTGCCAAGAAGCAGCTCGAGGACAGGGAAGGTAAGCAATACCTTATTAAATAAATACCTTATAGAAAGGATTCAGTTGCAAAAAATGACAGGAATAACGTGGGTATTGTAGGGGCCACGAACGAGGTGGCGACCCTGAAGGAAGCGGTGTCTGCGGCTGAAAGCAAAGCGGCCTGGAGCGCACCGAGCGAGAGAAGCAGGAAGAGCGGGTGGCAGAGGTGCGGCAAGAGCTCCAGGCTCTCGTGGAAAAACACGAGAGTTTGGAGCGTGACTCGAAGACTCGAGAGTCCGAGCTCGCCTCGGCTCTTGAGAGTGCCAAAGCCGCTAAGGCCGAAGCCCAAAAAGCCCTCCAAGAAATTGAATCATTAAAGAAGACAGCGGCGGGTAAGGCATTCTTTTTGCAAAGCAAGCATATGAAAGTGAATTACCTATTACTTACCCGGATCCGGAGCTCTCCAGGAGCATTCGCAGATCTGCCCCGTAGTGTAATACGATGCTGCGCGTTCTACCAGCGCCAAGGAGGGAGCTCGGCGGAGAAGGTGTTCGGTCTCGGTATGTCAGTGGCGAACGTCCGGTGCCCTGAGCGACCAGCTGAAGCAGCTGGTCGAGCTCCACAAGGTCGCCGAACATACCATGAAGGGCCTCATAGTTAATTTGTGGCCATTGGAAGCCATGCACGGAGCTAATTCGGGCTAGTGCAGCGGCTGGTGGGCCTTTGTCCATAGATTGAAGTCATCAAGCGCTCCGCTCTGCATTGAAGGTGCCTGTCGGCCCTTGCCCGTGCTAAAGTGCTTTGGGGCAAACTGGATGCGAAGAAGCTTGTGACGGCGGGCCACCGAAGGGCAAGGAGCATCGCAAACCCGAAATGTACTATGAGGGCGTCTCAAGGGTGCCCGCCAGATAGCGGATGAGTGCTCCAAAGATGTAATTTTTGAATAGACTCGCATTTGTTATCCTGACGCTGAAAACTTGTTCATATGCGCTAAGCAACGCTTGTTAATTTAAAATATTACCTTCATGCGGCCGCTTATCAAATTTGAGAGATGGCAAGTCGTTGGCTTCAGCCCCATGCCGAGAGTCTTTGGGGTGTTCGGGATAAACTTGAGCGCTCTTGTTCCCATTCTTGGGTCCGCCGAGGAGGCTCAACGAACGAACAAGGCAACCGGACTTATAGTGCTTGAACACTCTCACTTAGCCATAGGATTCTATAATTTTAAATTTCGTGAAGCCCCTAGTATTCGGAAGACCGAGTTCGGGCGCTATCCACGCCTTGGCGGACAATGCGGTTCCTCGCTCTAAGCGGCATAAGTCTTTAGGGACTCAAAGAAACCTCTCGAACAGCGACGGCTCTCGCTTTATCATGACGGTCAGTTTTAGCTTTTCCACCGAGGTGCTCAACCCAGCTCAACAGGGCACAATCAAGTGGTTCTCCCAGCGCTACCTTAGCCGATATAACGGAACGTAAGGTACCAAAACATGGGAGTCGGGCAAACCCAACTATTGACCCAAGACATGATTCGAGCCGATGCATATAATGTTATAAGTTCGGGTGCCGCACTTGTGAAAGTGTTCGGACTTGTCACACCATGTTTTGGGGTACATAACCCCCGGTGTATTGGCCGTACTAAATTATGCGGTTAAGCAATGTCATAAATGAACATATATAATGGGAAAGAATGCAATAATAGGCAAGAGCTATATATTGGTTATTAAAAAGAAACCGCAAATAAAAGCGAACGATACAAATTGTGCGATAAGCAAGGTATGGGACTTTTGACATGTCCCTCCCGAGGGTAAGTTTGCGGTGTGGTATGTAAAACAGGTATACTGCTCGTAATACGGACCACCTGGACACTCGACACAGTTTTTCGCTTCCACGGCTGTTGCATCGTGTATTCGGGCGCGAATGCGGACAGGCTTCGGAGAACAGAGTCCTGAAAGTAAAAGGAAGAAAAAGAAAAAAACGGAATGACACAAATGGGAGCCCCTAGTGCGGTCTAGCCGCATTCTGGGCGTGCCGTGGTCGTGCCCCTCCCCTTAGGCCCATGGTATCTCCAGAGCATAGTTATGTACGCGTAGTAATCGGCTTCGCTGTTTCGCAAGGGCTGGGGTTGGGGCGGATTGCTGGCGATGCTCGGAACGTGCCAGCGGTCTTGTTGTAGGTTACTCCGGCGCTGACAGCGGTGGCGGACGCTTAATGGCCGGACCAGGGAATTGATGTGAGAGGCTGCTTGCCGTGGCCATGAGCCTGCGTTTAAACGCTCATGTTCGACGGGTCCTCAGCACGACGAATTAAATGCGTCGTCGAGGCTTGCCTCGTCTTCGGAGGGGGGCGATAATTATCGCCCTCTACCTCTCTTTCTGCCAGACTTGTCATGCGGACTTGCTTCTCCCTCCTCCCGCGCTGAGTCCCGCTGGAGGGGTCGTCTTCGCACCGTCCGGTATTATTGTCTCCGTGCGGAATCGCCGCTTTTCTTGTGGGCGGATTTGAGCGGCGCCGCCGACGTCGGCGCTTGGGTTGTTTCTTGGAGGGTCATCCTCCGCGTTCCATCGCCATTCCCATCTTTTGGGATGTCCACCATGTATATTTCATATGACGAGGTGGCCTTCCGGTGCCGTGGGCGCTGGCTTTTGATCGTCTCCGCACCGTCGTCCATACCGCCGATGTCTTGAGTCGAAGTCGAGCATGTCGGTTAAATCATCGACAGTGGCTACAAAGTGGGTGGTGGGAGGGCGTTGAATTTCTTCGTCGTCCGAATCCCAACCTTCCTGACCATAGTTCGGCCAGGGCTCCCCTGACAAAGAGAGAGACTTTAATGAGTTCAGGATTTCACCAAAGGGCGAGTGCTGAAAGATGTCCGTGGCGGTGAACTCCATAACCGGCGCCCAGTTGGATTCGACTGGTAGAGGCGCGGGAGGTTCGGAGTCCAGAAAGGAGTCCGCACTGGAGTCACGAGCCGCAAAGGACAGGGATGGTGTTTGGCTCAATCGCCAGAGATTTCAGCCCCGAGGCGGTGTCCAACCAACCGCCCTCGATCGGCAAAACCGGCTCCGGATTAAGGGTCGGAGCGGCATCGTGCGCCTCCGTGGCACTCGTTCGCGGCAGAGCTAGATCGTACCCATCGAGACAAGGCGGCACGCCGGCCGTGGCTCGAATCCGTCGAAGGTCAAGTCTCCGCGACATCGGCCGATAGTTCAAGCTTCCAAATCTGACCACGATGGCGGGCGAAGCTTCGATCTGCTCCGGATGGCCTAGCGAATTGGCCCGCATGATGCAAAGCCGCCGAATACGAAGATCTGTCCGGGAGAAAAGTCTCACCGGACTGCGTCGTTGTTGATGATTGAAGGAGCCATCGGGCCTATAGGTGACGCTACGGAGGAACTCTCGATGAAAGCACCAATGTCGGTGTCAAAACCGGGGATCTCGGGTAGGGGGTCCCGAACTGTGCGTCTAGGCGGATGGTAACAGGAGACAAGGGACACGATGTTTTTACCCAGGTTCGGGCCCTCTCGATGGAGGTAATACATTACTCTTGCTTGATTAATATTGATGATATGGGTAGTACATGAGTAGATCTACCACGAGATCAGAGAGGATAAACCCTAGAAGCTAACCTATGGTATGATTGTTGTTCGTCCTACAGACTAAAACCCTTCGGTTTATATAGACACCGAATAGGGTTATGGTTACACAGAGTCGGTTACAATGGTAGGAAATCTACATATCCGTATCGCCAAGCTTGCCTTCCACGCCAAGGAAAGTCCTATCCGGACAAGGGACGAAGTCTTCAATCTTGTATCTTCATAGTCCAGGAGTCCGGCCAACGGTGATAGTTCGGATATCCGGACACCCCCTAATCCAGGACTCCCTCACCTCGGCCGGACTCCCGGCGGATGGAACCTGAATAGGCGATAAACCTGGACAAGATACTTGAGTGTTTAGGTAGGTCGTGGTCTACACCCACGTCGGCTTTCGCTTGAAGTCTGCCGAGCACATGTCGTGTGCAGACGCTAAGTGGTGGAAACATGTGTGAAGAAGTACACCCCTGCAGGGTTATAAATGATCTATTCAATAGCCGCCCACGATAAAGGACTTACGGGTTGCCTATAACAGTTCATAGACAAGTGAAAGTGGATACTCTAAAATGCGCAAGATAGCGTGAGTGCTATGGATGGCGTTCTCGAGGGAGACGGAGCTGATCCATAGTGGTGTATTGATATGGTGAATATGTGGACTCGTAGCGCCACCTCAAAAGAGTTACTTGCAGGTCATAGTTTAGGATAGCCACCGAGTCAAAGCTGGCTTGCTGCAGTCAAACTCCACCACCCCCTTTGTTGATACTGATGCATATGTAGCTAGTTCTGATGTAAGTCTTGCTGGGTACATTTGTACTCACGTTTGCCTATTTTATGTTTTGTAGAGAGACTTCGGTCTCGCTAGTAGTTCCGTGTGGACTTCGACGTTTAGCTTGATACCTCAGCTACGATCTTGTGCCCTCGACAGGATCAGGTAGATAGTCAGGCTTCTTAGACTTTTTCTTTTGTAGATGTCTGTACTCAGACATGTTAAGCTTCCGCATGTGCTTTGACTTGTATGCTCTGAATGTTGGGTCATGAGACCCATGTTTGTAATATCTCGCTCCTCGGAGCCTAATGAATAAATACTTGAGCCGTAGAGTTATGTTGTGATGCCATGTTGTATTTACACATATCGAGCATATTGTGTGTATGATTGAAATGCTTGGTATGTGTGGGATCCGACAACCTAGTTGTTTATTCTTGGTAGCCTCTCTTATGGGGAAATGTAGTCTTGTACTTCCATGAGCCATAGTAGTACGCTACACCCCGATTTACCGGAGTCCTGCTAGCCCAGCACTACTGCTTCGGAACACTTGACTGGCTGGCATGTGATTCACTTCGTTCATGTGGCTGTCCCTTCAAGGAAATGTCACGCGGTGACATCCGGAGTCCTGCCTAGCCTGCTACAGCCCGGGTTCCCGGAGTCCTGTTAGCCCAGTGCTACAGCCCGGATTCGCACGCTGCTGACCGACATGCTCGATGTTGATTCATGTATGTCTGCCCTATAAGTTAGTGCCACTTTGGGTTCATGACTAGTCATGTCGGCCCGGGTTCTCTATCATATGATGCTAGCGACACTATCATATACGTGAGCCAAAAGGCGCAAATGGTCCCGGGCCCTGGTAAGGCGACACCCGTGGGAATACCGTGCGTGAGGACGCAAAGTGATATGAGGTGTTACCGGCTAGATCGATGTGACTTGGAATTGGGGTCCTAACAGCTTTGGTATCAGAGCCTGACTGCCTGTAGGATCACCAAGCCAAACTGGTCGAAGTTGAGTCTAGAAATTCTTTAGTTATATAAGGGAATTGATTGTGGAAGGGAACGTAAGGATCTTTTTACTCCTTTGCCTTATGCCCTTCTGATCTGAGTCATCCTCTTCTTTTCTACGGGGTTTAAGGACTAGGCTCTCTTCTCTCTATCAGGTTCACGTGTTACTAATCCATAGTAACTTATAGGATTGTTGGTTACCATCCTCAGTTCAGTTTCTACTACTTTTAGTATGTTACCAGTTGAACCAGAACCTTGATATGATGTTGTTAAGTGACTATGCAAATCCTTGTGAATGTCTCAAATCTTTTTCTGAGCATTTACAACCGTTATGATGTCCGAGTCATCCCAGGTCTCTAAATAGTCTGATGCATTTGCAAATCCTTTCTTTCCGTTCCCGATTTCCTTTTTGGTCAGAATAAGCACACTAATCGGTGAGTTGAGGTACTTTGTTGCCTCGGCATATATGTTAGAGCTATTATTATGACCCTAGGTGTTTTAGGGAGTCACCTAGTAATCTAGCCATGTTTTGTGTTCCCGGTGTGATGATTCTGGCCACCATTCTCGAAAGCATCCCGTGATGCCATTTAGTAGTAGGTATTCTACTCCTGGGTCTTTGAACCCGAGATTCACTCTACTTACCTCGTGTTGATAGTGTTGCTCGTACCTTTAGGATATTAGTAACCTTTGTGATAGTCCTCGAGGTCCATGGTATTACCTTCTTCCAAATACCATGAACTGCTTATGGCAGAAGTTCCTTTGAACCAAAAGATCACAACCAGGGTGCTCTTGAGGAGTATTCCATTCATATTGTGACTCTGCCAGTTCTATCATTCTGCATGGGTTATCCGGAAGGAATATGTTGAACTCGTTTGACATACTAACCCATGAATCCACAACTCGGAAAGTTATATGTTTATTGAGTTGTTCTCTTTAGTTGTATTCTGACCCCCGTCTATCATTTGATACTCAAGAGTATGCATGCATTCGTTGTTGATGCCCATTATTCTTGTGGTTTGTCAAGCCATTCTATTCCGGAATGACTAGGAGAAACAAGCTCCAGCACCTCATCCATATTTAGGATTGGGTCAAAGCAGTTGTATTCCGCAGATCAAAATGCCAATCCAGCTTTTGATTCTGTTCCACCTGGAGTGTTACCATCTTTATGTCAAGAATGTCATGAGAATTGCACCACCTCTTATGGATTCTTGACGTAGTGATAATTCTCGCCATCATTATTCACTCCTCGATTTCGTGTTGTCGCAACCGAAATACCGACAAGTGAATCATGATGTATGAAATCAATACTCCTAGCAACCTTGTTGCTTGGTAGTCAAAGGACAATAATCTCATCCTTAGCGTGTTGGTTATTGAATCACCATACTAAGGTTGATCGTGCTACCTCGTCCATATCCCTGGTCAATGAGTTAGGATTGTGTAATCCATCACTCTCCTCATCACATCGTCTTGCCCTGAAAAGCAAGATTGTTCTCGAGCTTAGCAACATATCGGTGGTTCGTGATTTTCCAAAAATCTTCTCGGAAGTTTTACCATGTTGTCACCTGACCGCTATGTTGAGTTCGCGATCAAGTTGGTTTTCCTCCAAACTACCCTTTCTCCAAGAATCTGTGTTGGATGCCCCTGAGCTAGTTGGTCAAGCTAAACAACAACTTGGAGAGTTGGAAGATAAAAGATTGTCTAACTTAGTTAATTTCCAAAGGGATATCATTGTGTGTGTCTGTGTTGAAGAAAGATGATATCTTCATCAATTGGTCCTCGTGATCAGTTGTTGGACCTATTGTCTTACCCAATCTTTGATTTGAGTATGGGCTATCGTCAAATCAAATCAGAACCAACAATGTTCATAATGTTGTCTTACTCGTGGTTGATCCCTCGAGCATACACCATTACATCTTTTGGGTCTGACCAATGCTATCCCCATGTGCACATGATGGTGGAAGTCCAGTGATATGGAAATTCTGATGAGTTGCTATTGAGCCCATCAGGAGCATCTTGTCTCCTCCATGATTCATGTTGAACATTGAGCTAGTGTTGGAAATTTTTGAAAGCATTTCTTCATGCTAGCCCATGAAGCATATGTTGGATGAAAGAAGTGACTTCCTCTAATCCATGTGGATTTGGTGCAAGTTGCCGCCGTGAATTCGAGTAAGTCAATGTTGCTTCCTCTGGAATCATCCCAAATCGGTCATGCATACGTGCGAAGTATTCTATGGTCTGGAGACTTGCAACCTTCATTCTATATGAATCCCTAGCACACCAAGCCACTGATTGACTTGTTCAAGGAAAAGAAGTCTATGCTTGGGATCTAGTCCATGGACTTGCGTAAAGACTTCGATATCCTCGATGATGGTTCCCCACCTGAGCTTGATAGTGTTTTATTATAAGACTACCACGTGGTCATGCTTGTCTGGGAGAGCGTGTTTACATGTGTGTTAGCAGAACCAGCTCATGCTTTGGAGCTTACTATCATAGTTCATCTCCCGAGAATCACGCAACCGTCACATCGTCGAATTGTGTTGCAAACTTGCATTTTTCTTTCTAGACTTGATGAGTCTGGAATATCCTGACATCAACCAGATCTGAATCTCAGGCAGATATGATGGTTGGAACATACTCCAAGAACTATAATATTGGTCTCTGTGTAACCGGTAAAGAGGATGTCATGGCCAACACGTCCAGCTGGAAGACCTATTATTGTAGTGTCTTGATTGAGGAAGTTGGCCACCTCCCCATAAGGATTTCGTAGGATTTACTCCAGAAGTTGTTCCTTATGGATCCTTTGTATTCCGAAGTCCGACCCTTACCTGATGGCTATGTTGATGCTTTAAGCATGACCGTGGTAACCAGTACATCAAGGAGAACATTAAAAGCGGAGTGCTAAATGCCTCTCGGTCGATCATCCAGATTTCGTTCCCTTGGCCTCGCTAAGGTGAAATCTGAGAAAGGGTTGTCTTTCTATGCATCTGCATTGTCCATCACTATTCGTCAAGGTAGTAAGATGTGTTGCCAGGATCCTCGGCGCAGATGTTGGTAAGACCTTGATGAGTATGGAAATGCTCAAGTTCTTGAGAGCACACTCAGTCACTAGGTTATATCCTCGATATCAATTGGGATGTGCCTCCCGTTTGCCGAGTTGTTCTATAACCATAGTGTTATTTCCGATCCGAGTATGCCATTTCTCCGAACTCCGTCAAACGATCATTCGGAAATTGGCTCAAGCTGGTGAGAAGAGTTTCAATGATCTCCCAATCAAAAGTAATTCTTTTTGCCACTTAAGGGAATATTTCTACGAGTCACCTTCCTTAAAATGTCTCGTTATGGTATCATGGCAACTCAACTCCTTGCTACGTTGACAACCGTTCACCACCTTCTTAAGTGCGGAATTGTGTCTACGCAGTGAACCTTCGTTATCTATTACACTCCATCCCTCTGGATGTATGTTTCATGTCTCAGCTCGAGAAATGTTCAATGTCTCATTCCTTGAGTTGATCGAAGGTTGTCCGATCTTCGAGAAGATCGACCCTTCTAGAGTTTTCCTTTTCCTCTCGTTGTCATGATAGCTGGAGTTCTCAGAGCAAGACGTCGAGACAAAGATGGTGATCAAATCAACGTTCTTATGAGATGCAACCTGGATGGTGAAGATTGTGTTAGTTTGCGTTCCCCCTTCATCTTACACTACGCTTGAATCTCGGGACGAGATTCTTGTTTAGTGGGGGTGAGTTGTCACATCCCTAGGTTCTGGCAATGCACTAGGCTAGCTTCATGTGTGCATCATGTTTAAATTCAAATGAATATGAAATGGGGATGACAGAAAACCCCCAGCACCCCCTTAATCCAACTAGGGTTTACTAAAATCTTTTTCAATGAACCTGAAATGCCCTTCTAAAATGTTCATCATCTTTGCCTTGGTCTGGAACCTCTGACAAAAATGGTGCACATATTTCTAGGACATCATAGGGTCATTGAATTAAATCATATGTAACTTGCATTTGGGCATTTAAATGCTAGTAAATATTTTAAATGTCCAAATAATCCCAAACTGAAATGTTCCATGTTGGAAATGTTCCATATAGTGAGCATGTGCAGTTTGGTGATTCTTGGAGATGCCTAAGTATTTTTAGAAATGCCACAAACTTGCAGAAAGAAATAGAAAACAGAATAAATTAGAAAGAGAGAGAGAGAGAGTAACCTCACCTGGCCTCCCTGTAGTCTGGCCCAGTTTTTGCCGACCCAGCCCACCTCCTCCTCCCTCCCATCGTTTTCAACCTCCCGCGGTGGGCAGGGAGGCGTGTCGCGCAGGCCAGCTCCTGCTTCCACCGCGATGCCCCGGCTGTTCTGGATGCGCCACGGAGACGCCCGAGACCTTCTCCCCCTGTTCCCCTCGCAGCTGTCTCTTCCCCCTCCTCTGGCTCCCTCTTCCCCTCTTTCCCGTGAGCCTGAGAGCGCGTCGTCGGCGTCGCCGTGGCGATAGGCCACCACCCGCCCAACCAGCGCCACCACGAGCTTCTCCACAACATCCTGGAGCTACACACCCTACGGCCGCGACCGCAGGAGCCCTGCAACATCGTCCCCGCCGTCCCCATCGCGGCCTCTGTCCGGTGATCGCCGTCGTTCAATTCACGCTGTCCAGGGCTTCCCCGGCCTCGACCTCGACTCAGTTCGACCCCGCTGTGAGCCTCCGTCGTTTCCCCCTTGTTTTCCCTCTCCAACTCTTCCTCTAGCCGTGTTTTCTGCCGGAGCCGAGAGCTCCCGCCCGCCGGCCATGTCGCCGTCATGGCTACAGACGCCGTAGCTTGCGCCTGGGCGCGTCATCATGCTAGGGTTGCTCCCAGGAGACGACCCCGACCACCAGCTGGTCCTGTCGTGCACCAGAACACCGAACCCGTGCGTGTCTGAACTCCGGCCGCCGCAAAGCTCGACGTCGCCGTCGTTTCAGACCACCCCAGCTGCTGCTTCTTACACCGTTAGATGCGCGAGATCTCCAGCTACGCATAGAGCTCCTCCGCCGCTCTTTTGGTCGCCGGAACAACGTTTCCTAGCCCCTCCGCCGTTTCTGTCTTCGCCGGCGGCTTTACGCCGGTGGGTTGACTGCCTTTGACCGGCAGGGTTTGACCCCTCTCTCTCACTGACATGCGGGCCATGCCCTGCTAACTAACCTAGATTAGTGTTAACTAAACCTAGTTAGTTTAGTTTAGTTACTGACACATGGGACCCACTGGTCAGTTTGACCTGGCATGCGGCGTTGACTCGCTTATGTCATGCTGACATAGTGCTGATGCAGTAATGCATTTTCTAGAATTAGTTTATTTCTAAATAATTAGAAAATCCAGAAAATTGCCTAAACTTCTAAAAATCATAGAAATTCAACCGTAGCTCAGAATGAAATAAGTTATATATGAAAATTATCAGAAAAATCCAATATATCCATCTGTACTGGTTTCATGCATGTTTAAACAAGTTAGCTTGCTGTTTAGTGCAAAACATGATGAAGCACTATTTAAGATCACAAATGAGTTTAAACTTTGAATCTCTGGTTCAAAATAGCTCAAACCCATCTGAGTGTAGTTGCATTAGCCCAACACATAGCATATTGACATGTCATGATCATGCATCATATTGTGCATTGCATTGATTCTGTTTCCTCTCTGTTGCCGGTGGTTGTCCCCTCTCGATAGATGTATTCCAACGATGAGATCGATGACACCGATGAAGAGTTATACTATCTTCAGAAGTGCCAGGCAAGCAAAACCCCCTTGTTCATTCCGATACAATCCTACTCTCTCGCTCCTGCTCTCTTTTACTGCATTAGGACAACAACGATTCATCATTACTTGCTGCGGTAGCTGAACCCTTTATCCTCTGTGATGACTGTCATTGCCACAAGAATAGATGAAACCCACTAGCATGAGTAGGAGTTGTTTGAGCCCTCACAGCCTACTCATTCATGCTTGTTTGTCATGCCTGCATCGCTTAGAGTTTAGTCAGGTCGATTCATCGGGATGAATCGAGGTGTGTGAACATGTCCCTCTGTTGAGAGCTAAGTGTGTGAACACGATTTGGTAAAGGTATCGGTGAGAGGCCATGTAGGAGTACATGGTGGGTTGTCTCATTGAAGCCGCCCTCGGGAACTGAGTTCTGTGTTTGTGATCCATGAAACAGCTACTACCATGAATTGGGCCTCAAATATGACCCCGCCGACTTCTTAATCACCCTTGTCCTCTGTCCGGGAGTTGCAAGTAGTTTCGGTATTTGTAGTATCTTTGGAGGCCGTGGCAGCGCTGACCGAGGGGTGGGCTGTGATGCGGTAGGAACGTGGCGGTAAGCCGGGCGCCTGCTTGGTGTCGCGGAACCTCAGACACATCGCTCGGGGCCGTATGTGGAAACCTCGGCCGTACTCCCTGCGGATGGAACCTGAATAGGCGATAAACCTGGACTAGAGACTTGAGTGTTTAGGTAGGTCGTGGTCTAGACCCATGTCGGCTTTCGCTTGAAGTCTGCCGAGCACATGTCGTGTGCAGACGCTAAGTGGTGGAAACATGTGTGAAGAAATACACCCCTGCAGGGTTATAAATGATCTATTCGAATAGCCGCTTCCACGGTAAAGGACTTCTGGGTTGCCTATAACAGTTCATAGACAAGTGAAAGTGGATACTCTAAAATGCGCAAGATAAGCGTGAGTGTTATGGATGGCATTCTCGTAGGGAGACGGGAGCTGATCCATAGTGGTGTATTGATATGGTGAATATGTGGACTCGTGTGCGCCACCTCAAAAGAGTTACTTGCAGTCATAGTTTAGGATAGCCACCGAGTCAAAGCTGGCTTGCTGCAGTCAAACTCCACCACCCCCTTTGTTGATACTGATGCATATGTAGCTAGTTCTGGTGTAAGTCTTGCTGGGTACATTTGTAATCACGTTTGCCTATTTTATGTTTTGTAGAGAGACTTCAGTCTCGCTAGTAGTTCCGTGTGGACTTCGACGTTTAGCTTGATACCTCAGCTACGATCTTGTGCCCTCGACAGGATCAGGTAGATAGTCAGGCTTCTCAGCCTTTTTCTTTTGTAGATGTCTGTACTCAGACATGTTAAGCTTCCGCATGTGCTTTCACTTGTATGCTCTGAATGTTCGGTCATGAGACCCATGTTTGTAATATCTCGCTCCTCGGAGCTTAATGAATAAATACTTGAGTCATAGAGTTATGTTGTGATGCCATGTTGTATTTACACATATCGAGCATATTGTGTGTATGATTGAAATGCTTGGTATGTGTGGGATCCGACAACCTAGTTGTTTATCCTTGGTAGCCTCTCTTATGGGGAAATATAGTCTTGTACTTCCATGAGCCATAGTAATCCGCTACAGCCCGGTTCACCGGAGTCCAGCTAGCCCAAGACTTTGCTCCGGAACACTTGATCTGGCGGCATGTGATTCACTTCGTTCATGTGTCGTCCTTCGGGAAATGTCACGCGGTGACATCCGGAGTCCTGCCTAGCCTGCTACAACCCGGGTTCCCGGAGTCCTGTTAGCCCAGTGCTACAGCCCGGATTCGCACGCTGCTGACCGACATGCTCGATGTTGATTCATGTATGCATGTCCCTAAAAGTTAGTGCCACTTTGGGTTCATGACTAGTCATGTCGGCCCGGGTTCTCTGTCATATGGATGCTAGCGACACTATCATATACGTGGGCCAAAAGGCGCAAACGGTCCCGGGCCGTGGTAAGGCGACACCCGTGGGAATACCGTGCGTGAGGCTGCAAAGTGATATGAGGTGTTACCGGCTAGATCGATGTGACTTGGAATCGGGGTAGGGGTGGGCGTTCGGTTCCCTCGAACCGAACGGTTCGGTACTTCGGTGATTTACATTTATCGGTTCCTGAAAAATGAGCAGCGATCGGTCTTCAGGAATTAGTGGAACCGAGCGTTCGGTGGACCGATCGATCAGTTCGGTACTCGGTTATGTACCGAAAAGACCGAAGTGGGCTCTGGCCTGGCACCTGGGCACAACGTCGCTGCGTTGGGCTATGCTGGTCGGCTGCTTGTCTGGGCTGGTTTGTGTGGGCTATAGAACAGGGCTTCTACAGACCAGGTTAGCGATTAGCTTTCTCTCAATAAAAAAATGTTAGCGATCAAAGCTGCCTATGCCGGCCGGGGTCAGGACGTCGCTAGCTGCCCTGCTCTGCAGGCTGTGAGACGTGGAAAGGAGGAGATAGTGGTGGGCCTCGACAGTTCTTCGGTCTATTCGGTTGACCGAGCATGGGGACCGAAACTACCGAAACAAATTTGGTTTCTACGAATCACTAACCGATCTCAGTACCGAAAAAATCGGTTTCGGTCACTTCGGCTTCGGTCCAGGTCAAAACGGTTCGGTCCTTCGGTTTCCGATTTATATGCCCACCCCTAAATCGGGGTCCTGACATCATGAAACTTGGCATGCTATCATGAAGCGGCATCAACATGGAGCAGCATCAACATGCCATGGTAATTTTTTTGTCTCATTTGGGGCAGGTTTGGGTATATGCTTCTCACAAACTAGAGCTTCTCACACCAAGCATGATGGTTTCAATAGGGAACGCCCCACCTTTGGGGATGAAACGATATCCATTGCCTCTTATTGCTATCAAAAAATTTCTCGTGTCAAGATAGAACAACATGAGTGTTGTGTTATTTTTTGTGATTTTTCGGCGTTCGTTGGACATTTTTATGCATAAACTGAGTTTTCAGTGCATTTATGTGCCTAATTCAGATTTGAACTACATGGACATGCTCCAGTGCATATAATTTGGTTGAAAAATCAAATCTGTGTCCTTGGGTGCATGCCTAGGTCCCATGCAAGAAATGGGAATGAATTTCAAACACCAGGGCACCGTTGATTGCGAGCAAAACATTGAGATGCCTGGTTTTTAAATTCTAGTAAATCCAAAACTCGTCTGAAATTCATGAAACTTGGCAAGCTATCATGAAGCGGCATCAACATGCTGTGGTAATTTTTTTTCCATTTGGGGCAGGTTTCGGTATATGCTTCCCACAAACCAGAGCTTCTCACAACAAGCATGATGGTCTCGGTAGGGAACGCCCCACCTTTGGGGACGAAACCATATCCATTGCCTCTTATTGCTTTCAAAAAATTAATCGTGTCAACATAGAACAACAGGAGTGTTGTGTTATTTTTTGTGATTTTTTGGGGTTCGTTTGGACATTTTTATGCATTAACTGAGTTTTTAATGCATTTATGTGCATAATTCAAATTTGAACTAGATGCACATGCTCCAGTGCATATAAATTGGTTGAACAAATTTGTGTCCATGGGTGCATGCCTAGGTCCCATGCAAGAAATGGGAATGAATTTCAAACACCAGGGCATCGTTGATTGCAGGCAAAACATTGAGATGCCTGGTTTTTAAATTCTAGTAAATCCAAAACTCGTCTGAAATTCATGAAACTTGGCATGCTATCATGAAGCGGCATCAACATGCCGTGGTAAAGTTTTTTGTCCCATTTGGGGCAGGTTTGGGTATATGCTTCTCACATACCAGAGCTTCTCACAACAAGCATGATGGTTTCGGTAGGGAACGCCCCACCTTTGGTGACGAAACGATATCCATTGCCTCTTACTGCTTTCAAAAAAATTTCTCGTGTCAACATAGAACAACAGGAGTGTTGTGTTATGTTTTGTGATTTTTCGGGGTTCGTTTGGACATTTTTATAAATTAACTGAGTTTTCAATGCATTTATGTGCATAATTCAAATTTGAACTACATGCACATGGTCCCATGCAAATAAATTGGTTGAAAAATCAAATCTGTGTCCTTGGCTGCATGCCTAGGTCCCATGCAAGAAATGGGAATGAATTTCAAACACCAGGGCACCGTTGATTACCGGCAAAACATTGAGATGCCTGGTTTTTAAATTCTAGTAAATCCAAAACTCGTCTGAAATTCATGATACTTGGCATGCTATCATGGAATGGCACCCGACATGCTATGGTATTTTTCGTGTCCATTTTGAGAGAAGGCGCACTCGAATAATGACAGCCAACAAAGGCATTTTGAAAAAAAATTATGCCACTTTAATATCTCAAACATTTGTATAATTCAAACCATCTGCGTTCGGTTAACCATTCACGTGACGCCACGTGTTTTGGTTTTAATGGCTATAGGAGGTGCTGTGTGGACAACTGCTTGACTGAACGGGAGGCGTGCGAGCGCAGTCCGGTGCGCAGGCTCACCGGGAAGCGTACAAGCTATTCAACGCAGGATCTGTGCATCTCTTCAACGCAAACGGTTCAGATTACGGTATGCAAATTAAAGCCAGACTTCGGCGCTAAGCCAAGAGACACTGCGATTTGTCAAAATATGCAGCTAAAAATCAATAGCACTATCTATTTTTTGCAACTAAAATTCAGTAAATAAGCATAGATTTCATTCATACTAGAGATTAAGCAGTCGTTCTCACCGGGAAGCGAGGCAGCCTTGGACTACCGCTCTCCTCGCTCCCACTGGTCTATATTAATGGCGCCGCCGAGCGGACGCACCCCCCATCCTCGCCACACACACAATTCCTCTCTCTCTGCCCGCATCCTCGACGCCGCTCTAAGTTCTCAAAACCGTTAGTGTACGAGGATGCCGCCGAAGCGCCCCATCGAGAGAGTGGTGACGCAGGGGCTGCTGAAGCACCGGAGCACGGCGTGAATATGGAGACAGAGGTTTCCGTCCCCACCGACGAGGTGGAGAACGAGGCTGCCAACAAGCAGAGGTGGGTCGAGAAAGAACCGCAAGCGACTCCAGCAGGCCTAGGCTTCATCAACAACCTCCCCGATGATATGTTAGTCATCATATCCCTCCTCCCAATCAAATATCGGGTGAGGATAACCGCACTTTCCCGGCGGTGGCGCACCCTATGGCTCTGCACCGCTGTCGACCTCCTCGACGCCCACAAGCTCTGCCATGGCTATCGCCAAAGCTTGGATGCGTTCTCCCAGATCCTCGGCAGTCACGATGGCCCAATAAAAGGCCTTATCACGGGCAAGTTCTATTCCAATGGCAAGGACCGAGCCAAGCTTTACGAGTGGTTCCGATCCCGCGCCATAGATCAGCTCGAGAAGCTAAATTATAATGATAGGCATATGAGCTTGCTGCCAACGTCCGCACTCAGCTTCGCGCCCATGCCGCGCCTCGCCAAGTTCATGAACTACCACCCCCCCCCTAATGACGCGCCCGCTCTTTTTCTACCACGAATGAAGCACCTCGAGCTCATCGTTGTCCGCATCCCAAAGGATGACATGGAGCGCCTGCTCCGCGGCTGTTCTGCACTCGAGTTCCTTCGTCTTCAAGCGATGAATTGGTCGAGTACCTTGCACATCACCTCCAGGACTCTCCGGACTATTTATGTGTGTTGCTGGTGTTGCAACGAGATATCACAAAAGTTGGACCACAATATGGTCATCTAGGACACACCTTCACTTGAGAGATTACTTGTAGTTGATCAACAAGGTCCAACAAGAATCAATATCATTTCTGTGCCGAAATTGAAAGTGGTGGGCTACTCATCTGTCAAATACTTCAACTTTCAGGTACAACAGTCGCCTTATATACCTGTCCTTCTTGATATCAACGTTATTTCTAGTTTTGAAGATGTATGTTAAATCATCATCCAAATGAATCTTCACCTGCACTATGGGCACAATGAAGGTCTTGGCACTAGAATCTGTCGGCCCCAACTTGGACCAAGTTGTCAATTGCGTGAGATGCTTTCCGTGCCTGAAGAAGCTGTATATTGAGGTGATGTTCCTTTCCTGTTAAATGTTAACCATAAGGGAGTTCAATTTTTTGCACCTTTTCCCAAGTTTACAATGACAATGTACTACGATTTCTGAAGGAATTTTGGAGGATTTTAGGACATACACCCCCACCCCATATTGGTTGCTTCATTCATATATATGGTTACAATCGTCCATAAGCATTTCTCCTTTGGATTCATCTGTACTAGTTTTCTTAGGGAATTTTTCATCCAATCCAACCTCTTGTGAAGAAGGCTACATGTTTCTACTCCCTCCGTCCCATAATGTAAGACATTTTTTAACACTAATGTAGTGTCAAAAAATGTCTTAAATTATGGGACGGAGGGAGTAGATTGTAATCAAATGACCATGTTAATCATGCCAGATCGAAGATAGCACGTTGGTGCATTTTACAAATCCTACAAACCAAATGGGCGTGTAGCAGTGTTCAAAACTGCATGTAGGCACTTCTCTTCTTTTGCAGGGCATATTAGGCCCGGAGGTGGATGATGTTTATCACGACAATCTCGAATGCCTGGATCTGCATCTCTCAAATATTACTTTGAAGTCCTACCGAGGGACCCCACCGGAGATTACACTCGCCAGGTTCTTTCTTGCCAGAGCAAAGGTGCTGAGGGTACTGAGGTTGAACACGCATTTAATTACGAAAAATAAATGGTATGATTATCAGAGCCGGCTGGTACTGTGGAATGGAAGTGCCTCCAATAAACGCCGAACTTCGTATTGGTAGAGGATATGGCAAAGAAATTGGAAGTTATTGTGTCAAACCCATACATGACTTGTCAGCGGCTGATCCCTTTTCAGAAATTTGCAATGTTTGAATTTGGGCGTTGTAATCTTTGAATTTGAACCTTGCAATATTTATGGTATTTGTTATATTGAACTGTTTCTGTTCTCTTGTCTCAACGCAAACAGTTCATCCGGATGAACCGCATGTCGTACATCGCACATACCTTGATCTGGCTGACCGTTTCTTTTGTGTTGCCTAATCACAAACAGTTCATCCGAGTGAACTGTATGCTGAACATCGCACACACCTTGATCTGGTTGACCATTTCTTTTGGGTTGCCTAATCACAAACAGTTCATCTGAGTGAACCGTATGTTGTACATCGCACACACCTTCATCCGAGTGAACCGTATGTTGTACATCGCACACACCTTCAAAACCGTTAATTGAACTGAGCCCTAT
Source organism: Aegilops longissima (assembly GCA_021605205.1). Lineage (NCBI taxonomy): Eukaryota > Viridiplantae > Streptophyta > Magnoliopsida > Poales > Poaceae > Aegilops > Aegilops longissima. The sequence continues at coordinate 514,793,028 of CM038678.1, read as the reverse complement.
GCCCTTAATCGCACACGCAACTAAAATCTGAACCGTGTTTGATGCATCCGTCAACGCAAATGTTTTGCGCCTTTTTGACAGTTTTTTACACCACCATTTTATGATTATTGCATCGCACACAGTTTTGTCGAAGGGTCTCCGATCGTAGTGTCGTGTTAGCAGCATCCTGCAGTAGTGTGTGAGTTCAGTACTTGATCGGTTGGATCGCGAAGACTTTCAACTACATCAACCGCGTTACTTAATGTTTCCGCTATCGGTCTACGACGGTACGTAGACACACTCTCCCCGCTTGTTGCTATGCTTCTCCTAGATAGATCTTGCGTGATCGTGGGCAATTTTTTTGAAATACTACATTCCCCAACAGTGGCATCCGAGCCAGGTCTATGCGTAGATGTTATATGCACGAGTAGAACACAAAGACTTGTGGGCGATAATAGTCATACTGCTTACCAGCATGTCATACTTTGATTCAGCGGTATTGTTGGATGAAGCAGCCCAGAGCGACATTACAAGACCGCGTTCATGAGACTGGTTCTACCACCGTGCTTCGCACACAGGTGGCTAGTGGGTGTCTGTTTCTCCAACTTTAGTTGAATCGAGTGTGATTACGCCCGGTCCTTGTTGAAGGTTAAAACAGCAAACTTGACGAAAAATCGTTGTGGTTTTCTATGCGTAGGTAAGAACGGTTCTTGCTAAGCTCGTAGCAGCCACGTAAAACTTGCAACAACAAAGTAGAGGACGTCTAACTTGTTTTTGCAGGGCTTGCTGTGATGTGATATGGTCAAGACGTGATTATATAAATTGTTGTATGAGATGATCATGTTTTGTAACACAGTTATCGGCAACTGGCAGGAGCCATATGGTTGTCGCTTTATTGTATGAAATGCAATCACCATGTAATTGCTTTACTTTATCACTAAGCGGTAGCGATAGTCATAGAAGCAATAGTTGGCGAGACAACAATGATGCTTCGATGGAGATCAAGGTGTCAAGCCGGTGAAGATGGTGATCATGACGGTGCTTTGGAGATGGAGATCAAAGCACAAGATGATGATGGCCATATCATATCACTTATATTGATTGCATGTGATGTTTATCCTTTATGCATCTTATTTTTCTTAGTACGGCGGTAGCATTATAAGATGATCTCTCGCTAAATTTCAAGGTATAAGTGTTCTCCCTGAGTATGCACCGTTGCTATAGTTCGTCGGGCCGAGACACCACGTGATGATCGGGTGTGATAAGCTCTATGTTCACATACAATGGGTGCAAGCCAGTTTTACACATGCAAAATACTCGGGTTAAACTTGATGAGCCTAGCATATGCGGATATGGCCTCGGAACACTGAGACCGAAAGGTCGAGCATGAATCATATAGTAGATATGATCAACATAGTGATGTTCACGGTTGAAAACTACTCCATCTCACGTGATGATCGGACATGGTTTGGTTATTATGGATCACGGATCACTTAGATGATTAGAGGGATGTCTATCTAAGTGGGAGTTTTTAAGTAATATGATTAATTGAACTTTAATTTATCATGAACTTAGTCCTGATAGTATGTGCATTACTATGTTGTAGATCAATAGCTCGTGATGTAGCTCCCCGTTTATTTTTGATATGTTCCTAGAGAAAAACTTTGTTAAAAGATGATAGTAGCAATGATGCGGACTAGGTCTGTGATCTGAGGATTATCCTCATTGCTGCACAGAAGAATTATGTCCTTGATGCAGCGCTAGGTGACGGACCTATTGCAGGAGCAGATACAGATGTTATGAACGTTTGGCAAGCTCGGTATGATAACTACTTGCTAAGTTTAGTGCACCATGCTTTACGGCTTAGAACCGGGACTTCAAAACTGTTTTGAACGCCACGGAGCATATAAGATGTTCCAAGAGCTGAAATTGGTATTTCAGACTCATGCCCAAGTCGAGAGGTATGAGACCTCTGACAAGTACTTTGCCTACAAGATGGAGGAGAATAGCTCAACCTGTGAGCATGTGCTCAGATTCTCTGAGTACTATAATCGCTCGAATCAAGTGGGAGTTAATCTTCCAGATAAAATAGTGATTGACAGAGTTCTCTAGTCACTATCACCAAGTTACTGGAACTCTGTGATGAACTATAATATGCAAGGGATGACGAAAACGATTCCCGAGCCCTTCGTGATGCTGAAATCGACGAAGGTAAAATCAAGAAAAGCATCAAATTTTGGTGGTTGACAAGACCACTAGTTTCAAGTAAAAGGGCAAGGGAAGGAAAGGGAACTTGAAGAAGAATGACAAGCAAGTTTACACTCCCATGAAGAAGCCCAAAGCTAGACCCAATACTGAAACTGAGTGCTTCTACTGCGAAGGAAATGGTCACTGGAAGCGGAACTGCCCCAAATACTTGGCGGATAAGAAGGATGGCAAAGTGAACAAAAGTATATGATATACATGTTATTGATGTGTACTTTAGTAGTGTTCATAGTAGCCCCTTGGTATTTGATACTGGTTCAGTTGCTATGACTAGTAACCTGAAACAGGAGTTACAAAATGAGCAAAGACTAGTTGAGGGCGAGGAAACGATGTGTGTTGGAAGTGATTCCAAGGTTGATAAGATCACCATCGCACACTCCCTTTACCTTCGGTATTGGTGTTGAACCTAAAATAAATGTTATTTGGTGTTTGCGTTGAGCATAATATGATTGGATCATGTTTATTGCAATAAGGTTATTCATTTAAGTCAAAGAATAATTGTTATTCTGTTTACATGAATAAAACCTTTTGAGGTCATACACCCAAGGTGAATGGTTTATTGAATCTTGATCGTAGTGATACACATATTCATAATATTGATGCCAAAAGATGCAAAGTTGATAATAATAATAGTGCAACATATTTGTGGCACTGCCGTTTAGGTCATATTGGTGTAAAGCGCATGAAGAAACTCCATGTTGATGGGCTTTTGGAATCACTTGATGCTTGCGAACCTTGCCTCATGGGCAAGATGACTAAGACTCCGTTCTCCAGAACAATGGAGCGAGAACTGACTTATTGGAAATAATACATACTGATGTATGCGATCTGATGAGTGTTGAGGCTCGCGGCAGGTATCGTTATTTTCTGACCTTCACAGATGATTTGAGAAGATATGGATATATCTACTTGATGAAACATACGTCTGAAACATTTGAAAAGTTCAAAGATTTTCAAAGTGAAGTGGAAAATCATCGTAACAAGAAAATAAAGTTTCTACGCTTTGATCGCAGAGACAAATATTTGAGTTACGAGTTTGGTCTTCATTTGAAATGATGTGGAATAGTTTCGCAACTCACACCACCTGGAACACCACAGCGTAATGGTGTGTCCGAACGTCATAACCGTACTTTATAAGATATGGTGCGATCTATGATGTCTCTTACAGATTTATCACTATCGTTTTGGGGTTATGCATTAGAGACAGTTGCATTCACGTTAAATATGGCACCATCTAAATCTGTTGAGACGACACCATATGAACTGTGGTTTGGCAAGAAAGCTAAGCTGTCGTTTCGTAAATTTTGGGGCTGCAATGCTTATGTGAAAAAGCTTCAACCTGATAAGCTCGAATCGAAATCGGAGAAATGCGTCTTCATAGGATACCTAAAGGAGACTGTTGGGTACACCTTCTATCACAGATCCAAAGGCAATATCTTTGTTGCTAAGAGTGGATCCTTTCTAGAGAAGGAGTTTCTCTCGAAAGAAGTGACTGGGAGGAAAGTAGAACTTGATGAGGTCGTTGTACCTTCTACAGAGAATTGGAAAGTAGTTCATCACAAGAAATCAGTTCCAGTGATTCCTACACCAATTAGTGAGGAAGTTAATGATGATGATCATGAAACTTCAAATCAAGTTACTACCGAACCTCGTAGGTTAACCAGAGTGCCCACTGTCCACGGACGCGTCCGCGGGCGTTTGAGGGCCAGATTTGCCAAGTCCGACTGTAGATGCTCTAGGCCAACTCCAACGCATGACCCCAAATCGTCCGGGTCTATCCGTTTGGATATAAACAGACAGACAAGACCGCCCAATGCGTAACATATCCGCAGAAAGTGTCTGTTTCTGGTCCGGCTCGCCCCATCCTGTATGCAAACTTGGTCTGGCTTTGCATCTGAAATGGACACAAGCAGACGATTTTGCGTCGTCCTTGTCCAGATTGTGTCCTCTGCATGTGACCCATGAACCGCCTGTCATTGAAACCAAACACTAGTAGAAAAAGGGTCAAACGTGAAGCACATTAGTGCCGGTTTGAATTTGAGCCGGCACTAATGTATACATTAGTGCCGGTTCCAACGGCTAGCCGGGCCGCTTTCATTAGTACCGGTTTGTGGAGAACCTTTAGCACCCTTTCGTGCGACGAACCAGTACTAATGAGAGTGGTGGCAGGATGTTGTCAGACTGGGGCCCCTCCAGGCCCTTTAGTACCGGTTCTTGGCACGAACCGGTACTAAAGGTCGCCCTACATAAACCCTTCGTCCACTCGAGCTCGCTCTGTTCTTCCCCTTTCCCTCTCTCTCTGTTCTTCCCTCTTCCTCTCGAGCTCATCACACATTTTGCCCAAAATTTGTCAAGATTTGAAGGCCCCATCCATTCAAATGATCACAAAGGTTAGCAACTTTGTCCTTTCATCTCTCATTGCTAGATTAGCTCTTGCAATGCTTTATATAGTGATTAATTTGTGAGTTTAGTAATTTGGGAGGAAATATATATATATATATATATATATATATATATATATATATATATATATATATATATATATATATATATATATATATATGTGCTAGTATTTGATTTATATGCAATTTGAGGTCAAAATAACACTATGCAACTGAGGTCAAAAATAACACTTAGTTTGCATATGTAGGTGTGGTTTACTTAGTGCCTTCTAAATCTCGTCAGTAACCACCGCCGGATTCACTCAAGACCGTCTCTGTCGCGGCACCACCTTGTGGTGAGCCTCTTGTTCATGAAATTTTATATAAAATTGATGTTTGTGTGATTTGGATATATAGTTACTCGTATAATTATCTTACCCGACGTTGTTTGTTATACATATAGTGCCATGGTTTTGATATCCGTCCCCGTCGGCCCTCGTCCTTGTTATGATTCAGATGTGGTATATTCTCTTTTAAAACTAGTTGCATTTCGTGTTTATGACAAATTATGCCCATAGAGTTGACATAGAAATTATTTCTAGGAGGTATGTGAACCGGAAATTCCAACCGACCCTATTGTCGAGAGGTTAAATTTAGTTGAAAGAGAAAACGAGTACTTGAAAATTGAAAAGAATTGAGGGGGAGAAGATGGAATTGGAGTTGCATGTTGCCGATGTTGTTGATGATCACAAGATCAAGATGGAGAAAATGCGCTTGAAGATTAGAAAGATTAGAAAATATGCCATCGATAGTGAGGCTTGGTATCATTATGCTGTTGGATCAATTGTTACCTTAGTTGCGATCTTGATCGCATTTGTTGTTGCATTTAAATGCTTTAGCTAGAGAGTTATTCGTTTGTTGCATTTAAGTGTTGTATGAACTTTATGTATGAACTTGTATTAATTTGGTCTATTCGGTGTTGTGTAATGAAGATGAGACGGCAATGGATGTACGATGACCGATGCTCTCCCGTTCGTTGAGGCGTGCATACTTTTTCGCTATGGCCGAGGCAAACAAGCTGGCGGATGGTTTTATGCCTTGTCCATGTGCTGGTTGTAAGAATGGTCACAATTACTCTACGTCAAGAACCATTCACGTCCACCTGTTTGAGTCCAGTTTCATGCCCCACTATAATGTATGGACCAAGCACGGAGAAAGAGGGGTTATGATGGAAGACAATGAAGAAGAGGAGGACGACGACAGCTATCCTGGCCATGGGTTCCCTGAATACGATGATACAACAATGGGGGAAGAAGCTGAGCCGGTAATGCAGGAAGAAGCTGAGCCGGCAATGCGGGAAGAAGCTGAAGAAGAGGCATCAGATGAGCCCGTTGATGATCTAGGTCGGGCCATTGCCGATGCAAAGAGAAACTGCGCAAGTGATTTTGAGAAGAACAAGTTGCAGCTCATGTTAGAGGATCACAAAAAATTGTTGTACCCGAATTGCGTAGGTGACAAGAAAAAGCTGGGCACCACACTGGAATTGCTGCAATGGAAGGCAGAGAATGGTGTATCTCGACAAGGATTTGGAAAGTTGTTGGTAATGATAAAGGATATGCTTCCAAAGGACAATGAATTGCCCGAGAGCACGAAGTTAAAGAAGGCTGTCCGCCTCTAGGGTTAGAGGTGCGTAAGATACATGCATGCCCTAATGATTGCATCCTCTACCGCGGTGAGTACGAGGATTTGAACGCTTGCCCGGTATGTGGTGCATTGCGCTATAAGATCAGCCGCGATGACCATGGTGATGTCGAGGGCGAGCACCCCAGGAAGAAGATGTTGGGGAACGTAGCAGAAATTCAAAATTTTCCTACGAGTCACCAAGATCTATCTATGGAGAGACTAGCAATGAGACAGAGGAGAGTGCATCTACATACCCTTGTAGATCGCTAAGCGGAAGCGTTCAAGAGAACGGGGTTGAAGGAGTCGTACTCGTCGTGATCCAAATCACCGGAGATCCTAGTGCCGAACGGACGGCACCTCCGCGTTCAACACACGTACAGCTTGGTGACGTCTCCCACGCCTTGATCCAGCAAGGAGAGAGGGAGAGGTTGAGGAAGACTCCGAACAGCAGCAGCACAACGGCATGGTGGTGATGGAGGAGCGTGGCAATCCTGTAGGGCTTCGCCAAGCACCGCGAGAGAGGAGAAGGGAGAGAGGTAGGGCTGCGCCAAGAGGGAGAGGAACTCGTGTCTTGGGCAGCCCCCACGCCTCATGTATTTATAGGGGGAGGGGAGGGGCTGCGGCCCCTCTAGGGTTCCCTCCCCAAGGGGTGGCGGCAGCCCCCAGATCTCATCTGGGTGGCGGCCAGAGGGGGAGAGAGGGGAGGCGCACCTAGGGTGGGCCTTAGGGCCCATCTGCCCTAGGGTTTGCCCCTCCCACTCTTCCCTGCGCCTTGGGCCCTTGTGGGGGGGCGCACCAGCCCACCTGGGGCTGGTCCCCTCCCACACTTGGCCCATGCAGCCCTCGGGATGGTGGCCCCACTTGGTGGACCTCAGACCTCCGGTGGTCCCAGACATTATCGATAAAACCCAAAACTTTTCCGGTGACCAAAACAGACTTCCCATATATAAATCTTTACCTCCGGACCATTCCGAACTCCTCGTGACGTCCGGGATCTCATCCGGACTCAACAACATTCGTAACCACATACAAACTTGCTTTATAACCCTAGCGCCATCGAACCTTATGTGTAGACCCTACGGTTCGGGAACCATCGCACATGACCGAGACGTTCTCCGCCAATAACCAACAACGGGATCTGGATACCCATGTTGGCTCCTACATGTTCCACGATGATCTCATCGATGAACCACGATGTCAAGGATTCAATCAATCCCGTATTCAATTCCCTTTGTCTAGCGGTATTATACTTGCCCGAGATTTGATCTTCGTATCCCAATACCTTGTTCAATCTCGCATCGGCAAGCCTCTTTACTCGCTCCATAACACATCATCCCGTGATCAACCCCTTGGTCACATTGTGCACATTATGATGATGTCCTACCGAGTGGGCCCAGAGATACCTCTCCGCTTACACGGAGTGACAAATCCCGATCTCGATTCGTGCCAACCCAACAAACACTTTCGGAGATACCTGTAGTGCACCTTTATAGTCACCCGCCACGCCAGGACGTTTGGTACACCCAAAGCATTCCTACGGTATCCGGAGTTGCACAATCTCATGGTCTAAGGAAATGATACTTGACATTAGAAAAGCTTTAGCATACGAACTACGATCTTTGTGCTAGGCTTAGGATTGGGTCTTGTCCATCACATCATTCTGCTAATGATGTGATCCCGTTGTCAACGACATCCAATGTCCATGGTCAGGAAACCGTAACCATCTATTGATCAACGAGCTAGTCAATAGAGGCTTACTAGGGACATGGTGTTGTCTATGTATCCACACATGTATCTGAGTTTCCTATCAATACAATTATAGCATGGATAATAAACGATTATCATGAACAAGGAAATATAATAATAACTAATTTATTATTGCCTCTAGGGCATATTTCCAACAGTCTCCCACTTGCACTAGAGTCAATAATCTGGTTCACATCGCTATGTGATCAACACTCATAGGTCACATCTCCATGTGGCCAACATCCAAGAGTTTACTAGTGTCACTAAACTAGTTCACATCATCATGTGATTAAGACTCAATGAGTTCTGGGGTTTGATCATGTTTTGCTTGTGAGAGAGGTTTTAGTCAATGGGTCTGTAACATTCAGATCCGTATGTACTTCGCAAATCTCTAGGTCATATTATAAATGTTGCTTCCATGCTCCACTTGGAGCTATTCCAAATGGTTGCTCCACTATACGTATCCGGTTTGCTACTCGGAGTCATTCAGATAGGTGTTAAAGCTTGCATCGACGTAACCCTTTACGCCGAACTCTTTATCACCTCCATAATCGAGAAACATGTCCTTATTTGCTCCAAGGACAATTTTGACCTCTGTCCAATGATCCATTCCCGGATCATTCTTGTACCCCTTGACTGATTCATGGCAAGGCACACTTCCGATGCGGTACACAGCATAGCATACTATAGAGCCTACGTCTAAGCATAGGGGACGACCTTCGTCCTTTCTCTCTATTCTGCCGTGGTTGAGCCTTAAGTCTTAACTTCATATCTTACAACTCAGGCAAGAACTCCTTCTTTGACTGATCCATCTTGAACACCTTCAAGATCATGTCAAGTTATGTGCTCATTTGAAAGTATTATTAAACATTTTGATCTATCTTATAGATCTTGATGCTTATTTTTCAAGTAGCCTAATCCAGGTTTTCCATTGAAAACACTTTTCAAACAACCCTATATGCTTTCCAGAAATTCTACATCATTTCTGATCAACAATATGTCAACAACATGTACTCATCAGAAATTCTATAGTGCTCCCACTCACTTCTTTGGAAATACAAGTTTCTCATAAACGTTGTATAAATGCAAAATCTTTGATCATCTAATCAAAGCGTATATTCCAACTCCGAGATGCTTACTCCAGTCCTTAGAAGGGTTGCTGGAGCTTTGCATACTTGTTAGCATCTTTCAGGATTGACAAAACCTTCTAGTTGTATCACATACAACCTTTCCTCAAGAATATCGTCGAGGAAACAATGTTTTGACATCCTATCTGTAAGATTTCATAAATCGTGCAGTAATTGCTAATATAATTCCAACAGACTCTTAGCATCGCTACGAGTGAGAAAGTCTCATCGTAGTCAACTCCTTGAACTTGTCGGAAAACATCTTAACGACAAGTCGAGCTTTCTTAATGGTGATACTTACCATCATTGTCTGTCTTCCTTTCAAAATCCATCTGTACCCAACGTCCTTACGACCATCAAGTATTTCTTCCAAAATCATGGATCCTCTCTCGGATGTTATGGCCTCGAGCCATTCGTCGGAATCCGGGCCCACCATCGCTTCTCCATAGCTCGTAGGTTCATCGTTGTCTAGCAACATGACCTCTAAGACAGGATTGTGTACCACTCTGAAGTAGTACGCATCCTTGTCGACCTAAGAGGTTTGGTAGTGACTTGATCCGAAGTTTCATGATCACTATCATAAGCTTCTACTTCAATTTGTGTAGGCGCCATAGGAACAACTTCCTGTGCCCTGCTACACACTAGTTGAAGTGACGGTTCAATAACCTCATCAAGTCTCCACCATCCTCCCACTCAACTTTCCGAGACAAACTTTTCCTCAAGAAAGGACCCGATTCAAGAAACAATCCCTATTGCTTTCGGATCTAAATTAGGAGGTATACCCAACTGTTTTTGGTGTCCTATGAAGATGCATTTTATCCGCTTTGGGTTCGAGCTTATCAACCTGAAACTTTTTCACATAAGCGTCGCAGCCCCAAACTTTCAAGAAACGACAACTTAGGTTTCTCCAAACCATAGTTCAAACGGTGTCGTCTCAACGGAATTATGTGGTACCCTATTAAAGTGAATGTGGTTGTCTCTAATGCCTAACCCATGAACAATAGTGGTAATTCGATAAGAGACATCATGGTACGCACCATATTCAATAGGGTGCAACTATGATGTTCGGACACACCATCACACTATAGTGTTCCGGGCGGTATTTATTGTGAAACAATTTCCACAATGTCTTAATTGCGTGCCAAAGCTCGTAACTCAGATACTCATCTCTATGATCATATCATAGACATTTTATCCTCTTGTCACGATGATCTTTAACTTCACTCTGAAATTACTTGAACCATTCAATAATTCAGATTTGTGTTTCATCAAGTAAATATACTCAACATCTACTCAATCATCTCGTGAAGTAAGAACATAACGATATTCATCAGATGCCTCAAAGACTCATTGGACTGCACACATCAAAATGTGTTACTTCCAACAAGTTGCTATCTTGTTCCATCTTATCGAAAACGAGGCTTTTCGGTCATCTTGTCCATGTGGTATGATTTGCATATCTCAAGTGATTTAAAATCAAGTGAGTCCAAACGATCCATCTGCATGGAGTTTCTTCATGCGTATACACCAATAGACATGGTTCGCATGTCTCAAACTTTTCAAAAACGAGTGAGTCCAAAGATCCATCAACATGGAGCTTCTTCATGCGTTTTACACCAATATGACTTACATGTCAGTGCCACAAGTATGTGGTACTATCATTACTATCTTATATCTTTTGGCATGAACATGTGTATCACTACGATCAAGATTCAATAAACCATTCATTTTAGGTGCAAGACCATTGAAGGTATTATTCAAATAAACAGAGTAACCATTATTCTCCTTAAATGAATAACCGTATTGCGATAGACATAACATGTCTATGCTCAACGCAAACACCAAATGGCAATTATTCTGGTTTAATACTAATCTTGATGGTAGAGGGAGCGTGCAATGTTTGATCACATCAAACTTGGAAACACTTCCAACACATATCGTCAGCTCACCTTTAGCTAGTCTCCGTTTATTCCGTAGCCTTTTATTTTGAGTTACTAACACTTAGCAACCAAACCGGTATCTAATACCCTGGTGCTACTAGGAGTACTAGTAAAGTACACAATAACTTGATGTATATCCAATATACTTCTATCGACCTTGCCAGCCTTCTTATCTACCAAGTATCTAGGGTAATCCCACTCCAGTGGTTGTTCCCCTTATTACAGAAGCACTTAGTCTCGGGTTTAGGTTCAACCTTGGGTTTTTTCACTGGAGCAGCAGCTGATTTGCCGTTTCGTGAAGTATCCCTTCTTGCCCTTGCCCTTCTTGAAACTAGTGGTTTCACCAACCATCAACAATTGATGCTCCTTCTTGATTTCTACTTTCGCGGTGTCGAACATCGTGAATACCTCAAGGATCATCATATCTATCCCTGATATGTTATAGTTCATCACGAAGCTCTAGCAGCTTGGTGGCAATGACTTTGGAGAAACATCACTATCTCATCTGGAAGATCCACTCGATTCAAGTGATTGTTGCACTCAGACAATCTGAGCATAAGCTCAACGATTGAGCTTTTCTCCGTTAGTTTGCAGGCTAAGAAAATTGTCGGAGGTCTTATACCTCTTGACATGGGCACGAGCTTGAAATCCCAATTTCAGCCCTCGCAACATCTCATATGTTCCGCGACGTTTCGAAAAACGTCTTTGGTGCCTCAACTCTAAACCGTTTAACTGAACTATCACGTAGTTATCAAAACGTATGTCCGATGTTCGCAACATCCATGCATTTATTTATTGGGGTTCAGCACACTAAGCGTGCATTAAGGACATAAGCTTTCTACCGTCCATATAATCGCTACTATCAACTTTCAACTATATTTTCTCTAGGAACATATCTAAACAGTGGAACTAAAGCGCCAGCCACGACATAATTTGCAAAGATCTTTTGACTATGTTCAGGATAAATAAGTTCATCTCATGAACTCCCACTCAGATAGACATCCTCTAGTCATCTAAGTGATTACATGATCCGAGTCAACTAGGCCGTGTCCGACCATCACGTGAGACGGACTAGTCATCATCGGTGAACATCTTCATGTTGATCGATCCTCCATACGACTCATGCTCGACCTTTCGGTCTCTTGTGTTCCGAGGCCATGTCTGTACATGCTAGCTCGCAAGTTAACCTAAGTGTTTCGTGTGTAAATCTGGCTTGCACCCGTTGTATGTGAACGTAAGAATCTATCACACCCGATCATCACGTGGTGCTTCAAAGCATTTAACTTTCGCAACGGTGCACAGTTAGGGGAACACTTTCTTGAAATTTTAATGAGGATCATCTTATTTGCTACCGTTGTTCTAAGCAAATAAGATGTATAAACATGATAAACATCACATGCAATCAAATAGTGACATGATATGGCCAATATCATATTGCTCCTTTTGATCTCCATCTTGGGCTCCACGATCATCATCGCCACCGCATGACACCATGATCCCCATCATCATGATCTCCATCATCGTGTTCCATGAAGTTGTCTCGCCAACTTATTACTTCTACTACTATGGCTACCGTTAGCAATAAAGTAAAGTAATTACATGGCGTTGTTCAATGACACGCAGGTCATACAATAAATAAAGACAACTCCTATGGCTCCCGCCATTGTCATACTCATCGACATGCAAGTCGTGATTCCTATTACAAGAACATGATCAATCTCATACATCACATATCATTCATCACATTCTTCTTGGCCATATCACATCACATAGCATACCCTGCAAAAACAAGTTAGACGTCCTCTAATTGTTGTTTGCATGTTTTACGTGGCTGCTATGGGTTTCTAGCAAGAACGTTTCTTACCTACGCAAAACCACAACGTGATATGTCAATTGCTATTTACCCTTCATAAGGACCCTTTTCATCGAATCCGATCCGACTAAATTGGGAGAGACTGGCACCCACTAGCCACCTTATGCACCAAGTGCATGTCACCGGTGGAACTGTCTCACGTAAGTGTACGTGTAAGGTCGGTCAGGCCGCTTCATCCCACAATACCGTCGAAACAAGATTGGACTAGTAACGGTAAGCATATTGAACAAAATCAACGCCCACAGCTACTTTGTGTTCTACTCATGCAAAGAATCTACGCAATAGACCTAGCTCATGATGCCACTGTTGGGGAACGTAGCAGAAATTCAAAATTTTCCTACGAGTCACCAAGATCTATCTATGGAGAGACTAGCAACGAGAGAGAGGAGAATACATCTACATACCCTTGTAGATCGCTAAGCGGAAGCGTTCAAGAGAACGGGGTTGAAGGAGTCGTACTCGTCGTGATCCAAATCACCGGAGATCCTAGTGCCGAACGGACGGCACCTCCGCGTTCAACACACGTACAGCCCGGTGACGTCTCCCACGCCTTGATCCAGCAAGGAGAGAGGAAGAGGTTGAGGAAGACTCCGTCCAGCAGCAGCACAACGGCGTGGTGGTGATGGAGGAGCGTGGCAATCCAACAGGGCTTCGCCAAGCACCGCGAGAGAGGAGAAGGGAGAGAGGTAGGGCTGCTCCAAGAGGGGGAGAAACTCGTGTCTTGGGCAGCCCCCACGCCTCATGTATTTATAGGGGGAGGGGAGGGGCTGTGCCCCCTCTAGGGTTCCCTCCCCAAGGGGTGGCGGCAGCCCCCAGATCTCATCTGGGTGGCGGCCAAAGGGGGAGAGGGAGGCGACTGGGTGGGCCTTAGGCCCATCTCGCCTAGGGTTTCCCCTCCCACTCTTCCCCGCGCCTTGGGCCCTTGTGGGGTGCACCAGCCCACCAGGGCTGGTCCCTCCCACACTTGGCCCATGCAGCCCTCCGGGATTGTGGCCCCACTTGGTGGACACCGGGACCTCCCGTGGTCCCAGACATTACCGATAAAACCCAAACTTTTCGGTGACCAAAACAGGACTTCCCATATATAAATCTTTACCTTCGACCATTCCGAACTCCTCGTGACATCCCGGATCTCATCCGGACTCAACAACATTCGTAACCACATACAAACTTCCTTTATAACCCTAGCGCCATCGAACCTTATGTGTAGACCCTACGGGTTCGGGAACCATGCATATGACCGAGACGCGTTCTCCGCCAATAACCAACAGCGGGATCTGGATACCCATGTTGGCTCCTACATGTTCCACGATGATCTCATTGATGAACCACGATGTCAAGGATTCAATCAATCCCGTATTCAACTCCCTTTGTCTAGCGGTATTATACTTGCCCGAGATTCGATCGTCGGTATCCCGATACCTTGTTCAATCTCGTTACCGCAAGTCTCTTTACTCGTTCCGTAACACATCATCCCGTGATCAACCCCTTGGTCACATTGTGCACATTATGATGATGTCCTACCGAGTGGGCCCAGAGATACCTCTCCGCTTACACGGAGTGACAAATCCAGCCTCGATTCGTACAACCCAATGCAGACACTTTCGAGATACCGTAGTGCACCTTTATAGTCACCTAGTTACGTTGTGACGTTTGGTACACCCAAAGCATTCCTACGGTATCCGGGAGTTGCACAATCTCATGGTCTAAGGAAATGATACTTGAAATTAGAAAAGCTTTAGCATACTAACTACGATCTTTGTGCTAGGCTTAGGATTGTCTTGTCCATCACATCATTCTCGCTAATGATGTGATCCCGCTGTCAACTACATCCAATGTCCATGGTCAGAAACCGTAACCATCTATTGATCAACGAGCTAGTCAATAGAGGCTTACTAGGGACATGGTGTTGTCTATGTATCCACACATGTATCTGAGTTTCCTATCAATACAATTATAGCATGGATAATAAATGATTATCATGAACAAGGAAATATAATAATAACTAATTTATTATTGCCTCTAGGGCATATTTCCAACAGAAGATTCCTGCCAAGGTGATGTGGTATTCTCCTATAATACCACGGTTGAAACGTTTGTTCCAAAACAAAGAGCATGCCAAGGCGATGCGATGGCACAGAGAAGACCGTAAGAAAGACGGAAAGTTGAGAGTACCTGCTGACGGGTCGCAGTGGAGAAAAACCGAAAGAAAGTACGGGAAGGAGTTTGAAGATGACGCAAGGAGCGTATGGTTTGGTCTAAGCGCAGATGGCATTAATCCTTTTGGGGAGCAGAGCAGCAACCATTGCACCTGGCCTGTGACTCTATGTTTGTATAACCTTCCTCCTTGGTTGTGCATGAAGCGGAAGTTCATTATGATGCCAGTGCTCATCCAAGGCCCTAAGCAACCCGACAACGACATTGGGGAAGAATTTGACCTAAAGGCGTTGCTGTTCGTGACCATCAATGATTGGCCTGCTCTCAAGAACCTTTCGTGATGCATAAACAAGGGATACCGTGGATGCACGACTGTTTGGATGATACCGACAAGATATATTTGAATAGTTGTAAGAAGAATGTGTACCAGGACATCGCCGATTTCTTCCGAGCAGGCATCCCGTAAGAAAGAAAGGCAAGCATTTCAAAGGTGAGGCGGATCACCGGACGAAGCCTCGCCACCGCATCGGGTGCTGATGTACATGCTATGGTCAAGGATTTGAAGGTGATATTTGGAAAGGGTCCCGTGGACAACCTGTTCAAGGACGCCGACGGACGCGCACCCATGTGGAAGAAGAAATCTATATTTTGGGACCTGCCATATTGGAAAGACCTAGAGGTCCGCTCCGCAATCGACGTGATGCACGTGACGAAGAATCTTTTGTGACCCTGCTTGGCTTCTTGGGCGGTATGGGAAGACAAAAGATACACCGAGGCACGGAGGACCAGCAATGTATGCACGGAGAAGACGGCATACATCAGGGTCATGCAAGCTACGCTCTTTAAAGAAGAGAAGGAAATCTTCTTTGAATGCCTGCTCAGATTAAGGTACCGTCGGCTTCGTCGAATATAAAGGGAATAATAAACATGGCAGAGAAAAGTTCCGAACCTAAAGTCTCATGACTGCCACGTGATTATGACGCAACGCTTCCGATTGCATTGAGGGGCTTCTACCGAAAAAGTTCGATTAGCCATTGTGAAGCTATGTGCATTTCTCAATGCAATCTCTCGAAGGTAATCGATCCAGAAATCATACCAAGGTTACAGTAATGATTTGGTGCAATGTCTTGTCGGTTTCGAGTTGGTGTTCCCACCATCCTTCTTCAACATCATGACGCACGCCCTAGTTCACCTATGCAAAGAGATTAACGCTTTGGGTCCTGTATTTCTACACAATATGTTCCCTTTGAGAGGTTCATGGAGTCTTAAAGAAATATGTTCATAACCGTGCTAGGCCGAAGGAAGCATCTCCAAGGGCCATCAAAATGAGGAGGTCATTGAGTTTTGTATTGACTTTATTCCTGACCTTAAGCCGATTGGTGTTCCTGAATCGCAGCATAAGGGCAGATCGATGGAAAAGGCACGCTAGGAGGGGAACAAATAATATGTATGGACGGACATTCTCTCACTGAAGCACACTACACAGCTTCTACAGAATTCCGCTTTGGTGGCTCCGTAGTATAGATGAACACAATAATTTGCTATGCTCCAAACACCGGAGCGGTCTCGATGACCGGATTACACGTGAACAAACCAGAGTTTCGCCACTGGTTGCGTATATCGCACCATGCATGACACCTCTATTGAAGATGACCTGTACTTGCTGTCCCAGCTACCATCTTGAATATAATGACTTTCAAAGGGTACGAGATAAATGGTAATACATTTTACACGATCACCCAAGATAAGAAGAGCACCAACTAAAACAGTGGTGTCCGCTGATGCGTAAACCAAGACGGAAAGGAAACATATTATGGTTATATACAGGACATATGGGAACTTGACTATCGACGTGGTTTAAAGGTCCCTTTGTTTCGTGCAAATGGGTCAATATGACACGAGGCGGGTAACGGAAGACCCGCGAAGACGGAATGACAACAAAGGATCTCAACAATCTTATGTATGCGACGAACCATTCGCCCTAGCCAATGATGTGGCACAGGTTTTCTATGTGAAGGACATGTCTACCAAGCCAAGAAAAGATAAGATAAGGAAGTTAATGCATCGTACGATGAGCCAAAGCGCACATAGTTCTTTCGGGAAGAGAAACATCGTGGGAGTGGATGACAAGATGACAAGTCAGAAGATTATGAAAAGTTTGATGAAATTGCTCCATTCACAAGTGAATATTGACCCGAGCATCCCGTTAAATGATGAAGATTTTCCATGGTTACGGCAAGCAAAGGGACACACGCTGAAGAAAAGTTTCACACCCAAAGATCTGGGATGTGATCGGCTTCACTATCATCACTTTCTTCGTGTTTCACACCCGAGGGGAATCTCTGTAATAGTTAGGGTAGTTATGTGTTTTGGCATTTGAAACGGAAGAAATTTTATGTGCAAACAAATTCTTTCATGCCTTTACTGTTTTTTAAAGTTAAGTTATTCACAAACTAGTGATTCACACTAATTTCAAATAATTCAAAATTTAAACTATTCAAATTTGAAAACTACGGGCACTAATGTAAAGTTTGTAATTTTTGTACCTAAAGCAAAAATATTCACAAAGAAACTCTAAATACACACAAAAACAACACAAAAATAAATAAAGCAAAAATAATAATAAAAGCTCGCTTACTAGGCCAGAGCGGCCTGATATCGACTAGAAACCCAACCTGTTGTTGGGCCAGATGCAGGCCCAAGAAGGCCCAGTGGGCCCACGGGCAGCAGTAACACGAGGCCCAAGAGGCCTGCTTTGGAGAGGAGCTCGAGAGAGCTACCGCACGGGGTTAATAAACCAGTCGGTCACCCCTCGCTAGCGATGTGGGACTAAACTTGTCAAGACCGCACTCGCGCCAAATAAGACCCCTTTAGTACCGGTCGTGGCACCAACCGGTACTAAAGCGGGGCCTTTAGTACCGATTTGTGCCACCACCCGTACTAAAGGGGTCGCTTCGCCGCTTGGCTGGCCAAAATTGGTTTTAGTACCGTTGGTGGCTCCAACCGTACTAAAGGCCCTCCTATATAAACAACACTTTCAAAATTTCAGTTTTCATCCGGCTTTTTCTCCTCGCACTGCCGCCCGCCGCTTCAGACGTCTCCATCCTCGTCGCCGCCCGCTGCCGCCCGTCCGTCGTCGCTGCCGCCGTCTGCCGCCCCTCGCCCTGCTGCCCCTGCTGCCACTGCCGCCTGCCCTGGCCTGGCCCTGCTGTCGTCCCTGCCCCGCTGTCCGCGCCGCCAGACGTCCCTGCTGCTGCCGCCGCCTGCCCGTCTGCCCTCGCGCCCCGCTGCCGCCTCCTGCCCCGTCCCCTGGCATGCTATCCTCAGTTGCCGCCGCCGCCTGCCGCTGCCTGCCCTGCCCTCTGCCGCCGCCTGCTGCCCTCGCCTCGTCGGTGGCACACACACACATACATTTTTTGTTTTTAGTTATACAAATAGTTAGAATTTTTTCTGTTTTTAGAAATTGTTAGAAATTTTTCTGTTTTTCAGAAATAGTTAGAAATGTTAGAATTGTTAGAATAGTTAGAAATGTTAGAATTGTTAGAATAGTTAGAAATGTTAGAATTGTGAGAAATTTTTCTATTTTTTAGTTATAGAAATAGTTATAAAAAGTTAGAATTGTTAGAAATTTTTCTGTTTTTTAGTTATAGAAATAGTTATAAAAGAGTTAGAAACTTTTCTTTTTTTAGTTCTAGAAATATTAGAAATGTTATACAAATGTTAGTTATATATATATATAGAAATGTTATAATTTTTTTCTGTTTTTAGTTATAGAAATATTAGAAATGTTATAGAAATGTTAGTTACATATAGCATTGTTAGAAATGTTATAGAAATGTTAGAAATTTTAGTTATCAAAATCCAATCATTAAAAAAATGTTACTTTTTGCAGGCATATAGCTAGTATTTGTTCTCGACGATGCCCGACCAGATCCTCGCCGTCGACACGTCATGACGACGTCCGCTGACCTATGTCCGGACTGGCTCCGCTGGCTGGCACTGGAGGTGCTGCTCGGAGGGCGCGCCGCTGATGAGGAACCCGCCCCGGGTCCCGCGTCGACCTCGATCTCGTTTGGTGGCGTTCGCGTGGCCGATTTTCAAGCGGAGGGAGCCGCCCCGCCAGAGGTGGTACGTCGTCGTGTTAGGGAGGAGGACGAGCACGCCCATCACTACATGGTTGCGTTAGAGGGCGTCGTGTTCTCCAATACCGGCAGCTTTCTTGAGGATCTCACTTCAGCTATGATCCTGTGAGGGTTCCTTCTCTTTGGGTGTCCACCGCCCGCCGCAGAACCGCGAGTGTCCTAGATTCTTCTCAGTAGTATTCGATCTTTATTAGCTACCTAGCCAATGATGTATTCGATATTATATCTATTATTTGAGACGATGTATTCGAGATTATATCTATTATTCGAGACGATGTTTTTAGATTATATCTATTATTCGAGACGATGTATTCGAGATTATATCTATTATTCGAGACGATGTAATTTGAATACTAAATTGTTTTATATTTCTTCCGGATTAGTTAAATAAAAGCTATGGCGGACAATACCGCAGAGAGGAGAACAGACCATGTTTGATATGATACGCCATCCTCACGGGCCGATGATGATCAAAATGAAGAAGATTATGACGGTTCAATTTCTAAACAACACCGGAGAGGGTGATATGATATTCAATCGTGACGATCGAATTGATGAAGTCATGAACTATGATTATGATGATGACGAAGAAAATGTTGATCTTGAAACAACAAAGACCGCGAGGTATATATATTTATATAAGCAGGCATCTGGTGATCATCACATGTTTTAAATGACTTGAAGATATATTAACGAATCGATCTTTGTTCTTTCAGCCATCCGGATCGAGCAAATCTTCAGCAACAGGATTAAACGAGGCCCGAACAAAAAGTTGAAGGAGGGCGAAGTACAATATCGAGGCAATCAGACCTAATGGCGAACCATTAGCTCCTAAGAAGATTGCGGACAAGTTCGTTCGTCAGTGCGGAGTTCTTGTGAAGGACCAACTCCCGATCTCCCTTCAAGAATGGAGAGAGCCAGCAAAGCCACGTTTGGATGTTACTTTTGTCGACAACAGACAAAAAGGTCTGCTTTGGGATACTCTCATGGAACATTTCACCCTACCAGATCATTCCACAGAAGTAGATGTGCAGAAAGTCAAGGACGCTGCTCTTAGGAAGATGGCGGTTGAATTCAAGAACCACAAGAATCGTGAATGGGACAAGTACGTTAAGGGAGGAAGGAAGACTCCAGTATTCGAGGGAACACTAGAGAACCAACGTGCTCATTGGGACGATTTCGTGAAATTCAAGGATTCGGAATTAGCTAAGGAACGGTCGAGAATAAACAAGAAGAATGTCGAAAAAAGGATAAGTTCCATAAGTGGGGCTGTGGCTATGCGCGGTGGCAATGCTTAAGTGGGATAAGTCTGAGAAAGAGATGGAGGATGCAGGTGTCACTCCGGATACTAAGAGCTGGCCCCCCAGGTGCAGGACTTGGTTCTATGCGCATGGGGGGGGAGTTGGACCCGAAGACAAGCAAAGTTTCGACGAAGGCATGTCTGAACGGAGCCGACGATACGATACTTGTTGCAATAGAAGAGGCACGATCGGGGGTGTTCTAGCCCAACAGAGAGAACGACGAGCTTACGTGTGTTGGAAATATGCCCTAGAGGCAATAATAAATTAGTTATTATTATATTTCCCTGTTCATGATAATCGTTTATTATCCATGCTATAATTGTATTGATAGGAAACTCAGATACATGTGTGGGTACATAGACAACACCATGTCCCTAGTAAGCCTCTAGTTGACTAGCTCGTTGATCAATAGATGGTTACAGCTTCCGACCATGGACATTGGATGTCGTTGATAACGGGATCACATCATTAGGAGAATGATGTGATGGACAAGACCCAATCCTAAGCCTAGCACAAAGATCGTAGTTCAGATGCTAAAGCTTTTCTAATGTCAAGTATCATTTCCTTAGACCATGAGATTGTGCAACTCCGGATACCGTAGGAATGCTTTGGGTGTACCAAACGCCACAACGAATCGGGTGGCTATAAAGGTGCACTACATGTATCTCCGAAAGTGTCTGCTCGGTTGGCACGAATCGAGACTGGATTTGTCACCGTAAACGGAGAGGTATCTCTGGGCCCACTCGGTAAGACATCATCATAATGTGCACAATGTGACCAAGGGGTTGATCACGGATGATGTGTTACGGAACGAGTAAAGAGACTTGCCGTAACGAGATTGAACAAGGGTATCGGGATACCGACGATCGAATCTCGGGCAAGTACAATACCGCTAGACAAAGGGAATTGTATACGGGATCGATTGAGTCCTTGACATCGTGGTTCATCCGATGAGATCATCGTGGAACATGTGGGAGCCAACATGGGTATCCAGATCCCGCTGTTGGTTATTGACCGAGAACGCCTCGGTCATGTTCAGATGTCTCCGAACCCGTAGGGTCTACACACTTAAGGTTCGATGACGCTTAGGGTTATAAAGGAAGTTTGTATGTGGTTACCGAATGTTGTTCGAGTCCCGGATGAGATCTCGGACGTCACGAGGAGTTCCGGAATGGTCCAGAGGTAAAGATTTATATATGGAAAGTTGTTGTTCGGGTTCCGGAAAAAGTTCGGGTTTTTTCGGTATTGTACTGGGAAGCTTCCAGAAGGTTCCGGAGGATTCCGGAGGGGTCCGGAGTTCCGGAAATAGTTCCACCATGTCCAATACAGTAGCATGGGCTGTAGGGGGGTGCCCTAGCCTTAATGGGCCAGGGGCACCAGCCCCCCCAAGGCCCATGCGCATGGGAAGGGGAAAACCCTAAGGGGGAGGGCCTCCACTTGACTTGGGAGGCACTCCTTCCCCCCTTGGCCGCCCCCCTAGATGGGATCTAGGGCTGGCCGCACCCCTTGGGGTGGGTAAACCCTAAAGGGGGCGCAGCCCCCTTTCCCCCTATATATACTTGAGGTTTTGGGGCTGCCATACACACGAGAGCCTCTCCCTCTCCAGGCGCAGCCCTACCTCTCCTCCTCCTCCTCTCCCGTGGTGCTTGGCGAAGCCCTGCTGGATTGCCACGCTTCTCCATCACCACCACGCCGTTGTGCTGCTGCTGGATGGAGTCTTCTCAACCTCTCCTCTCTCCTTGCTGGATCAAGGCGGGAGACGCCACCGGGCTGTACGTGTGTTGAACGCGAGGTGCCGTCTGCTCGCACTAGGATCATCGGTGATTTGAATCACGACGAGTACGACTCCATCAACCCCGTTCACATGAACGCTTCCGCTTAGCGATCTATAAGGGTATGTAGATGCACTCTCCTTCCCTCGTTGCTAGTTTCTCCATAGATAGATCTTGGTGACACGTAGGAAAATTTTGAATTTCTGCTACGTTGCCCATCAACGTGTGCCCTGGGAAATCCTGAACACCCGGGAAGAATACGAGGCAAGGGCGCTATTCCGTGGTATGAGGGGTTTTCATACTGGAACACCGACTACAGAACCCATGCGAGAAAGAAGATTGCGGAGGAGAAGAAAAGGAAGATGGAGGAGGAGCAGAGGAAGCGGGACTATGAACGCCTTCAAGGCCTAGAAGCAAGTCAAGCGGAATTGGCGGTCAAATTCCAGCGGCAGCAGGAGCAGATCGACTCACTTAGCCAGCAAAGGGGTCTCAAAGAGCTGCAGCAGCTAGCGGATGATCCAGATTGATAGCACCGCCCATCCATGCCGAGAAGCAGTGTGGGTTCCGCCCGACGACTTAATGCTGGATAGATACCCGTGGATGACATCACGGAGAACACTAATCTGCGAGCTACACTTCAAAATGAAGAACATATCCATGAAGGTGGCGACGCCGTTGCTTTTACAAATCCCCGAGGCAACCTTCCATTGCAACCTGATTCTAGCGGCTATGCTCGTGTCTTGGTTGATGAGGTGGTGTACCCATATTCGAGCTACAGCTTGACATTCCCGGAGGTGACGACGAGCACTTTCTCGGAGAGGCCAAACATCGATCATCCTATGGAGAAAGGATTGCATCATCTTTGAAGGCCACCGCGTCGGCCACCTCCTCGTCAAGTCCGCCACCGAGTCAGCAGACTCCGCTCCCGCAAGTCCACCAACGCGTCAGCCCTCCTCCTCCTCCAAGTCCCGCATAGCGCCAGCCACTCCTCCTCCAAGTCCGCAAAGTGTCGTGCCACCTCCTCCTCCAAGTCCGCCACAGCGCCGACGCCCACCTCCTCCAAGTCCGCACAACCTCAGGCCTCCTCCTCCAAGTCCGCACAGCTTCATGCCACCTCCTCGCCCAACTCAGCCCCGCCACTGCCTCCGCCGCCAAGCAATCGCAGAAGATACACCCCGCAGCTATGGTGCGAAGCGGCACGAATCGAGGTAGTACAGAAGTACAGCAGAGGCAAGCGATATAAATATGGTCCAAGCCTCACGCCTCTTCCGCAGAGGCCTTATGACAAGTCCGAGGAGGAAAACACAGCCATATCAAGGCCGAGGTGGAAGCCCATTTTGCATCAAGCCGCAACCGCCGCCAAGGGAAAAAGTGCTCGAGGAAACGATTGACCACTTCATTCGTATGGTTTCAACCACCAGCTCCCAAGCCTGTTGACACGACTATGAGCGCCACATCGGAAGTTAAATCGAGCACGTCACGTAAGGAGGCGAGCTCGGGATCGAGCAAACAAAAAGCAGCTGTCAAAAATGCGGAAAACCATTCCCCGCCTGGGAGAACAGCGGCGAATCGATCCCTCGCTTGTTGTGCCAACAACATGTGACAAGACGCTACCAATATTATTATGGGCAAACAGTTTACGCTCCCGAGGTGGGCAATGTGGTAATAACCACGGACCATATAATGCAGGCTGAAGTTCTCAACATCACTGTTGGACAACTCCTCGAGATCGAGCCCATGCCTGTGCTTACAGAGGATGAAATAAAACGGAAATATGTCCGGGCAAACCTTTGGTCAAGCTTTGACGAGGTCAAGAAGCTCCCAACGAGAATGTATGAATTGCATCAATGGTACATGGACATTACCAAGAGATCCAATCGAGAGTCCTCATGGTGCAAGTCAAGAAGGATCATTACTACCATCGTAAAGCTGTGACCGCTGAGTATTCTCGAACTGTTTCAGTTATATAATCAAGACGACTCGACAAATCTATCGCCGTTGCTATTGTCTCGTAAGTGATTTCTTTCGTAATTTAAGTCTCAAGCTAGCTGTAGTGATCCTTTTGATCAATCATTACCTGTAATTATCCTCACTATATTCTTTTCTCGTGGTATTATGCAGGATGAAGATGTATGAAATGAGAAAAGGTGGACGCTATGGCATTGGGTTCATTGACCCAAACACCGTTAATGAATACACATGGAAAATAAATCCACATCATGAAAAGGTGTAGAGGACAGCATGCTAGAGTTCTTGAAGCGCCTCAAATACAATGAAGATATACTACTTCCTTACAACTTCCAAAGTGAGTCACACCGCCTTGTACTACAAATTCTCTGTTTTTGCCTACTAGCTAGCTACATGTTTTTGCTTACATATGCCCGCTTAATTAAGACATGCAAACGTGTGCATGCAGATTTCATCGATCTTGTGTATCATTAAAGTTGACGCCTTAATAGTTGAAATATGGACTCACTACTCAAAGCAAATACTCGACTATAACATCTTGTTTGGGATAGTCAACAGGTAATTTCAATCATTATTAACTATATATCTCGCCTATTTAGTTCGTCATTTCATGATATGAACTATTTAATAACCCCTTTATTCATTTTCTTTGTCGGTGGGCAGGGCTTGGGCAAGGTTCATCGGCGTCACGAAGGCGTAATGGAAAAAAGCTTAAATGGTTTCACCCAAGGTAAGTAATTATAGTACTAGCTAGCTAGCTAGCTGCCATCTCTTTAATTATCATGCTTGATTAATTATTATCTGATCAAATTTCATTCTCGTAAAGGCCCTCAAGCGCGCTGGGGACTGATCTGTGCATTCAAGGCGCTTTTAGAACATTCGCATGATGGCGTCCAAAGGAGCAGATCTCAAAGACAGGAATGGGTACGCTTGTTAGAACACTATTCACAATTTTTACACCATTATCGATATCTAGTCACACAACTAATACACATGCATATTGATCTCCTTCTTAACAGTTCACAGAGGTGCGGGACAAGCTCCTAGAAACGGAGCGCGTAGAAGCACTTCAAGAGGAAATAGCGGGATTTTTGCTCGACCAGGTCATAAATCTGAAGGGAGAATACTATTACCCGCTACCGCCCCCATGAACCACTTCCGATTGTCATCGTGCTCCGAAGGCACCAATTAGGCTAATGCCACTGGCTCCGAAGGCAACATGCATATGTAGGAGAAATTGTATATAGCTATACATGTGTGTATGTGTGAATTAATTAATATGGTGGTTTGTGAGACATTGATGATATATATATGCATAACGTGTACAATGTGTAGTATCGTAAAATACCAGCAAACAAAAAAGAATTAAAATGGAAACACAAAATTAAATGAAAAAGAAATCATAAAACTAAAACCCCCAAACCTTATAGTACCGGTTGGTGTTACCAACCGGTACTAAAACCTGTGCCCCGAGCTGGCTCGTGCCACGTGGTTGCCCTTTAGCACCGGTTCGTGCTGAACCGGTACTAAAGGGGGGGGGGCTTTAGTGCCCACACTTTACTGCCGGTTATGGAACCGGCACTAAAGGTCCTTCTCTCTCCTCCTTTCTCTAGTCTTCCCCATCGTGTCGGCTTCGGGCTCTAGCACGCCAGTACCACCAGCAGCACCCGTCGGCTCTGGTACTCTCAAGGCTGTAGGGCGGGGCTGCTCGGCTGACAGAGAGCACGACGGACAGAGGTGTAGCAAGATGCAGCGCGGCGAGGCGAGCTGCTGCTGCGCGACGGAGGCGCGGACAAGCATGGTGCGCGGCGAGGCTCCGGCGAGTGTGGGCGGCGGAAGGTGAGTGCGGCCGGCGCGAGCGCGTGGCGAGGGCGGGCGAGCATGCGGGGCAAACTTCGCAGCGTGGTGGGGCACGGTGGCACGGCGGTGGCGGCGTGTCGGAGGGCGAGGCCAGCTGCTGCTGCGCAAAGGAGGTGCCACTACGGACGTGGCGGTGGGTGGTGTGGGCGGGCCAGCTCGGGGCGCGGCTGCGGGTGTGCGTCGAGAGCCGACGGTTGTTGGTGCAGCGGCGGGCGCGACAGGGCGTGGAGGTGGGTGGCGAGGCACGAGACGAAGCGGGCGGTCCGGCGATGCGGGCGCACGGGGCGAGCGGCGAAAGCTGCAGCTGCAGCTGCGAGCTGGCACGGCAAGCGAGCGTGAACGGCCACGATGGGTCGGAGCAGGGTGCGGAGCGTACGACCACGGCGAGCGAGGTCGAGCGGCCATGGCGGGGGCACGGTGGCGAGCGGCCGAAGTGCAGGCAGACGTTTTGGGAATGATCGGCCCTGGGCGTCTCCAATAAAACTCAGACACGCATGTTCATTTTTCCACCCGCTATTACCTTAAACGGATGAAATACGGATAAAACGAACCCTCTGTTTGAGGTCTTGTGTTGGAGTTGGCCTATCATCATCGGGGACGACATTGCAGAATGGACGGCGACTACCTATTCGGAGCTGGATCCTCTAACTTAGAGAAAGGAAGTCACGGTGCTACAGTGCTCGTCTAGTGTAAAATGAAGAAGGAATGTTACGTGCTATTAGCAGGTTATTTACTTTTGGTAATTACTGTAGATATAAAAAATCCAAAATTAATTTTAGCTCACCATCAACTTGTTTATATGTAATTACTATGAATGTGCATACTAGATCTGTAATTTAAAAATTAATTTAAGTTATTTTAGCCTTAATTGTATGGATTAACAGAAGGAAAGTTAGGGTACTGTAGCTTCTCTAACATTCCTTGTGTATGTTAGAGGATCCAGTTCCTACCTATTCAAGGTCAGCGCGTCGTGGCGGCTAGTGGAGAGATGACAACGGTGGGAGTAGATTTTCAGTAATTCGTTGCCATATAAGCACTGAACGTTCGATTGAGTGCCGTTTGATATGACAGGCAGGCCCCATTTTCAGGGCTGCCGTGGCAAGTAAAAATCACACCGTTTGGGTGGAATGTTAAATTTTACAGAGGGCCCACATGTTTGTATCACTCCTCTCTCCATTATCTTCAATTCTGTCACCGTGTTCACGCGCAACAAAGCGCCATCCTCCGCACCGGTTAAGTGGCGCTCCTCGTCCTCGGTCAGGAGGGCCGTGACATGCGCACCGCCGGCGGGCGAGCGCAGCTGCATCTCCTCCCCAACTCCCTCCACGCTCCTCGGCCAACTCCCACCACCACGCATCGTTCATTGCAGGGCCGTCGACAAGGGGGCCAAAATGGGCGACCGCCCAGGGCCCCCAAATTCCCAGGGGCCCCCAAATCACAGTTTTATATGTAGCGACCTGACCCAAAATCGGTCAAATCTCTGTGTCTGTACCATCCCAAGATCATGCTGGTACTCACAGTACATCGATGAAATAATCAAAGTTCAATCACACCTGAATTTATTACACGATTCTCATATAGAGTCTTTATTACAAGAGAATAAATTCGGCTCAAGGCCAACTCATGAGAAATAAACTACTAATGCTGCGGAAGCGAGAAGATAAAGCGAGTCCATCCGACTCAAAGGGCAATCGCTAAGCGCGAGCGTAGCCTCACCCCGATCGAATATACCTCGCAACATAAGACATTGCAGCCATGTAGGTCAGCTTTTGAATAAGTGGCAAGTCATGAAGAGAATAACAATAATAAAATTACTAACACTATATGCATTTTGGCTGTGGGGCTCTAAGTTTCATCATTTTGCGAAAAGCCAATTTTCTCCTACTACAGTGGACTTGCTTGCAAAAAATTACTACAAATTGTTGGTAGTTATTGAGATGGTTCCGCCAACCAATATCTCATTCCCAAATTATTAAGTCATAAACCCTCAAATTAATTCAGTAGTTTTAGTGTTGAGATTTCAATACTTCCAAGTTCCAGAGGCTCAAATTGTCCGTGAATCGGGACACGGCTAATCGATTAGATCTTTAAACTCGCAGAGGTTTGCGACTTTACCCGCAAGAATCATTCCTCCTTTTAAGTCTTCGCACTTCATGGTGTTTGAAGACGGATGAATGAAACAGGTCTTCCAAGGAGTTCTTCTGCTCTTGCGGTACCCATCCAATCCTACCGTTCTTCTACATCTCGTAGTACCGCCCAGCCAGCGTCACTACTAGGGTTAACCCAGCCAGAGCCCATAATGGCTTGCGGCTGCACAGTAAGCTTCCGGTCATGGGGCATCCATCCGCCTCTTCGTGGCTGGGTGAAGCTTTCGCAAGATGTCATGGCACTTCTCCATGCATCCCGCCAACCACCGGGTTCTCCAGTGGTGCCCACAACAAATCCTCCACCCAAGAGTGAATTCAAGTCCATCTTGATCTTGTAGTTCATGGGGTTGTCATCATCATTGACTCTCATATCTTTCTTATGAATTTCACTCAACCAAAACCCGTCTCACGAGCATAGCAAAATAAACTACTTCGTCCGGGGTCATGGTAACAAGGGATTGGTTCATCCTACCACATGATACTACTCAAGATTAATAACTTCAAAATTTCAACTACTGCATGCATGGTGGGGTGGTGATAATTTCTAATGCACAAAACATAGGTATAGAAAATAACATGATCAAAACTTGCCTTGCCGATGATCCTCGTAAGCTAAAGACTCAGAGTAGCAAGCTTCAGACTCTGAAACTCTACCGAGACAAACAATAATCACAATAAGCATATAGCATAGGATCACATAACACAATAGCATAGCAATAGCAACATAACACACCAAAACAACCAAATCAAAACCCAAGGGAAAACTCAAAGAAAACCAACTCAAGTTTCCTACTTCAAACAACAACTAGAATAGTTTTATATAACAAAAATTTCTCAACATAACCTAATCATGGTTTTATGTTAACTTAACAGAAAAGAATGCATTAAGCAATTAGGAGCAAAAGAATCAATTTAAAATCTATTATGAAACTCCTATTAGGCCTAATTCAAATTCTATTAAGAAAATAAAATAAAAGTTTTATTTATTATAAATAAAAGTTCATCCCTTAAAGTGACAGAAACTATCCTAGAATAATCAATCACATGTTAAAATAAATTTATTTACTAATTAAAATAATAGGAAAACAAGAGCTAGTTAATTAATTAGGATTAACAAGATTCTGCTTAAAACTAATTTTTTATTAATCCTAAAATGCCCAAATTAGTTTCTATGGTTTGGCAATGTCAAAATAAAGTTGGGACAAAAGAATCATCCAAAATAATTTTTCTAACTCATGTTATAACAGATTTACTATTCTGACTAAAGCTAAAATAAAGCAATTTTAATTAATTTTAACATAGCTAAATATATTTTCTACAGAAACTATAGAAAATTTGCAAACCAACAAAAAAAGAATCACCTAAAATATTAAACAGAATAAAAGATATGAATTTTCCAAATCAGGAACTATTTCATTAAAACAGAAAATGAAAATAAAAGAAAAATGGCCTAATGGGCCTAACCTACGCACTGAGCGTAATATAAACTAAACGGGCCCTAGGGTTAAACTAGTCGGGCCGGCTAAATAAAAAAAACCTAACTAAAAACTAAACCGGACTAAACCGGCCGGTTTTATTTAAAAAACATACCCCTTCGGGGTTCTAATCCTAGCCGTCGATATAGATCGGACGGGGGAGGTGATCTCCGGCGACTTACCGGAGCTCGACGGCGGCAGCGGCGGCGGTGGCGAGTGCGTTGGCCTCTCCGGTCGTCGGGGAGGTCGGCGGAGGGCTCCGGCGGGTGCGGACGAGCTCGGGGGGTGGTCTGGTGGAGTCGGTGGAGGTCGGGGAGGTCTAGGGCGACGGCGGCGATGAAAATGGCGGCGGCGGTGAGCTCGGGCTCCGGCGACGGCGTGAGAGAGGAGGAGGGGTTCCGGCGAGGGGCGAGGGGGGGAATGGGGTGCGGGGAGGGGTATAAATAGGGGCCTCGGCGTGGCAAGGAGGCGATCGGGAGGGGGATCGGATCCCGGATCTCACGGATCCCGCGATCGATGGCGGTGGCGTGCGTATGCGGGGGGGTTGAAGGAGGGGTGGGGTCCGCTGTCGAGAGAGGAGAGGTGCGGCGCGGATCGGGCGACCGCTCAAGGGGTTTCAGGCGAGGGTGGCCTGGTCGGCTCATTGGCTCATTGGGCTGGCCTCTGGGCGCCTGGTGGGCAGTCTGGCGCCTGGTGGGCCATTGCTTTGGTGGCGCTGGGGGGTTTTTTTTTAAATTTTATTTTTTAATAAAAACAAAACAGAGATAACTTATAAAATATAAATATTTTATATAGGACATATATATACCAAAATGATCAGGGAATATTCCTATCATTTGAACATTTTTCCAAAGGCAAAATCCAAACTTTATAAAAATTCATTTTTTTCAAATTCAAATAAAACTCAAGTTTGAATTCAAAACTTTTGGCATTGTTTCCTTTGATATTTTTGGAGTGTCATGTTTGCTCCTCTCATACTTTTGCTCAAGTATTTATCAGGCATAGTTTTTGAAATGTTTCCCACTTGCCATAGTTTGAATTCAAATTTGAAAACTCAAAACTCTGAGAACCCAAATGGCAATCAAATTCAAACAGGATGCATAGATGCTTAGCTATAATTGTAAAACATTCCAAATAGGAAATTTGGGATGTTACATTATATCAGGATGAAAAAGGCCCAGCTTACCTGCCTGCTGGATCATCCCTGATGTAGGAATTCCGTTTCCCCTCAAGTTAGGGTTTTCCTCCTCTCAGGCGGCGACGGCGGTCGCTCCCTGTAGAGAACCAACACCCCTCCGTCGAACCGGCCGCCGCTGACCGGAGCCTGTGCCCGGCAGCGAGGGGGCGGTGCTAGCGGTAGGGAACACCCCAGCCCGCGATAGTTTCCTCTCACGGGCAAGAGATCTAATGGCTTCAGGGTCTTCAGGGTCGGGTGTGCCCGATCTGGAGGCCATGATGGAAGAGCTCGGTTTAAACGAAGAGAATATTCAAGATGTGATTGTTGAGGATGGTGATCTGCCGGAAGAAGCTGTCAGATGGATGGCGATTGCCAGGGTACATACGGATAAAAGCTACAGTCAGTATTGGTTCTACCGCAATATGAGGTCTGTGTGGGATTTGGCACGGGAAGTGAAGATCCGTCCGCTGGAAGATAACTTGTATACCATGCAGTTCTTGTGCCTCGGCGATTGGGAGAGAGTTATGGAGGATGGACCCTGGCAAAA
This sequence comes from Aegilops longissima, assembly GCA_021605205.1. Classification (NCBI taxonomy): domain Eukaryota; kingdom Viridiplantae; phylum Streptophyta; class Magnoliopsida; order Poales; family Poaceae; genus Aegilops; species Aegilops longissima. The sequence continues at coordinate 514,761,488 of CM038678.1, read as the reverse complement.
CAAAGGGAAAGCAGTGGTGATCGAGCCCTATGATGGATTCACTAAGCCGTCGGAGGTCGCTTTGGACAAGATAGAAATCTGGGCCCAAATCCATGACTTTCCTTATGGTTATTTCCCCCTAATCAAATCACTTGCAGCCACTATTGGTGAATACATCTACCATGAACCAAGGTCTCAAGATTTCGAGGGGAATTTTGTGTGAGTCCGAGTAAAGATAGATGTCACCGAGCCCTTGAAGAACGCAGTCTCCATCGTGAAGAAGAAGAAGAGGGAGATCTTTCGAGTGAAATACGAGAGACTACCGGACTGGTGCGCGGTTTGCGCCATCTAGGTCACTTGCACAAGGAATGTGGGATGGTGTCCATGCCCCCAAAGCGCTGGTTTTCAAAGATCTCGTGCATCATGGTTCGAGGGCCGGGCAAGGACCGGGAGAAGGCAAGGCTGGACGGGAGGCAGAGGTGCAGGTGGTAGAGGAGGCCGCTCGGGAGGCCGATCGAGTGGGCGCTCGCAAGGAGGGAGAGGCAACATGCCAGACCCTCTTGGCGAGTACCATGTTCATGAGGATCCGAGCAGGATGGTTACGGATGCAGACATGGAAGAAGTAAACAGGAAGAGGATTGCGGGAGCTGAGCTGGGTGCTGAGGGTACAATACCACGACAACTTCCTGAAACAGCAGAGACCAACACAAGCGCTTTGGCAATTGTTCCGGCTGGCTTGACGGCTGTGAGCCCACCTCCGAAGAGGGATCTGAAGAGAACCAAGAAGACGGGAGAAGACACCGAGGACGTAAACAAAACAGTGAAGAATTTGGCGGGCTCCTTCGAGGAGCACCGCCGTTTCCAATGAGTGCTATGTGTTGGAACTGTCGGGGCGTGGGCAGTGCCGCGACAGTTCGAGAGGTTCGCGAGTTTGCGAACAAATTTGCCCCTACCCTCTTATGTATTGTTGAAACTCAGCTAGAAGGCACGAGGGTAGAAGCGTTAGCAGGTTCCTTTGGGTATGATAAATGTTTTGCGATTGATAGTCGTGGTAGGAGTGGAGGCATTGGAATTTTTTGGAACAATGAAATAAATTTGGAAATTCTCGGTTACTCGGATTACCATGTTGATTGCTCGGTGGAGGAGGTAGGCAATGATCCCTGGAGAGCTACAGTTGTTTATGGTGAGGCGCAAACACATCTACGTTAAAAAACGTGGGATACTTTGAAAAACATCAGTACATTGAGTAGTCTCCCTTGGCTCTGCATTGGCGATTTTAATGAAGTTTTGCGTCCCGATGAACATGAGGGGGTTGGAGAGAGGAGCAACGCACAGATACAGCATTTCCGGGATGCGGTCGATGTCTGCATGTTACTAGACATAGGCTACTCAGGCCATTTTTGGACCTTTGAAAAGAAGGTGAGGGGAGGATCTTACACCAGGGTCCGACTGGATCGTGCGCTTGCCAATGCGGAATGGAGAGCAAGGTTTCCCCTTGCTGACCTGACACACGTTACAGCAGCCTCTTCTGACCACAGCGCCATCTTGATGCGGTTGAACAGAGAGCAGCCCAGCGGCCGACAGCCAAGAACCTTTCGATATGAAGTAATGTGGGAAGGACATGAGACGTGGAGTGACACCATTCATTCTGCATGGACAGATCGGGGGGTCAGCAACAGCATGGATGAGTTGAGGGCTAAGTTGCAAGCAATATCTCAGGATTTGGGGCGGTGGAATAATGATACATTCGGGAACGTTCGGAAAGAGATAAAAAGGCTGAAAACGGAGCTGGAGATATTACGCGCTGACCCAAGTCGGACGGCCCCTTCCCATGTTGAACTGAAGATAAATGAGAACCTAGTTGAACTATACCATCGAGAGGAGATTCTTTGGAGGCAGCGGTCCAGGATTGAGTGGCTTACGTCGGGCGACAAAAACACAAGGTTCTTTCACCTGAGAGCTAGCATTCGGAGAAACAAGAATATGATAAATGCCTTGCGCAATTCCCTTGGTGTCATGTCAGAGGATCCGGAGGAGCTGAAATCATTGGTGCAGGATTTTTATGAGACCTTGTATACTTCAGAGGGGGTACACAATATGGACGCGGTCCTTAACTGTGTGCCGACTAGGGTTACCGAGGAGATGAACGAGTTACTCACTGCACCATACAAGGGAGAAGAAGTTAAAGCTGCCCTTTTTCAGATGTTTCCGACAAAAGCACCAGACCCCGATGGATTTCCAGCTCACTTCTATCAGCACCACTGGGATCTTTGCGGTGTCGAGGTCACCGAGGCGGTTCTCCGGATAATTCGGGGAGACGATAGCCCAGAAAGCATAAACGACACGGTCTTGGTTCTTATCCCTAAGGTAATGAATCCTTCCATGCTCACTCAATTCCGTCCAATCAGTTTATGTAACATGTTGTATAAGATCGCGTCCAAGGTGATCGCGAACAGATTGAAGCAGATTCTCCCGGACATTATTTCAGAAGAGCAATCGGCCTTTGTTCCAGGCAGGAACATCACAGATAACATCATCAGTGCATACGAGTGTCTCCACTTCATGAAATGCAGCCAGGCCAGGGTCAACTCTTTCTGTGCCCTGAAACTAGATATGATGAAGGCATATGATCGGTTGGAGTGGGAGTACTTACAAGCAATGATGGTAAAGCTTGGTTTTGCAACATCTTGGGTCCAGATTGTAATGAACATGGTAAGGTCAGTGTCTTTCTCAGTGCTCTTTAATGGCGAGAGACTCGACACTTTTAATCCATCCAGGGGCATACGGCAGGGAGATCCGATTTCCCCATATCTCTTTTTAATTGCAGCGGAGGGCCTTTCGTGCCTACTGAAATCCAGTTCTCCGTCGACTCAGCTTGAAGGAATCAAGGTGGCAGCTACGGCTCCAGTCGTGAACCACCTCCTGTTTGCTGACGATAGCCTGATGTTGTTTAAATCGAGTGTTGAGGGGGCTGTTGCAGCATCAAACCTGTTGGAGTGCTACTGTATGGCATCTGGACAGCGAATAAATCACGAGAAGAGCTCTATATTTTTTAGCAGAGGTTGCCCTCAGACCATGAGGGACAATATTAAGAACACTCTGAACGTACACAATGAATCTCTCAGTGGGAGGTATTTGGGGATGCCTACTGATGTAGGGCATGCAAAGAATGGTACTTTTCGATACTTGAGAGACCAGGTGTGGGAGAAAATCAGAGGGTGGATGGAAAAACTGTTGTCTGCAGCCGGGAAGGAAGTGCTCATCAAGGCGGTAGCACAGTCAATCCCGGTCTTCTCTATGTCTTGCTTCCGCCTACCGAGGGGTTTATGTGAGACCATTACAAAGATGATCAGACAGTTTTGGTGGGGCAGCAAGCAGGGGAAGCCCAAACCAAGCTGGGTAGCATGGGATGAAATGACGAAGCCAAAACACCTGGGAGGGCTTGGATTCAAGGATTTGGAGATTTTTAACCTTGCACTTCTTTCGAAACAGGCCTGGAAGTTGTTGCAGAACCCAACATCACTCAGTGCCCGTATCCTCAAGGGAGTATACTACCCTGATGATTCCCTTTTTGCAGCTCAATTGGGCAGTCAGCCATCACAGATTTGGCGCGCCATCTTGGATGGGCGTGACATAATGGTGCAAGGATTAGTGAGGAGGATAGGGAATGGGGAAACCACGGAGATTTGGCATGACAACTGGCTACCCCGCACGGTGATGAAGAGACCGATAACTTCCCTAGTCCATGATCCACCTCAACTAGTTTCAGAACTCATCAACCACTCCACGGGCTCCTGGAACGAGCTACGGGTGCGGGCAACTTTTATTCCAATCGATGCTGAGACAATCTTAAAAATTCCTCTTTGCAACAGACAAATTGAGGACTTCTGGGCTTGGAGTGAGGACAGGAGGGGTATCTTCACTGTAAGAACTGCGTACCGCATGATTCAGCAAAAGAAGCTAAGTAGAGAGGAATGGTTCTACGAGCAGGGGGGTTCATCTCATTCTCATGGAGATAGCGATGGCTGGACAAAGCTATGGGGGATCAGAGTACCCTCGAAATTGAAAATCTTCTTATGGAGATTAGCGAAGAACACCACCCCGACAGCGGCCCTTCTGCATCATCGCAATATGGCGGACACACCTGCGTGCTGCCTTTGTGGAGTTGAGGATACATGGAGGCATGCTCTTCTAAACTGCACAGTATCAAGAAGCACTTGGGCAATGTCAACGGAGCTGATCATCGACGCCTTGACCAGGAATGAGGAAACTGATGGGAAGAGGTGGATTTTTGCAATGCATAATGTGCTACCGCATGCAGAGTTTACTACACTGGTAGTTACACTGTGGGCGTTATGGTCTTCCCGCCGTAAAGCGATCCATGAGCATATCTATCAGAGCCCTTTTTCAGTCCATGCTTTCATCCAGTCTTACATCAATGAGCTCAAGGTTGTTCAGACAGGCACGGCGAGGCCACCGGGTGCTCCGGTACAGCGACCAACGGGCTGGATTGCTCCACCAGCGGGGCTTACAAAAATAAACGTCGATGCTGCAGTGGGAAGGGGAAGGAAACACGGAGCCGTGTCGGCAATATCAAGAGATAGCACTGGCCGGTTTTTGGGTGCATCGGTGGTGGTCTTTGGAGGCATATCCGATCCAGCGACACTCGAATGTATGGCGGTCAGAGAGGCACTAGCCCTCGCTGAAGATCTGAATGTGACAGACATCAAAGTGGCATCCGACTCGAAGGTGGTGGTCACTGACATCCGAGAGAAGAATCCAACGGAGTATGGAGCGATCATACATGAAATAATGGAACGTAGTTCATCTTTCCTTTTTTGTAACTTTTGTCATGAATTTAGGAGCTCGAACACCGAGGCTCACAAGCTCGCGAGGCACGCTTTATCCCTTCCGGTTGGCCGACATGTTTGGTTAGGCCAGCCGGATGGACTTTCGTTCGTCCATGTAAACATTGTGACGTCATAAAATAAAGCTTCGGAGTTTTGTCTCAAAAAAAAAAAATCCCTGATGTAGGACAGCGCCGTAGCGTAGGGCAACCCCAATCGAGAAGTTTGCCTACCGCCGCCAGACGACGACAGCGCTAGCGCAAACCCAATCCAGCAATTCGCCTCCCGCCGCCGGATGACAACATCGCCGTGCAACAATTTTCTGTAATCTGTGCCTTCTTTGGCCGCGCCAAGTTTTAGGCCTCTCGATGATGCATGTATCACCGTACGTAGCTTCCTGTGGTTCCTACTCTGCTCCATGATTGAATTACTTGTCTTGTTCGCACAACACTAAACTGTAACTGCGACGTGGCCTTAAACTTTGGTGATCAGAATTGTTTCCTGCTGAACATGTACTAGTACTACGGTATCTACGGTATCAAGTCGTCAGGGAAGATCTGCAGGACAGTCCTTACTGTGTGCATCAAACCTCCATTGAATCATCGATCTATTCATTATTCATCAATTGATCATGTATTGTAGCTCGTCTAGCCGTTGTTGGCAGATTGTATTTTTTTTCTCCTTTTGTAATTACTTACCCTGATGACATTTGTCCATGTATTTGTTCTCAAATCATCAATCGACCATGCATTTCTTTGATTGTTTCAGATAGAACTATTTTGAGGATAGTTGCTCATACAAGATTTCAAAGATAGTTGTTCATCCAAGTTTCAAGGTTCGGCATTCTTTTGTTCTCTTATATTAATAATCCTAGTATTCATGTAATGATGCATTTCAGTAGAACACGATGTTAATTTATTGCTTTAGCAGTACCTTCTGTACTTTAAATTTCATAATTGATGTATTTTTAAATTATACGAAATAACACATAGTCAAGAAATTGAATTAAATGAAAGTATACTTTAGTTGTATTAGCTATATTTTTTTAAAGTTTGAGCCTCATTTTGCGTTTCGTTCCGGGGCCCCAAATATCTCGAGGCGGCCCTGCTTACTCTGTCACTGTAAGGCACGCTGAATGGCTCGTCGGGCTCCACGCCGAAGCAAATGAAGGAGGGGCTGGACGACGGGTAGCAGCAAGATCCATGGAGGAGATGTGACGGCCACGGGATGGGTGTGGAGGGCATCCGCTGCCGGCCGAAGCCGATGCTGGCCGTCGGGAAGTAGATGGCCGGGAGAAACCGATGCGCGGCACCGAGAAGCGCTGCAGATTTTTCGGTGGCGCTGCAGGCGCTGCTCCGTGGTCGGGCGAAGCCGATGCCGGCGTTGCATGTGCCGGCATCACGCAGTTAGCAGGCGTGGAGCGGCACCATCCATACGTGGTGTGGTGGGCAACATCAAACTCCATCTTTGCTAATGAGGTTGTGCGCACCAGAGCTCGAATGGAACTGCAGATCCAAAGAGCCGTGTTAGATGTCGATTAAAATAGGAGGATCATATAAAAATGTGGTGGAGAGGTGATGGTAATACAAATCGATACGATGCATCTGTGCTTCTCGACTGCTCGTCTGAATAGTAAACGACTCGTCGGTTCAGTGACCATGGCATATAGCCACGTCCAAAATAAACGAACCGGCGAAAAAATTCACCAGGAAAGCGATGCGTTGTGGAAGGTAATAGCGTGCGACCGGTGTGGAATCATCTACAGTCTATAGAATAAACATGGAATGGCTGAAAGGATACAAAAAAAAAAACTTGATGATGTGGCCGATTAGCTGAGGTGGATTGGTTGCATGTTGATTGTTGATGTGGATAGCTTACATGTCAAAAGAAATAGGTAATGGGGATGAACTATTTAAGTATTATAAATGAGCATCACAAATGAAGAACGCTGACAAGACGGTCACGTGAAAAGATAAGAGACAACCGAGACCGTCCCTCCCAAGCCAGAATCGAAGTTACGAGAATTAATTAAGAAATGCGTGCATCAATTGATGTAGTTGCAATAACTAAGGAAAACATGCACGTGCATGTCGATCACTCCTGAGACCAAGACTACAAATTATCATCCTATATCAATCAAATACTATAGATGGATACCAAATAGGAAGGTTCCTCTCCACTAGTGGGAAGATATCAAGATCGGCGTATAACATCTGACTGGCATCACCGTGACAAGATGCTTTTCATGTTGGTCGCCAGCCAGATGGAGAATCGGTGCCTGCTGTCCAGTAGACATGGCGCACCTGCCGTGGTAAGATAAGATTCGTGCCTTTGTCGGCACGACGCATGTTATTGGTATCTATATGTAATACACGCTAACGTTATACCGCGACAAAATGACAACGATGGATATCATCGTGGGGAAGCAAGTCAGATGGTTTTGCCTGATCAGATCAGGGTCGACATACACGAGCAACGGAGATCTAAGCATACCACTCTGGTCTACGCCAAGTTGATTAGAGAAAGCTCAAAAGCATCCCATAAGAGCCTGAGGTCATTGTAAGTTTGGGAGAAAGGGATTGTATGCATCGATATTTTCATTGATCGTGCACTAGGTACATATATAGATACAAGGAGTGCGACCGGTGTCTTGTCTTCCAAGATACAAGTAGATACAGGGGGAGAGAGACACTACAGGTGCGGCGTACAAAACCTGGACCTACATATGTATATACATGTTCAACACCCCTCACCTCTCCCCCCCCCCCCCCACCGCAGTCGAAGCGTCGCCGGTGACGCAAAGACTGGACCGAAATTCCTCGAAAGTCGAGGCAGGTAGTCCCTTCGTCATGACATCGGCGAACTGCTGATCGGCGGGCACATGCAAAACTCGAACACGACCAAGTGCGACGTGCTCCCGGATGAAGTGGATGTCGAGCTCAATATGCTTTGTCCGACGATGATGAACAGAGTTGGCAGAGAGGTAGACCGCGAAGACGTTGTCACAGTAGACAATCTTGGCCTTGAGAACCTCACATAGCAACTCCTGAGGTAGCTGTCGTAGCCAGGAGCACTCCGCGACGGCGTTAGCCACAACCCTGTGATAACCCACAAGTATAGGGGATCGCAACAGTTCTCGAGGGTAGAGTATTCAACCCAAATTTATTGATTCAACACAAGGGGAGCCAAAGAATATTCTCAAGTATTAGCAGTTGAGTTGTCAATTCAGCCACACCTGAAAGACTTAATATCTGCAGCAAAGTATTTTGTATCAAAGTAGTGTGGAAGTAACGGTAACAGTGGCAAAAGTAACAGTAGCAGTTTTTGTCGTAATCGTAACAGTGGCAACGGAAAAGTAACTAAGCAAAGATCAATATGTGAAAAGCTCGTAAGCAATGAATCAATGATGGATAAGTATGTTAGATGCGATTCCTCATGCAACAGTTATAACATAGGGTGACACAGAACTAGCTCCAGTTCATCAATGTAATGTAGGCATGTATGCCGAATAGTCATACATGCTTATGGAAAAGAACTTGCATGACATCTTTTGTCCTACCCTCCCGTGGCAGCGGGGCCCTATTGGAAACTAAGGGATATTAATGCCTCCTTTTAATAGAGTACCGGACCAAAGCATTAACACTTAGTGAATACATGAACTCCTCAAACTACGGTCATCACCGGAAGTGGTCCCGATTATTGTCACTTCGGGGTTACCGGATCATAACACATAGTAAGTGACTATTGACTTGCAAAATAGTATCAAGAACTCACATATATTCATGAAAACATAATAAGTTCATATCTGAAATCATGGCACTCGGGCCCTAGTGACAAGCATTAAGCATAGCAAAGTCATAGCAACATCAATCTCAGAACATAATGGATACTAGGGATCAAACTCTAACAAAACTAACTCGATTACATGATAAATCTCATCCAACCCATCACTGTCCAGTGAGCCTACGATGGAATTACTCACGCACGGCGGTGAGCATCATGAAATTGGTGATGGAGGATGGTTGATGATGACGACGGCGACGGATTCCCCTTTCCGGAGCCCTGAACAGACTCTAGATCAGCCCTCCCGGGAGAGATTATGGCTTGGCGGTGGCTTCGTATCGTAAAACGTGTGGAATCCTTCTCTCTGATTTTTTTCTCCCCGAACGTGAATATATAGAGTTGGAGTTCACGTCGGTGGAGCCTTAGGGGGGCCACGAGGTAGCAGGGCACGCCCCAGGGGGGTGGGCGCGCCCTCCACCCTCGTGGACAGGGTGTGCCCCCCATTGTTGATTCTTTCACCAGTATTTTTTATTAATTCCTAAAATATTCTCTGTGAAGTTTCAGGTCATTCCGAGAACTTTTATTTCTGCATAAAAATAACACCATGGCAATTCTGCTGAAAACAACGTCAGTCCGGGTTAGTTCCATTCAAATCATGCAAGTTAGAGTCCAAAACAAGGGCAAAAGTGTTTGGAGAAGTAGATACGTTGGAGACGTATCAACTCCCCCAAGCTTAAACCTTTTCTTGTCCTCAAGCAATTCAGTTGACGAACTAAAAATGATAAAGAAAAACTTTTACAAACTCTGTTTGCTCTTGTTGTTGTAAATATGTAAAGCCAGCATTCAAGTTTTCAGTAAAGATTATGAACTTACCATATTCACAATAATACTTAGGTCTCATGTTTACTCATATCAATGGCATAATCAACTTGCTAGCAATAATAGTAAATCTCAGATGACAACACTTTCTCAAAACAGTCATAATATGATATAACAAGATGGTATCTCGCTAGCCCTTTCTGAGACCGCAAAACATAAATGCAGAGCACCTCTGAAGATCAAGGACTGACTAGACATTGTAATTCATGGTAAAAGAGATCCAGTCACAGTCATACTCAATGTAAACTAATAGTAATGCATGCAAATGAAAACAGTGCTCTCCAACTGGTGCTTTTTAATAAGAGGATGATGACTCAACATAAAAGTAAATAGATAGGCCATTCATAGAGGGAATCAAGGATTTGTAGAGGTTCCAGAGCTCGAGTTTTGAAATAGAGATAAATAATATTTTGAGTGACATACTTTCATTGTCAACATAACAACCAAGAGATCTCGATATCTTCCATGCTACACACATTATAGGCGGTTCCCAAACAGAATGGTAAAGTTTATACTCCCCCGCCACCAACAAACATCAATCCATGGCTTGTTTGAAACAACGGGTGCCTCCAACTAACAACAATCCTGGGGGAGTTTTGTTTATTATTTTGATTTGAGCATGGGACTGGGCATCCCGGTTACCGGCCATTTTCTCGTGAATGAGGAGCGGAGTCCACTCATCGTGAGAATAACCCACCTAGCATGGAATATATAGACAGCCCTAGTTGATACATGAGCTATTTGAGCATACAAAACAGAATTTCATTTGAAGGTTTAGAGTTTGGCACATACAAATTTACTTGGAACGGCAGGTAGATACCGCATATAGGAAGGTATGGTGGACTCATATGGAATAACTTTGGGGTTTATGGAAGTGGATGCACAAGTAGTATTCCCTCTTAGTACAAGTGAAGGCTAGAAATAGACTGGGAAGCGACCAACTAGAGAGCGACAACAGTCATGAACATGCATTAAAATTAATCAACACTGAGTGCAAGCATGAGTAGGATATAATTCACCATGAACATAAATATCGTGGAGGCTATGTTGATTTTGTGTCAACTACATGCGTGAACATGTGCCAAGTCAAGCCACTCGAATCTTTCAAAAGAGGATACCACCCTATCATACCACATCACAACCATTTTAATAGCATGTTGGCACGCAAGATAAACCATTATAAACTCCTGGCAAATTAAGCATGGCATGGGCAACTATAATCTCTAATTGTCATTGCAAACATGTTTAATTCATAATAGGCTGAATCAGGAACGATGAACTAATCATATTTACAAAAACAAGATAGGTCGAGTTCATACCAGCTTCTCTCATCTCAATCAATCCATCGTATATCGTCATTATTGCCTTTCACTTGCACGACCGAACGGTGTGGACAACAATAATAGTGCACGTGCATTGGACTTAGCTGGAATCTGCAAGCATTTAATACATAGGAGAAGACAAGGTAATATGGGCTCTTTGTTAAATCAACAATAATGCATATAAGAGCCACTTCAACATTTTCATCATGGTCTTCTCCTCTTGACCCCCAAAGAAAAGAAAGGAAATAAAACTATTTACACGGGAAAGCTCCCAACAAGCAAAATAAGAACAAGAAATCTTTTTTGGGGGGTTTTCTTTTAATTATTACTACTACAGGCATGGAAAGTAAACTAGCTACAAACTGCAAATATTTTTTTGTGTTTTTCTTAAGGTTTTTCGATCACACAAGAAGAAGGTTTAGAAAATAAAATAAACTAGCATGGATAGTACAATGAAAAAGTATGAGCACCGACAACTGGCATGAGTGTGTGAACATGAATGTAACGTCGGTGAGAAATACGTACTCCCCCAAGCTTAGGCTTTTGGCCTAAGTTGGTCTAGGGCCACGGCTCAAAGCTACCATCTCCGGTCTACGGAGCAGTGTCCTCTGGGTGCCACTGGTTGGTGATGTCCTCTGGATCCCACTGATAAACAGACTGTCGATAAGGGTCCAGTGGTGGCTCAGGCTCTGGAACTCGTGTCAGGCTCCAGTATGCATAAATGGCCTTTGGAAAGATGAGGTACGTGCCTTAAAGTATATTAAACAAAGAGGGCGCAAACAAGGTAATAACCTCATAGTGAGTTTTACCAAATATCAAATTATACTTAAGTAGGTTCTTATTTTTAACAATAAAGTCATGTGCTACCATACTCTTATAATCTAGAAAAACAGGGGGCAACAACTTTTCCTCTTTCTCATAATGCCTAATAGGTATCTCAACGTGTGCAGCAAGGCACGAACCAAAGATGCCACCGAAGATGGGGCCCTTTGTACGGTTTAGACTTAATCGTTTAGCAATAATAGCGCCTAAACTGACAGTTGTATCACGAAACAAAGCATGGCGCAAAATAACAATATCAGGAGCACTAAGATTTCCACTGTTCCCGCGACCAATTAAGCATCTACTAGCAAATATTGCAAAGTAACGTAGAACAGGAAAATGTATACTAGTAATTCTAGCATCTGAAACTTTTCTCGTTTCCCCTACAACAATTTTATGAACATACTCCTCCACATCATTACGGTGTGGTTCCTCGATGCTGCCTACAAAGGGTATCTTGCAGACCCGGCAAAAATCACGGAGTGATATCTCCTTAACCTCATCATATAAATGAAACTCCACTGAAGGTGGTGATTTCTTAGCATGAAAATAAAAATTTTGCACGAAAATATTAGTGAGAAAGAGATACTGTTCGCGCTGGTCGTGGAGAAAGTCGGTGAGGCCTGCATTCTCAACCAAGTGATAAAAATCTTCATAAATTCCGGCGGCTCTCAAGAACTCATCACAAGGCCATTCACACGGCCGAACCTCCGCGGTGCGAGGAAGATTGTATTTGGGCTTTTTCTTCTCCTCATTCTGCTTATCCTTCGAGATTCGGTTCGAAGAACCTCTCAACAACCTCTTTATCATTTTCTTTCTCTGGAAAATTTCTGAAATTTTTAGTGACTCAAAATAAAAGTGAACCAAGCTCAACAAGATTGATAGCAACTACTCCCGCAAGTGCCTAGAGACCATGTAATGCATTACAACTACTTTGGACCATATAAATTTGACATGCAAGCTTAAGAACAGGGTCACCTAACCAGCAAAAGTTTGCAATAAATAAAGCACTAGAACAAAAACTAATTGGACCAATGGAGGAGTCACATACCAAAGAACAATCCCCCAAAACAGTTTTGTGAATGGAGCTTTGAGCAAGGAGATCGAAAATGGCAGCAAGATGAGCTAGAACACGGGTTTGGGCTATGGGAGGATTTTTTCTGGAGGAAGACAAAGTGAGTGGGTGCAGGAATAAGTGGAGGGGGTCCACGTGGGGCCCACGAGGTAGGGGGCGCGCCCTGGATCCTCGTGGCCAGGTGGTGGCCCCCTCTGGTGTGTTCTCAGTGCCAGATATTCTTAAATATTCTACAAAAAAATCAGATTTCATTTTCAGGACGTTTGGAGAACTTTTATTTCGGGATATTTTTATTGCAAGGACAATTCAGAAAACAGACAAAAAATACGATTTTTTCTTTATTTAATCTAAATAACAGAAAGTAAAAGGAGGGTACAAAGAGTTGTGCTTTCTAGCTTCATCCATCTCATGCTCATCAAAAGGAATCCACTAACAAGGTTGATCAAGTCTTGTTAACAAACTCTTTTCCGAATTGCATGAAACCGGAGAATTTTCAAATAACACTAGGTTAACTCAACGGGGATATGCACATCCCCAACAATAAGAATATCATATTTCTTCTTGACAGTAGGAAGAGGGAATTCAAAACCTCCAATAATAATCATTTGAATTTTTCCAATAGAATTGATACTGTGGACTTGAGATTGTTTCCTCGAAAAGTGTACCGTATGCTCATTACCATTAACATGAAAAGTGACATTGCCTTTATTGCAATCAATAACAGCTCCTGCAGTATTCAAAAAGGGTCTACCAAGAATAATAGACATACTATCGTCCTCGGGAAATCCAGAATAATAAAGTCCATTAAAATAGTTACATTTGCAACCACAACAGGCACATCCTCACAAATACCGACAGGTATAGCAGTTGATTTATTAGCCATTTGCAAAGATATTTCAGTAGGTGTCAGCTTATTCAAATCAAGTCTACGATATAAAGAGAGAGGCATAACACTAACACCGGCTCCAAGATCACATAAAGCAGTTTTAACATAGTTTCTTTTAATGGAGCATGGTATAGTTGGTACTCCTGGATCTCCTAGTTTCTTAGGTATTCCACCTTTAAAAGTATAATTAGCAAGCATGGTGGAAATTTCAGCTTCCGGTATCTTTCTTTTATTTGTAACAATATCTTTCATGTACTTAGCATAAGTCCACTACCCTTTCTTTATGGAGATCATCATATTGGGATCATGGGCCATCTCGATATCCAGAAACAACAAAATCTTTGAGAATATCACACCATCTTTTCGAGGCTGGAGATTTATATTCAAATAAGAGCTTAAGCTTCTGAAATTCGGGATAAAGAAGAAATGTGAAGTGCAATTCTCTGCTTGGTTGGATACCTTGTTGTAATTATTTTCTAGATTCTTTTAGTTTTTTCTTTTTTCTTTTTCCTTTTCTTTTATGTTGTTTTAGCTTTTTTCCTAGTTTCTTTCCTCTTTCTTTTCTTTCTCTTTGGGCTTAGCTCAAGCCCTTCAGACTACTGCTTTGCTTGTACCTTATTATTTTAATAAAAGTTGCAGTGGGGTGTTACCCTACTATTTATAGTCAAAAATGTACTTAGCATAAGGATTCATTTTAAGCAGATCAGTCAAACGCATACGCAAAAATATAGGTCTAATCATTTCAGCAAAGCGCTCAAAATCCTCATCATCCTTTTTCTTGGATGGTTTAGGAGGAAAAGGCATGGGTTTCTAAACCCATGGTTTTCTTTCTTTACCGTGCTTCCTAGCAACGAAGTCTCTCTTATCATAACAGTGATTATTTGATTGTGGGTTATCAAGATCAACAACAGATTCAATCTCCACATCATTGTTATTGCTAGGTTGAGCATCAACATGAACATCATCATTAATATTATCACTAGGTTCATGTTCATTACCAGATTGTGTTTCAGCATGAGAAATAGAAATATCATTGGAATTCTCAGGTGTGTCAACAACAGGTTCACTAGAAGCATGCAAAGTCCTATCATTTTTATTTTTATTTTTCTTAGAAGAACTAGGTGCACCAACATTAGTTCTCTGAGAATCTTGCTCAGTTCTCCTAGGGTGGCCCTCAGGATACAAAGGTTCCTGAGTCATTCTACCCCCTCTAGTCACAACTCTAACAACATTATGATTTTTCTTATTATTTAGTTCATTGAGCAAATCATTTTGAGCTTTAAGCACTTGTTCTACTTGAGTGGTAACCATAGAAGCATGTTTGCTAATAAGTTTAAGTTCACCTTTAACTCGAGACATATAATCACTCAAGTGTTCAATCATATATATAAGCATTACATTTCAATTGTCTACCAACATAAGCATTGAAGTTTTCTTGTTTAACAACAAAATTATCAAACTCAACTAAGCATTGGCTAGCAGACTTATAACGAGGGATATCACCTGCATCAAATCTATAGAGAATTTACCTTTACTACCTGTGTCGGGTTATCAAGACCATGTATTTCTTCAATAGGTGGTAAATTCTTGACATCTTCAGCTTTAATACCCTTTTCTTTCATAGATTTCATTGCCTCTTGCATATCTTCAGGACTGAGAAATAGAATACCCCTTTTCTTCGGAGTTGGCTTAGGAGTTGGTTCAGGAAGTGTCCAATCATTACCATTACTCAATATATTATTCAATAGAAATTCAGCTTGCTGAATAGTTCTTTCCCTAAAAACACAACCAGCACAACTATCCAGGTGGTCTCTGGAAGCATCGGTTAGTCCATTATAAAAGATATCAAGTATTTCATTTTTCTTGAGAGGATGATCAGGCAAAGCATTAAGTAATCAGAGAAGCCTCCCCCAAGCTTGTGGGAGACTCTCTTCTTCAATTTGCACAAAATTATGTATTTCCCTTAAAGCAGCTTGTTTCTTATGAGCGGGGAAATATTTAGCAGAGAAGTAATAAATCATATCCTAGGGACTACGCACACAACCAAGAGTAAGAGAATTAAACCATGTTTTAGCATCACCCTTTAATGAGAACGGAAATAAATTAAGGATATAGTCCACAACAGTTTCAGATTCATGGCCATAAAAAGGATCAGACTCATAGTAAATAGGGTGTCTATATCATTTTATTTAGTAAGATGTGCCACAACAGTTTCAGATTCATGGCCATAAAAAGGATCAGACTCAACCAAAGTAATCAACTCAAGATCGACAGAGAAATCATAATCCTTATCCAAAATACAGATAGGTGAAGTAGCAAAAGCAGGGTCAAATTTCATTCTAGCATTCAAAGATTTTTCTTTCAGCTTAGCTAACAGTTTCTTAAGATCATATCTATCTTTGCAAGCAAAAAAGTCTCTAGCAGTTTCTTCATCCATAACATAACCCTCAGGTACATCAGGCAATTAATATCTAGGGGAGAATCTTCATCATCACTTTCATCAATACTATCAGTTTCAATAATTTCATTCTCTCTTACCCTAGCAAGTTGTTCATCAAGAAATTCACCTAATGACACAGTATTATCAAGCATAGAAGTAGTTTCGTCATAAGTATCATGCATAGCAGAAGTGGCATCATCAATAACATGCGGCATATCAGAATCAATAGCAGGAGGAGGTTTAGGTGTCGCAAGTTTACTCAAAATAGAAGGTGAATCAAGTGCGGAGCTAGATGGCAGTTCCTTACCTCCCCTCGTGGTTGAGAGATAAATCTTGGTTTTTTAGTCTTTCAAGTTCCTCATAGTGATCAGCATATATAAATCCCAAGTGACGCAAAGAATAGAGCTATGCTCCCCGGCAACGGCGCCAGAAAATAGTCTTGATAACCCACAAGTATAGGGGATCGCAACAGTTTTCGAGGGTAGAGAATTCAACCCAAATTTATTGATTCGACACAAGGGGAGCCAAAGAATATTCTCAAGTATTGGCAGTTGAGTTGTCAATTCAACCACACCTGAAAGACTTAATATCTGCGGCAAAGTATTTAGTAGCAAAGTAGTATGGAAATACTTGATAATGATGGCAAAAGTGTGATAGCAGATTTTGTAGTAATCGTAATGTGGCAATGGAAAAGTAACTAAGCAAAGATCAATATGTGAAAAGCTCGTAGGCAATGGATCGATGATGGACAAATATGTCAGATGCGATTCCTCATGCAACAGTTATAACATAGGGTGACACAGAACTAGCTCCAGTTCATCAATGTAATATAGGCATGTATGCCGAATAGTCATACATGCTTATGGAAAAGAACTTGCATGACATCTTTTGTCCTACCCTCCCGTGGCAGCGGGGCCCTATTGGAAACTAAGGGATATTAATGCTTTCTTTTAATAGAGTACCGGACCAAAGCATTAACACTTAGTGAATACATGAACTCCTCAAACTACGGTCATCACCGGGAGTGGTCCTGATTATTGTCACTTCGGGGTTACCGGATCATAATACATAGTAGGTGACTATTTACTTGCAAAATAGGATCAAGAACTCACATATATTCATGAAAACATAATAGGTTCAGATCTGAAATCATGGCACTCAGGCCCTAGTGACAAGCATTAAGCATAGCAAAGTCATAGCAACATCAATCTCAGAACATAATGGATACTAGGGATCAAACCCTAACAAAACTAACTCGATTACACGATAAATCTCATCCAACCCATCACTGTCCAGCAATCCTACGATGGAATTACTCACGCACGGCGGTGAGCATCATGAAATTGGTGATGGAGGATGGTTGATGATGACGACGGCGATGGATTCCCCTCTCCGGAGCCCCGAGCGGTCTCCAGATCAGCCCTGCCGAGAGAGATTAGGGCTTGACGGCGGCTCCGTATCATAAAACATGATGAATCCTTATCTCTGAATTTTTTCTCCCCGGACGTGAATATATAGAGTTGGAGTTGACGTCGGTGGAGCCTCAGGGGGCCCACGAGGCAGGGGGCGCGCCCTCCACCCTCGTGGACAGGGTGTGGCCCCCTTGGTGTTGATTCTTTCACCAGTATTTTTATTAATTCCAAAAATATTCTCTGTGAAGTTTCAGGTCATTCCGAGAACTTTTATTTCTACATAAAAATAACACCATGGCAATTCTGCTGAAAACAGCGTCAGTCCAGGTTAGTTCCATTCAAATCATGCAAGTTAGAGTCCAAAACAAGGGCAACAGTGTTTGGAAAAGTAGATACGTTGGAGACGTATCACCCTGTACTCGGCCTCGGCACTTGATCGTGAAACCGTGGGTTGTATTTTAGACGACCACGGGATCAGAGAGCGGATCGATCTTTTTGTTCTGCAAATTTTGATATATTATATGTATTTTTCTGAATTAGGATGATTTAGTTATGATTTTTTCAAGTTTGAAAATTGCCCTATAGTCGGTTTGTGTCTCCAACCGGGACTATAGGTTAGACCTTAGTGCCGGTTCGTGGCGCGAACCGGTACTAAAGGTTAACCCTTAGTACCGGTTTGTGCCACAAACCGGGACTAAAGGCTCGTGAAAGCCCGACTTTGGACTTGACCTGCCACCACCCCTTTAGTACCGGTTCGTGGCACGAACCGGTACTAAAGGTTTAACACGAACCGGCACTAATGCATAGCCGTTCAAACCGGTACTAATGATACCATTAGTACCGGGCCAAAATCGAACCGGGACTAATGTGTCTCACATAAGGTCCTTTTTCTACTAGTGACCCTCCCGTGGCAACGGGGTCCTATTGGAAACTAAGGGATATTAAGGCCTCCTTTTAATAGAGTACCGGACCAAAGCATTAACACTTAGTGAATACATGAACTCCTCAAACTACGGTCATCACCGGAAGTGGTCCTGATTATTGTTACTTCGGGGTTGCCGGATCATACCACATAGAAGGTGACTATTGACTTGCAAGATAGGATCAACAACTCACATATATTCATGAAAACATAATAGGTTCAGATCTAAAATCATGGCACTCGGGCCCTAGTGACAAGCATTAAGCATAGAAAAGTCATAGCAACATCAATCTCAGAACATAATGGATACTAGGGATCAAACCCTAACAAAAATAACTTGATTACATGATAAATCTCATCCAACCCATCACCGTCCACCAAGCCTACGATGGAATTACTCACGCACGACGGTGAGCATGAAATTGGTGATGGAGGAAGGTTGATGATGACGACGGCGACAGATTCCCCTCTCCGGAGCCTCGAACGGACTCTAGATCAGCCCTCCCGAGAGAGATTAGGGCTTGGCGGCGGATCCGTATCGTAAAATGCGATGAATCCTTCTCTCTGATTTTTTTCTCCCTGAACGTGAATATATAGAGTTGGAGTTGAGGTCGGTGGAGCTTCAGGGGGCCCACGAGACAGGGGGCGCGTCCAGGGGGTAGGCGCTCCCCCACCCTCGTGGACAGGTGCCCCCGGTATTGATTCTTTCGCCAGTATTTTTTATATATTCCAAAAATATTCTCCGTGAAGTTTCAGGTCATTCCGAGAACTTTTATTTCTACACAAAAATAACACCATAGCAATTCTACTCAAACAGCGTTAGTCCGGGTTAGTTCCATTCAAATCATGCAAGTTAGAGTCCAAAACAAGGGCAAAAGTGTTTGGAAAAGTAGATATGATGGAGACGTATCAACTCCCCCAAGCTCAAAACCTTTGCTTGTCCTCAAGCAATTCAGTTGACAAACTGAAGGTGATAAAGAAAAACTTATACAAACTCTGTTTGCTCTTGTTGTTGCAAATATGTAAAGCTAGCATTCAAGTTTTCAGCAAAGATTATGAACTAACCATATTCACGATAACACTTAGGTCTCATGTTTACTCATATCAATGGCATAATAAACTAGCAAGAAATAATGATAAATCTCGGATGACAACACTTTCTCAAAACAATCATAATATGATATAACAAGATGGTATCTCGCTAGCCCTTTATGAGACCGCAAAACATAAATGCAGAGCACCTCTGAAGATCAAGGACTGACTAGACATTGTAATTCATGGTAAAAGAGATCCAGTCATACTCAATGTAAATTAATAGTAATGCATGCAAATGACGGCGGTGCTCTCCAGCTGGTGCTTTTTAATAAGAGGGTGATGACTCAACATAAAAGTAAATAGATAGGCCCTTCGCAGAGGGAAGCAGGGATTTGTAGAGCTGCCAGAGCTCGATTTTTGAAATAGAGATGAATAATATTTTGAGCGGCATACTTTCATTGTCAATATAACAACTGAGAGATCTCGATATCTTCCATGCTACACACATTATAGGCGGTTCCCAAGCAGAATTCTAAAGTTTATACTCCCCCGCCACCAACAAGCATCAATCCATGGCTTGCCCGAAATAACGGTTGCCTCCAACTAACAACAGTCCTGGCGGAGTTTTGTTTGCAATTATTTTGATTTTGTTTGAGCATGGTAGTGGGCATCCCGGTGACCAGCCATTTTCTTGTGAGTGAGGAGCGGAGTCCACTCCTCTTGAGAATAACCCGCCTAGCATGGAAGATACAGACAGCCCTAGTTGATACATGAGCTATTCGAGCATACAAAACAGAATTTCATTTGAAGGTTTAGAGTTTGGCACATACAAATTTACTTGGAACGGCAGGTAGATGCCGCATATAGGAAGGTATAGTGGACTCATATGGAATAACTTTGGGGTTTATGGAAGTGGATGCACAAGCAGTATTCCCGCTTAGTTCAAGTGAAGGCTAGAAAAAGACTGGGAAGCGACCAACTAGAGAGCGACAACAGTCATGAACATGCATTAAAATTAATAAACATTGAGTGCAAGCATGAGTAGGATATAATCCACCATGAACATAAATACCGTGGAGTCTATGTTCATTTTGTTTCAACTACATGCGTGAACATGTGCCAAGTCAAGCCACTTGAATCATTCAAAGGAGGATACCACCCTATCATACCACATTACAACCATTTTAATAGCATGTTGGAACGCAAGGTAAAGCATTATAAACTCCTAGCTAATTAAGCATGGCATAAGTAACTATAATTTCTAATTGTCATTGCAAACATGTTTCATTCATAATAGGCCGAATCGAGAAAGATGAACTAATGATATTTACAAAAACAAGATAGGTCGAGTTCATACCAGCTTCTCTCATCTCAATCAATCCATCATATATCGTCATTATTGCCTTTAACTTGCACAACCGAATGATGTAGATAATAATAATAATAGTGCACGTGCATTGGACTAAGCTGGAATCTGCAAGCATTTAATACACAGGAGAAGACAAGGTAACATGGGCTCTTTGTTAAATCAAAAATAATGCATATAAGAGCCACTTCAACATTTTCATTATGGTCTTCTCCTGTCGACCCCCAAAGAAAATAAAAGAAATAAAACTATTTACACGGAGAAGCTCCCAACAAGTAAAATAAGATCGAGAAATCTTTTTGGGTTTTCTTTTAACTACTACTACTACAGGCATGGAAAGTAAACTAGCTAAAAGCGACAACTTTTTTTTATTTTTTCTTAAGGTTTTTCAAACACAAAAGAAGAAGCTTAGAAAAGAGAATAAACTAGCATGGATAGTACAATGAAAAAGTATGAGCACCGACAACTGGAATGAGTGTGTGAACATGAATGTAATGTCGGTGAGAAATACGTACTCCCCCAAGCTTAGGCTTTTGGCCTAAGTTGTTCTATGCCCATGGATGGCCTGGCGGATATCCGAAGTTGTAACTAGGGTCATACTGAGATGCAGCTGCTACTGCCTCACGAGCTGCATCTTGGAGGCGAGCTGCTTCCGCCTTCCTCTCATACTCATTTGCCTCCTCCCTAGTTATAACATTTCTCCCTTTTGCCTGAAAGTCAAAGAAAGCAGGAGCAGGGAGAGCAACATGGACATTGCGACGCTTGTCAAAGATTAGTCGGTACTGGAGGGACTGTTCATTCCTCTCAACAAACTGATGGTGAACCATAGCATTATAATCTAAATAAGCAGGAAGCAATTCCATATCAATTTCATGTATGGGTATCTCAAGATAATTAGCTACGCGGGTTGCATAAATTCCACCAAACAAATCTCCACTAATACTGTTATTATGCAACCTTCGTGCAACAATAGCCCCCAAGTTGTATTGTTTATCTCCTAATACAACACTCTTGAGAACACTAAGATCTAGAACACACATGTGACAAGCCTCATCCTTGCCGTTAATGCATCTACCTATAAAGAGAGCAAAATAATGTATGGCAGGAAAATGGATGCTCCCTATGGTAGCTCGCATGATTTCTCTAGATTCCCCCACAGTTATACTAGCAAGAAAGTCTTTAAATTCAGATTTGCAAGGTTCACTAGCATTACCCCACTGCGGGAGTTTACAAGCAATATTAAAATCTTCTAAGTCCATGGTATAAGATTTATCATAGAGATCAAATAGGACAGTATGAGAATTGCACGAGGATGTAAATTTAAACCTTCTCACAAAGGAATCAGTTAGGTGGTAATATTGGGGGCACTTATCTCACATGAAGCCCTCGAGTTTAGCATTACGCACATATGCATCAAATTCCTCCGTAATTCCTGCTTGGACCATAAAATCTTCTGACGGCCACAAGGCCGCACTTGAGCTTCTCTTGGTATTTCATAGTCCGGCTCACATATCGCAGGCCTGGGTCCTTGCTTCTTTGAGGAACCACCTTGGTACATTTTCCTAAACATATTTCTTCCTCTTAAAAATTTCTGAAATTTTTTGTAACTCAAAATAAAAGTGAACCAAACTCAACAAGATTGATAGCAACTACTCCCACCAGTGCCTATAGACTCTATCATGCATTAGAACTACTTGGGACCAAATAAAATTGACATGCAAGCTCAAGAACAGGGTCACCTAAGCAGCAAAAATTTGCAATAAATAAAGCACTAGAACAAAGACTAATTGGACCATTGGAGGAGTCACATACCGACGAACAGACCCCCAAAGTAGTTTTGTGAGTGGAGCTTTGAGCAAGGAGATCAAAATGGTAGCAAGATGAGCTAGAACACGGGTTTGAGCTAGGTGGTGATTTTTTCTGGAGGAAGACGTAGTGTGTGGGTGCAGGAATAAGTGGAGGGGGGCCACATGGGGCCCACGAGGCAGGGGGCACACCCAGGGGTTGGGCGCACCCTGGACCCCCGTGGCCAGGTGGTGGCTCCCCCTGGTGTGTTCTCAGTTCCAATAATTCTTAAATATTATACAAAAAACATATTTCATTTTCGGGACATTTGGAGAACTTTTTTTGGGATATTTTTTATTGCAAGGATAATTCAGAAAACAGACAGAAAATACTATTTTTTTCTTTATTTATTCTAAATAATAGAAAGTAAAAGGAGGGTACACAGAGTTGTGCTTTCTAACTTCATCCATCTCATGCTCATCAAAAGGAATCCACTAACAAGGTTGATCAAGTCTTGTTAACAAACTCATTCCAAATCGCATGAAACCGGAGGATTTTCGAATAGCACTAGGTTACCTCAACGGGGATATGCACGTCCCCAATAATAAGAATGTCATATTTCTTCTTGACAGTAGGAAGAGGAAATTCAAAACCTCCAATAGTAATCGATGAATTTTTCCAATAGAATTGATACTGTGGACTTGAGGTTGTTTCCTTGGAAAGTGTATCGTATGCTCATTACCATTAACATAAAAAGTGACATTGCTTTTGTTGCAGTCAATAACAGCCCCTGCAGTATTCAAAAAGGGTCTACCAAGGATAATCGACATACTATCGTCCTCGGGAATATCAAGAATAACAAAGTCCGTTAAAATAGTAGCGTTTGCAACCACAACAGGCACATCCTCACAAATACCGACAGGTATAGCGGTTGATTTATCGGCCATTTGCAAAGATATTTCAGTAGGTGTCAACTTATTCAAATCAAGTCTACGATATAAAGAGAGAGGCATAACACTAACAGCGGCTCCAAGATCACATAAAGAAGTTCTAACATAGTTTCTTTTAATGGAGCATGGTATAGTTGGTACTCCTGGATCTCCAAGTTTCTTAGGTATTCCACCTTTAAAAGTAATTAACAAGCATGGTGGAAATTTTAGCTTCCGGTATCTTTCTTTTATTAGTAACAATGTCTTTCATGTACTTAGCATAAGGATTCATTTTAAGCATACCAGTCAAACGCATACGCAAAAAGATAGGTCTAATCATTTCAGCAAAGCGCTCAAAATCCTCATCATCCTTTTTCTTGGATGGTTTAGGAGGAAAAGGCATAGGTTTCTAAACTTATGGTTCTCTTTCTTTAATGTGCTTCCTAGCAACGAAGTCTCTCTTATCATAACGTTGATTCTTTGATTGTGGGTTATCAAGATCAACAGCAGGTTGAATCTCTACATCATTGTCATTACTCGGTTGAGCATCAACATGAACATCATCATTAATATTATCACTAGGTTCATGTTCATCACCAGATTGTGTTTCAGCATCAGAAATAGAAATATCATTGGGATTCTCAGGTGCGTCAATAACAGGTTCACTAGAAGCATGCAAAGTCCTATCAATTTTTTCTTCTTTTTAGAAGGACTAGGTGCATCAACATTAGTTCTCTGAGAATCTTGCTCAATTCTCTTAGGGTGGCCCTCAGGATACAAAGGTTCCTGAGTCATTTTACCCCCTCTAGTCTTATCATTTTTCTTGTTATTCAATTCATTGAGCAAATCATTTTGAGCCTTAAGCACTTGCTCTACTTGAGTGGTAACCATAGAAGCATGTTTACTAATGAGTTTAAGTTCACCTTTAACTCTAGACATATAATCACTCAAGTGTTCAATCATACAAGCATTATGTTTCAATTGTCTACCAACATAAGCATTGAAGTTTTCTTGTTTAACAATAAAATTATCAAACTCATCTAAGCATTGGCTAGCAGACTTATACCAAGGAATATCACCTTCATCAAATCTATAGAGATAATTTACCTTTACTACCTGTGTCGGGTTATCAAGACCATGTATTTCTTCAATAGGGGGTAAATTCTTAACATCTTCAGCTTTAATACCTTTTTCTTTCATAGATTTATTTGCCTCTTGCATATCTTCAGGACTGAGAAATAGAATACCCCTTTTCTTCGGAGTTGGCTTAAGAGTTGGTTCAGGAAGTGTCCAATCATTTTCATTACTCAACATATTATTCAATAGCAATTCAACTTGATCAACAGTTCTTTCCCTGAAAACACAACCAAGACAACTATCCAGGTGGTCTCTGGAAGCATCAGTTAGTCCATTATAAAAGATATCAACTATTTCATTTTTCTTGAGAGGATGATCAGGCAAAGCATTAAGTAATTGGAGAAGCCTCCCCCAAGCTTGTGGGAGACTCTCTTATTCAATTTGCACAAAATTATATATTTCCCTTAAGGCAGCTTGTTTCTTATGAGCGGGGAAATATTTAGCAGAGAAGTAATAAATCATATCCGCACACAACCATGATCAAGAGAATTAAACCATGTTTTAGCATCACCCTTTAATGAGAACGGAAATAATTTAAGGATATAATAGTAGCGAGTTTTCTCATCATTAGTGAATAGGGTGGCTATATCATTTAATTTAGTAAGATGTGCCACATCAGTTTCAGATTCATGGCCATAGAAAGGATCAGATTCAACCAAAGTAATTATTTCAGGGTCAACAGAGAAATCATAATCCTTATCAGTAATACAGATAGGTGAAGTAGCAAAAGCAGGGTCATATTTCATTCTAGCATTCAATGATTTTTCTTTCAGGTTAGCTAATAATTTCTTAAGATCATATCTATCATTGCAAGCAAGAAAATCTCTAGAAGTTTCTTCATCCATAACATAACCCTCAGGCACAACAGGCAATTCATATCTAGGGGGAGAATCTTCATCATCACTTTCATCAATATTATCAGTTTCATAATTTCATTCTCTCTAGCCCTAGCAAGTTGTTCATCAAGAAATTCACCTGATGGCACAGTAGTATCAAGCATAGAAGTAGTTTCATCATAAGCATCATGCATAGTAGAAGTGGCATCATCAATAACATGCGACATATCAGAATTAATAGCAGAAGCAGGTTTAGGTGTCACAAGTTTACTCAAAACAGAAGGTGAATCAAGTGCAGAGCTAGATGGCAGTTCCTTACCTCCCCTCGTAGTTGAGGGAAAAATCTTAGTTCTTTCATCTTTCAAGTTCCTCATAGTGATCAGCAGATATAAATCCCAAGTGACTCAAAGAATAGAGCTATGCTCCCCGGCAACGGCGCCATAAAATAGTCTTGATAACCGACAAGTATAGGGGATCGCAACAGTTTTCAAGGGTAGAGTATTCAACCCAAATTTATTGATTCGACACAAGGGGAGCCAAAGAATATTCTCAAGTATTAGCAGTTGAGTTGTCAATTCAACCACACCTGGAAAACTTAATATGTGCAGCAAAGTATTTAGTAGCAAAGTAGTATGGAAGTAACGGTAACGGTGGCAAAGTTAACAGTAGTAGTTTTGTAGTAATTGTAACAGTGGCAACGGTAAAGTAACTAAGCAAGGATTAATATGTGAAAAGCTCGTAGGCATTGGATCAGTGATGGATAATTATGTCGGATGCGATTCCTCATGCAACAGTTATAACATAGGGTGACACAAAACTAGCTCCAGTTCATCAATGTAATGTAGGCATGTATTCCGAATATAGTCATATGTGCTTATGGAAAAGAACTTGCATGACATCTTTTGTCCTACCCTCCCGTGGTAGCGGGGTCCTATAGGAAACTAAGGGACATTAAGGCCTCCTTTTAATAGAGTAGCAGACCAAAGCATTAACATTGTCGGTGTACAAAAGTAGGGGCACTCCTTTTGACCCCTTTACTTGTGCACGGACAATCGGAGCCACGCCCGCGACCACACTGAGCAGGGCAAGAAAGGGGGATCCGGGGCACAAGGCGATCAGAGCAACGCCAAGACCAGAGACCACAAAGAGCAAAGGTGCGAGGCGGACTCCCCTGGCAAGACCCTTATCGGGTGGCCTCCGTGGCCCCGGCAAGAACCTTGCCGGGGCAACTTGCCCGACGCCAGCAGGGCGCGCCACCCTTGAGCCCAAGGGTTTCCAACAACCACATTGGGACCAGGGCTCGGGAGGCACCTCCGTGGTGGCATGCAGATCTTCGTCAAGATCATAAACACACGAGATCAGATGAGGACCAGAAGACGACAATCCTCGGCGGGATCCTAGCCGAGGAAATCCATGAGACCCCCGGCAAGGCGCTTGCCGGGGATGACTACAATGCCACGGCAAGACCCTTGCCGGGGCCCCGACAAGGCTCTTGCCGAAGACACCTATGGGGCCACAGCCAGAACGCGTCTGCCAAGACTCCACCACCGTTCCCATGCAGCTACCAGCCCAACCAGCTGGGCAAGCACCTGCGTGGCGACATGCAGCTTCCAGGCCAGCTCAACAAGCACATGTGTGGTGGCATGCAGATCTTCGTGAAGATCCTACCACCACGCCATCTCAGCAACCTGCCAGCCTACATGGCATTGCATGCATCGTTGGCCTGGACGCGTGTCGGAGCAAGGCGGGCCGGCGACGGACGGGACGGGCATCGTTGCCATCTCCAATAAAGCAACGGGACACCTATGGGGGCGCATTTAATGCGTCTTGTCCTGTAATGACAGGCGATAAGCTTGTGTACTATAGACCTTTCCACCTCCTGTGTGCCACTGTGGCAACCCCTTTTTGCGTATAAAAGGAGGCCCCAGGCGACCAGGAGAAGGATTCGGATCTTTTGGGTTACCCACGCACCGTAGCTAGCTCAAGAACTCAAGAACACTCAAATACATACACCAAAGCAAGACTAGGGTATTACGCATCCTCGCGGCCCGAACCTGGGTAAACGATCTTTGTGCTTCCTTCCAGACCCGCTCTTTGCACAACCCCGCGCCTGCCAACCGTAGAAGGGGTCCCAGTGATCCCATAGGTGTCGTCCCCACCGACATCTTTGGCGCGCCAGGTAGGGGCAGGCACAGTTGTTAAAATCTGGTCTGGCGGTTAGCCTAGCAGTTCCTCATCGTCATGGCTCCCAAGAAGAAGACGATCACGGCGATCGGTTCATCCGGAGCCGGACGGCCTGTACCAGTGCGGGCAAGTAGCGGGGCGGTCGCGGACAGAACCCGGGGTGTGGCCCGTGAACACCAACATCGCTCTGGCATTCGGAGCCTGGAGAGCGGCATCGTTCGTGTGTGAGACAACGGGCCGCATGCCGCCAAATCCAGATACGGAGCTAGGGCCCCCGCAGGCGGCGCGGGGCCCTCCGGGGGCGGCGCCGTGCCACCCACGGGTGGCGCAGTGACCTCCAAGATGCCTACAACGGCGCCCACAACGCGCTCTTCCCAGGGTGTGCGCGACGAGCAGCGTCACCACGCTGGTGACCTCGGACGCCGCCGTGGGAAGAGTCATGTGCATCATTTGCGGGACGAAGGAGGCTAGCATGCCCGCCGAAGTGCTGGCGAAAATGGCGCACAACAGCCAGGCCGTGATAGAGCTCCTTCTAACGTGGTTAGAAGTCGGAGCGCGTCACGGTCCATGCAGCTTTCGCCACCACCCACGCCAGCAGAAGCTTTGGCGCGCGCGCAGCTGCTCCTCGACTTCCCTCCTGCCGTGGAAAAGCTCGATGAGTGGAGAGCCACCATCCGGAGCCTCGTCGGTGTCGCCAACAAAGATGATCACTGGGACCGGCGGGGCCCTCGGGCCGACTCTCCGCCGAGCCACCACATGCCAGAGGTGGAAGGACCGGAGGCGCTGCAGCCTCGGTGCACTATCCTCTCCCACGCCAATTGCCGCGGGTGCATGTCCGTCGTGATGATGCTTGTGATAACATTTCCATAGCGTCGTCCGACCCACGGACCCACCGCGATCAGCGCCAAGTTCTTCGGGAGCGAGCCCATGAAGACGCTTGAACCACCATCGAGCGTCGGTGCGATGCGCGCCACCAGTCAGATAGGCGGGCAGGTCCCACTATGGACCACCCAGTGCCGGGAGGCTCCGTTGGCCTACCCTACAAGGTGGGTTACCCGGCCTTTACCCGTGAGCTGCGGCGGTTCCTGTGGCCGTCCCACCGCACGTTCAAGCCCGACGTCGGTGAGATGTACAACGGCAAGACCCACCCGTCGGAGTTCCTCAGCATCTACACCATCGCGATGCAAGCCGCTGAACTCGCGACGACAAAGTGCTTGCCAATTACTTCCCATTGGCACTGAAACTCAATGTCATGTCTTGGTTAATGCACTTGCCGGCGGATTCCATTTCTTCTTGGTCGGATCTGTGTCATGAGTTCGTTGGTGCCTTCACTAGAGGCCACCAAGCTCATGGCCAGGCAAGCGATTTGCATATCATTCCCGAGAAGGAAGGTGAAAACCTGCGCAAGTACATACAGAGGTTCAGCCAGGTGCAATACAACATCCCAGATGTTCATCCCGCCGCCGTGATTAGCGCATTCCATCAGAATGTGCGCAACTGCAAGATGCGTGAAGAGCTGGCGATGAACAAGGTTAAAGATGTGGCCGAACTTTATGTCTGGCTGATAGATACGCCCGAGCTGAAGAGGGAAGGAAGTACCCCGGCAAGGACGCCAACGCGAAAACCGACTCTACGGACGAAGACACCGCCGCCCCGACGAAAAAGGGTCGGCGCCGCAACAGGAAGCGTAAGGGCAAGGCCGTGCTTGCCGTCGAGGGATCCGACGACACCGGCGCCGCCAAGAAGGCCAAGGCAGACGATCCCGGCAAGGAGATTGCCGGGTGCGCCGCTTGCCGGGCCTTGGAGGCTGCCGACAAGCCAGGGGGCTCCGGCAAGCAGTATTGCAAGATCCACCGCACCAAGGGCCACGACCTCCAGAACTGCCGACAAGTTGAGCTGCTTGCTGAAAAGCAAAAAGCTGAGTTTGAGAGGCGGGACAAGGAGAAGGGTCAGGATGGTGCCGAAGGATCTGGCAAGAAGCGTGGCGGCCAAGGAGGCCGCCGCGGCAAGGATAACCAGCAAGAGAGGCCCGCTCGAGGCCGCAACAAGAAGCGGGAAGACGATGATCATGACGAGGACGACGAGTCCGGTGAGCATGAGTTTCAGAAAGCTATGGAGGCCATGTGCGTCGACGGTGGCGCCTCGCTGCATACTTCTCACCGCCAGCTCAAGCAGTGGGCGCGTGAGATCACGGCAGCGGAACCATCGCTCGATTCTCAAAAGCCACTGAAGTGGTCCAGCACGCCTATCATTTTTTACGCCGAGGACCACCCTGATCGCACAACTGCGGTCGGGTGTTTGCCGTTGTTGGTTTCACCAACAATACGCAACCTCAAGGTGACAAAGAT
Source organism: Aegilops longissima (assembly GCA_021605205.1). Taxonomy (NCBI): domain Eukaryota; kingdom Viridiplantae; phylum Streptophyta; class Magnoliopsida; order Poales; family Poaceae; genus Aegilops; species Aegilops longissima. The sequence continues at coordinate 514,731,501 of CM038678.1, read as the reverse complement.
GCTAGTTGACAGCGGGGCCGGTCTGAACTTGATCTCGCCCGTTGTGATCAAAAGGCTGCAGATCCCTGATGGGGACCTCAAGGAGACGGTGAAGGAAATATGCCCTAGAGGCAATAATAAAGTTATTATTTATTTACTCATATCATGATAAATGTTTATTATTCATGCTAGAATTGTATCAACCGGAAACATGATACATGTGTGAATACATAGACAAACATATAGTCACTAGTATGCCTCTACTTGACTAGCTCATTAATCAAAGATGGTTATGTTTCCTAACCATAGACATGTGTTGTTATTTGATTAATGGGATCACATCATTAGGAGAATGATGTGATTGACATGACCCATTCCGTTAGCCTAGCACTTGATCGTTTAGTATATTGCTATTGCTTTCTTCATGACCTATACATGTTCCTGTAACTATGAGATTATGCAACTCCGTTTACGGAGGAACACTTTTGGTGCTACCAAAGCGTCACAACGAATCGGGTGATTATAAAGGAGTACTACAGGTGTCTCCAAAGGTACATGTTGGGTTGGCGTATTTCGAGATTAGGTTTTGTCACTCCGATTATGGAGAGGTATCTCTGGGTCCTCTCGGTAATACACATCACATAAGCCTTGCAAGCATTGCAACTAATAAGTTAGTTGCGAGATGATGTATTACGGAGCGAGTAAAGAGACTTGCCGATGTGAGATTGAACTAGGTATTGGATACCGACGATCGAATCTCGGGCAAGTAACATACCGATGACAAAGGGAACAACGTATGTCGTTATGCGGTTTGACCGATAAAGATCTTCAGTAGAATATGTAGGAACCAATATGGGCATCCAGGTTCCGCTATTGGTTATTGACCGAGAATAGTTCTAGGTCATGTCTACATAGTTCTCAAACCCGTAGGGTCCTTGCACGCAACGTTACGATGACAGTTTTATTATGAGTTTATAAGTTTTGATGTACGAAGTTTGTTTGAGTCCCGGATGTGATCACGGACATGACGAGGAGTCTCGAAATGGTCGAGACATAAAGATTGATATATTGGAAGCCTATATTTGGATATCGGAATGGTTCGGGTGAAATCGGATTTTAGGAACACCGGGTTTACGGAACCCTCCCGGGGATAATGGGCCTTAGTGGGCCATGAGGGAGAAGAGGAGGGCGGCCGGGGCAGGCAGGCGCGCCCCTCCCCTAGTCCGAATAGGACAAGGAGGGGCGGCGCCCTTTCCTCTTTCCCTCCCCTTTCCTTCTCCGGCAAGGCAAGAGGGGAGTCCTACTCCCGGTGGGAGTAGGACTCCTCCAGCGCACCCCTTGGGGGCGGCCGCACCTCCCCTCCCTCCTTTATATCACGGGGCAGGGGGCACCCAGTAACACACAAGTTGATCTACGGATCGTTCCTTAGCCGTGTCGGTGCCCCCTCCACCATATTCCACCTCGGTCATATCGTCGCGGAGTTTAGGCGAAGCCTCGCGCGATAGAGCATCATCATCGTCACCACGCCGTCGTCGTGAGAACTCATCCCGACACTTTCTTTGGATCGGTCCGGGATCGTCATCGAGCTGAGCGTGTGCTGAACTTCGGAGGTGCCGTCGTTCGGTACTTGGATCGGTCGGATCGTGAAGGCGTCGACTACATCAACCACGTTGTCATAACGCTTCCGCCACGGTCTCACGAGTGCGTGGACAATACTCTCCCCTCTCGTTGCTATGCCATCACCATGATCTTGCGTGTGCGTAGGAAATTTTTTGAAATTACTACGTTCCCCAACAGACGGGCACGTTTCAAGGGGTCAACCCGGGAAGGAATCAGCCAAAGGGTAAAGTCACACTGCCCGTGATGTTCGGAGGCGATTTGAACTACTTGACGGAGAGGATTGTCTTCGATGTTGCCGAGATCCCCTTGCCCTACAACGGTTTCCTCGGCCGCCCAGCACTAGCCAAGTTCGTGGCGGCGTCGCATTACGCATACAACACGCTGAAGATGCGTGGGCCGATGACCATCATCACCGTCCCCTGCGACAAGAAGGATGCGCTGATCTGCGCCGACCTACTCTACCGGGAAGCAGTTGCAGCGATTACTGCCAAGGCACTTGCTCCTGCCGCAGAAGCTTCGGGAGGGAAGAAGAAGACTGGCAAGACCTCTCGCACCCACTCCGGCAAGCGCACCTCTTTGGAGTGTTGTGCTACCGTCAAGGACGTGCCAAAGAGCTCCACCGGCAAGAGCAATAAATCCAGAGCTACACCGCCAGAGACCAAGAAGGTGTCCGTCAGGGAGGAAGGCTCGGGTGGGGCTTTCACCATAAGCTCCACCCTCCACAGCAAATAGGAAGGCGCGCTTGTCACCTTCCTGTGGGCGAATGTCGATGTGTTTGCATGGAAAGCATCCGACATCCCCGGCGTTCCCAGGGAGGTGATTGAGCACCACCTTGATGTCTGTCCTCATGCGCGGCCCGTCAAGCAGAAGGTCATGAAGCAGGCTTTGGAATGGCATGAGTTCATGACAGAGGAGATCAGGAAGTTGGAAGCGGCAGGCTTGGTGAGGGGAGTACTTCAACCGACGTGGTTGGCCAATCCGGTGGTGGTGCGCAAGGAAAATGGGAAGTGGAGGGTGTGTATCAACTACACAGATATCAATAAGGCTTGTCCCAAGGACCCTTTCCTGTTGTCGCGCATCGACCAGATTATTGACTCCACGGTCGGGTGTGATCTGTTATCATTCCTTGACGCCTACTCTGAATACCACCAGATCTTCATGACAAGAGAAGACAAAGAAAAGACAACATTCATCACCCCATGTGGTACGTATTGCTTTTTACGGATGCCTTTCGGGTTGAAGAGTGCTGGCTCAACGTTTGCAAGAGCAGTCCAAATTGGTTTTGAGCCCCAGCTATATGGAAATATGGAAGCATATATGGATGACATAGTGGTCAAAACCAAGGACAGGGCAACACTTGCACAAGATCTGGAAGAGAAGTTTTCGAATTTGCGCAAGATCAACCTCAAGTTGAACCCTGAGAAGTGTGTCTTCGGTGTTCCGTCCGACAAACTTCTCGGGTTCTTTGTGTCACGGCGTGGGATCGAGGCGAACCCAGACAAGATCAAGGCTATCGAGCAGATTGAGGTGCCCAAGCGGGTCAAGGATGTGCGTCGGCTCACCGGCTGCGTTGCCGCCATGAGTCGATTCATCTCCAAGTCTGCTGAGCGTGCCCTTCCCTTTTTCAAAATCTTGAAAAAGGCGGGCCCAATGGAGTGGATCCCAGAGGCTGAAGTAGCGCTGCAGGATTTGAAGAAATACCTCTCCTCTACACCGATACTGGTTGCGCCTAAACCACAAGAGCTGTTGCTGCTGTATTTGGCGGCAACGAATCAAGTGGTCAGCGCCACACTAGTGGTGCAGAGGGAGGTCGACGAAGAGGTAGTGGCAACGGCAGGACTGGCAGATGGCGAGCCAAAGATTTCCCCGGCAGGGCCTGGTGTCGGCAAGGCGGGGGCCCCGACAGAGTTTGACGTTGACGGGACAGGGCCTGCGTGACCGAAAGAAGTGATGCAAAAGAAGAAGATGATGCAGCACCTGGTTTGTTTTGTCAGCTCCCTCTTGCAGGGGGCTAGGTCAAGGTACTCCGGTGTGCAGAAATTGCTCTCCGGCCTCCTTATGGCCTCGAGGAAGCTACATCATTACTTCCAAGCACACGAAATCACCGTCGTCACCCGCCTCCTGTTGCAACGGATATTGCATAACCCAGACGCAACCGGGAGGATTGTAGAGTGGGCCTTGGAACTGTCGAGCTTTGGTTTGAAGTTTGAAAGCACTTCGACGATCCAGAGCAGAGTCTTGGCGGAGTTCATTGTGGAATGGACCTCAATGCCCGACGAAGAAATCCAGGAGACCACTCTCCCCAGCAAGGAAGCAAGTCGCAACTGGATCATGTACTTTGACGGGGCTTTCTCGCTGCAAGGCGTCGGTGATGGTGTGCTGCTCGGCGCACCCACCGGAGAGCACCTCAAGTATGTAATCCAGATGCACTTTCCTAGGGAGATGTCCACAAACAACACTGCTGAATACAAGGGGTTGCTTGCTGGTCTCAGGATCGCGTCAGACCTCAGGGTTAAGAAGCTCATCGTCATGGGTGATTCACAGCTTGTTGTCAGGCAAGTCAACAAACATTATCAGAGCCCGTTGATGGAGTCCTACGTAGATGAGGTGAGGAAGTTGGAAGAGCGCTTTGACAGTATACAAGAAGAGCACGTTCCCCGAGCGGAGAACGACATCGCCGATTACCTGTCAAAGCGTGCTGCCTTCAAACTGCCCGTGGAACCAGGTACTTTTGTGCTTCAGTTAACTCAACCATCCGTTGAACCATCAACAGAGCAGAAAAAGCGGAGGAAATCAGGCCCCGGCAAGTACTTTCCCACCGAGCTCCCAGGAGCCGCCGGCAAGGATGCTGTCATGGACGGTGAGCCCGCCATTGGGCAACCGACTCAGGCAGGGCGTCAAGCCCTGGCCGTAGAGACAACCGCTCCCATGGCGGAGGAAATGCCTTTAGTCCTTGCCGTCGAGCCCCAGGCTCCGGCATGGGCACAGCATACCGTCCGGTTCCTCCAGACAGGGGAACTTCCTGAGGAGCAGGAAGAAGTGGAGAAAGTAGCCCGTCGGTCTGCCATGTATCAGTTCGTCGACGACGTCCTGTACAGAAAAAGACCGAACGGTGTGAAATTGAAGTGCATTCCCCGAGAGGAAGGACTAGAGCTGTTGGCAGAGATACATGGAGGCATATGTGGCTCCCACATAGGGTCGAGGGCCCTTGCCGGCAAGGCATTTCGACAAGGTTTCTTCTGGCCCACTGCCCTCCAGGATGCAACGGCACTAGTGACCAGGTGTGAAGCGTGCCAGTTCCATTCGAAGAAGCTTCATCAACTAGCTCAAGCCCTTCAAACAGTTCCTCTCTCCTAGCCATTTTTGGTCTGGGGGCTCGACATAATGGGCCCTTTCCCCCGCGCTGTCGAGGGCTTTGAGTACTTATACGTTGCAATCGACAAGTTCACAAAGTGGACGGAGGTGGAAGCAGTGAGGAAGGTGATAACACTGTCAGCCGTCAAGTTCTTCAAGGGGCTAGTCTGTCGTTTTGGTGTGCCAAACAGAGTCATCACCGACAATGGCACGCAGTTCACAAGCCACACCTTCATGCAATACATCCAGGACCTCAGCAACAGGATCTATTTTGCTAACATGGCACACCCACGGAGCAACGGCCAAGCGGAGAGGGCAAATGTTGAAGTACTGCAAGGCCTGATAACAAAGACTTTTGACAAACTGCACAAGAGCGGAAGGCGCTGGATTGATGAGTTGCCGGCGGTTCTTTGGTCAATCAAAATGACACCAAATCGAGCCACCGGCCAGACACCCTTTGCCCTGGTATATGGGGCAGAAGCAGTTCTCCCTACGGAACTCACATACGGGTCACCTCGAGTGCTCGCTTATGACGAGCTTGAGCAAGAGCAATTGCGGCAAGATGATGCAACACTCCTCAAGGAAGATCGTCTTCGGGCGGCTGTGAGAGCAGCGCACTACCAGCAATCCTTGCGCCGCTACCATAGCCGCAAGGTTCATGCCCGAAGCTTTGAGGAAGGCGACCTTGTTCTTCGGCGTGTTCAGTCGGCCAAGAATTCCAACAAGTTGACACCGAAGTTGGAAGTCCCTTATCAGGTAATACGAGTCACCAGGCCCGGTGCAGTCCGCCTGGAGACCGAAGATGCTATTCCGGTGAGCAACTCCTGGAACATTGAACATCTTCGCAAGTTTTACCCATAAGGCGCGGTTGTCGGGCCTCCTGGCGAACCACCTTTTGTACAAGCCTTGCCGGCAAGGCATGTAACCCTCTGTACAAAGCCAGGCGCAGACCCTGAGCACAAATAAATGAAGCGCTGGCGCCCTAAGTTTTAGCATGCATGCTAGGTTAAGTTCTTCCCTCGGTTAGGGTTGATAGTGCTTAGCGGCGACTAACCCCTAGCATAGAGGTCGAGTGTGTGTCTCTCTGTTCCTTTCCGTCCTCTTTGGTTCGCAGGATGCATGGACGCTTCTTCTGAGCTGTTCGGAAGAAAGAGAACAAGCCGGCACTCCCGGGGCAAGCCAAGGTTGCCGGGGGCTGCAGACACAAGAATCCAACCACGGCAAGCCGAAGCTGCCGGGAGCTGCAGATCCAGATAAGTCTTTTATCCCCTATTGTACATTTCCGTATGTGGTTGGGACGTATGAAACCCCATTTTATTCCTAAGCTGTTGTGCTCCCCCTTTTTCCTACACCCAAGAAGTATTTCCTGGGTCGGAACTGGGTCGTAGTCGCGGTGACAAGGAGACAAATGAGGGGCCTAACTCTACTTCGCCCCTGCCTCCGCCAAGAGCGTGAGAGTGGACGAGTGAAGTAAGGGGGCGGCAAGGCCTGTTGCCAGGCGGCAATGTTTATCTTAAAAATAACAAGGATTCACTCCTTGGCATGGGCCTCGCCCGCACACAAAGAACCCGGCAAACACCTTTTTTCATTAAAAACATCCCATACATGTACAGTTCATACGAAATGAAAAACATGAGCAAGGGGATTACAAGTCCTAAGTTTAACAAAACGGCCGCAGGCTTACAAACTAAAAAGAAATAAGATGCACATAATCCCTTTCTTGTCCCTCTCCTCAGAAGGTGGAACGAGATAGCAGGAGGCAAAAGGAACGCCTAGGCGAGGTACGAGCAGCAGAAGACGCCGGGAGAGGAGCCGAAAGATGAGGCAGCAGGCCGACAATATGCGATGAAGGCGTCGGTGCCCGCGTACTCTAACTTGACGGCCCGCCACCCGCCTTCTTCGTCTTCTTCGTCCCTCCTACGCCAGACGCCCAAGGAGGCGATGGGGAACGCGCTGATGGAGAGCTTGACGAGGAAGACCCTCGGCAGGGCGCGTGGCCAAGGGAGGGGTCAGTTGGAGTCGGGGTCGGCATCCTCCCGCTCGATGCCCTCGTCGTTGCTGTCCTTGTCCTCCTCGTCACTCCCGCTCGAGGAGGAATCTTCATCATCGGAGGAGCTCTCCACGCAGCACTTCAGGCGAGTTCCAAGGTCCCCGAAGACCTTGACGGAGAGCAGGCCATTCTCCATTAATTTAAAGTACAGAACGAGCCCTGCCGTCAGGCTGTGGACGCGAGCGAAAGTTTTCCATCCACGACGAAGGTACATGACGTGAGGAGCGGGAAAGTCGACGTCGACCTGCGTACCGTCGTTCCCGCAGCCCCTCATATGCAGCCTGAGGGTCTGTGACGGGTCGAGCTCCATCTCCCAAGCGAATGGAGTGGGGAGACGAAGACGACGACACGGTGGCCGGCGCAGCCTGATGGAGAACTCACGGGGCTGGTCCCCGGCGTGGCCCTCCATTGGTGGAGGCATCGCCGGCGAAGGCATGGCCGGTGCGCCGCCTCGTCCCCCTCTTCCTCGAGCGCCACGGCGACCTCGGCCTTGCCCCATCCCCCTTCCTCTCGTGGCTCCGCCGTCACAAGCTCTTGGGAAGGAGGGACGAGCTGTCGAGCAGAAACCCTCGCCGCCACCGTCAAAGGACCGGCGCCTCCCCTCGCCATGGAAAATGGAAGTAAGGAGACGAGGTGGAAGGAGATGGATGATGATAGAGTGTGGGATGCCATCCCCCTCCCCCCTCCTTATAAAGGGGCAGGATCGGGGCTCAGCCGCCCCACTCAACCAATCCGTTGAGACCGACCCGCTGCTCCAATCAGCGATGGCCCGGTTTCCTACCTCCACTGCCTGACACCTCAGAGGCATGGGGGACACGTGGCGAGTAAGAAGAAATCGAGGGGACGGGTGAGGCGACCGTTCCCCACCCCGTGATCGTGGGGCGCAGACGCCTTGAAGACCACAACCCGAGTCCGCTCAGTAAATGAGCCGCGCCTCTGCATTTTCCTCTTTTTATAAGGAAGGCACGAGCCGCCTCTTTACTGAGATGTGACGCATGCGTGAGGGAACCGTCCCACGCATGCCCCCCATGTCACACACGACACTCCACGACACGCATTAAACATGGGTCATGGGGAAGCGCAAGCGAGCGAAAAAGTTACCGCGGCGCCTGCCCGCACACCGTTCTGGGCCTGGCCCAACAATGTGTCGCGCTTATGTGTGGCCCAGGCCCGGGGGCTCCTATTGGTGTACAAAAGTAGGGGCACTCCTTTTGACCCCTTTACTTGTGCACAGACAGTCGGAGCCGCGCCCGCGGCCACACTGAGCAGGGCAGGAAAGGGGGAGCCGGGGCATAAGGCGATCAGAGCAACACCAAGACCAGAGACCACAAAGAGCAAAGGGGCAAGGGGGACTCCCCCCGCAAGACTCTTGCCGAGTGGCCTCCGTGGCCCCTGCAAGAACCTTGCCGGGGCAACTTGCCCGATGCCAGCGGGGCGCGCCACCCTTGAGCCCAAGGGTTTCCAACAACCACATTGGGACCAGGGCTAGGGAGGCACCTCCGTGGTGGCATGCAGATCTTCGTCAATATCATAAACACACGTGATCAGATGAGGACCAAAAGACGACGATCCTCGGCGGGATCCTAGCCGAGGAAATCCACGAGACCCCCGGCAAGGCGCTTGTCGGGGATGACTACGATGCCACGACAAGACCCTTGCCGGGGCCCCGGCAAGGCTCTTGCCAAAGACACCTATGGGGCCACAACCAGACCCGCGTCTGCCAAGACTCCGCCGCCGTTCCCATGCAGCTGCCAGCCCAACCAGCTGGGCAGGCAACTGCGTGGCGACATGCAGCTTCCAGGCCAACTCAACAAGAAACTGCATGGTGGCATGCAGATCTTCGTGAAGACCCTACCACCACGCCATCTCAGCAGCCTGCCAGCCTACATGGCATTGCATGCATCATTGGCCTAGACGCGTGTGGGAGCAGGGCGGGGCCACGACGGATGGGACGGGCCTCGTTGCCATCTCCAATAAAGCAACAAGACACCTATGGGGGCGCATTTAATGCGTCTTGTCCCGTAATGACAGGCGATAAGCTTGTGTACTGTAGACCTTTCCACCTCCTGTGTGCCACTGTGGCAACCCCTTTTTGCCTATAAAAGGAGGCCCGAGGCGACCAGGAGAAGGATTCGGATCTTTTGGGCTACCCACGCACCGTAGCTAGCTCAAGAACTCAAGAACACTCAAATACATACACCAAAGCAGGACTAGGGTATTACGCATCCTCGCGGCCTGAACCCGCTATTTGCACAACCCCGTGCCCGCCAACCATAGAAGGGGTCCCAGTGATCCCATAGGTGTCGTTCCCACCGAGATACACTTAGTGAATACATGAACTCCTCAAACTACAGTCATCATCGGAAGTGGTCCCAATTATTGTCACTTCGGGGTTTCCGGATCATAACACATAGAAGGTGACTATTGACTTGAAAGATAGGATCAAGAACTCACATATATTCATGAAAACATAATAGGTTCAGATCTGAAATCATGGCACTCGGGACCTAGTGACAAGCATTAAGCATAGCAAAGTCATAGCAACATCAATCTCAGAACATAATGGATACTAGGGACCAAACCCTAACAAAACTAACTCAATTACATGATAAATCTCATCCAACCCATCACCGTCCAGCAAGCCTACAATGGAATTACTCACGCACGGTGGTGAGCATCATGAAATTGGTAATGGAGGAAGGTTGATGCTGACGACGGTGACGGATTCCCCTCTCCGGAGCCCCGAACGGACTCCAGATCAGCCCTCCCAAGAGAGATTAGGGCTTGGCGGCGGCTCCGTATCGTAAAACGCAATGAATCCTTCTCTTTGATTTTTTTCCTCCCCAAACGTGAATATATAGAGTTGGAGTTGAGGTCGGTGGAGCTTCAGGGGCCCACGAGATAGGGGGCGCGTCCAGGGCGGTAGGTGCGCCCCCACCCTCGTGGACAGGGTGTGGGCCCCCTAGTCTTGATTCTTTCACCAGTATTTTTTATATATTCCAAAAATATTCTCCGTGAAGTTTCCGGTCATTCCGAGAACTTTTATTTCTGCACAAAAATAACACCATGGCAATTCTGCTGAAAATAGCGTCAGTCCGGGTTAGTTCCATTTAAATCATGCAAGTTAGAGTCCAAAACAAGGGCAAGAGTGTTTGGAAAACTAGATATGATGGAGACGTATCAAGCCTATGGCTGAAGCATAGGGAACACCTTTCATTTTCTCTCTATGTTCTGTAGTGGTCAGGCATTGAGTCTGACTCAACTTCACACCTTGTAACACAGGCAAGAACCTTTTATTTGCTTGATCCATTTTGAACTTCTTCAAAACTTTGTCAAGGTATGGGCTCTGTGAAAGTCCAATTAAGCGTCTTGATCTATCTCTATAGATCTTATTGCCCAATATATAAGCAGCTTCACCGAGGTCTTTCATTGAAAAACACTTATTCAAGTATCCTATTATGCTATCCAGAAATTCTATATCATTTCCAATCAACAATATGTCATCCACATACAATATTAGAAATGCTACAGAGCTCCCACTCAGTTTCTTGTAAATACAGGCTTCTCTAAAAGTCTGTGTAAAACCATATGCTTTGGTCACACTATCAAAACGTTTATTCCAACTCTAAGATGCTTGCACCAGTCCATAAATGGATCGCTGGAGCTTGCACGCTTTGTTAGCATCCTTTGGATCGATAAAACCTTCAGTTTTTGCATCATATACAACTCTTCTTCGAGAAATCCATTCAGGAATGCAGTCTTTACATCCATTTGCCAAATTTCATAATCATAAAATGCAGCAATTGCTAACATGATTCGGACGGATTTAAGCATCGCTACGGGTGAGAATGTCTCATCGTAGTCAACTCCTTGAACTTGTCGAAAACCTTTCACAACAAGTCGAGCTTTGTAGACAGTAACATTACTGTCAGCGTCATTCTTCTTCTTGAAGATCCATTTATTCTTAATGTCTTGCCGATCATCGGGAAAGTCGACCAAAGTCCACACTTTGTTCTCATACATGGATCCCATCTCAGATTTCATGGCCTCAAGTCATTTTGTGGAATCTGGGCTCATCATCGCTTCCTCATAGTTTGTAGGTTCGTCATGGTCAAGTAACATGACCTCCAGGACAGGATTACCATACCACTCTAGTGCGGATCTTACTCTGGTTGACCTACGAGGTTTGGTAGTAACTTGATCTGAAGTTACCTTATCATCATCATTAGCTTCCTCACTAATTGGTGTAGGAGTCACATGAACAGATTTCTGTGATGAACTACTTTCCAATAAGGGATCAGGTACATTTACCTCATCAAGTTCTACTTTCCTCCCACTCACTTCTTTCGAGAGAAACTCCTTCTCGAGAAAGCATCAACGAATGTCTTGCCTTCGGATCTGTGATAGAAGGTGTACCCAATAGTCTCCTTTTGGTATCCTATGAAGACACATTTCTCCGATTTGGGTTCGAGCTTATCAGGTTGAAGCTTTTTCACATAAGCATCGCAGCCCCAAACTTTGAGAAACGACAATTTTGGTTTCTTGCCAACTCACAGTTCATATGGTGTCATCTCAACGGATTTAGATGGTGCCCTATTTAACGTGAATGCAACCGTCTCTAAACCATAACCCCAAAATGATAGCGGTAAATTAGTAAGATACATCATAGATCACACCATATCTAGTAAAGTGCAATTACAACGTTCGGACACACCATTACGCTGTGGTGTTCCAGGTGGCATGAGTTGCGAAACTATTCCGCATTGTTTCAAATGAAGACCAAACTCGTAACTCAAATATTCTCCTCCACGATCAGATCGTAGAAACTTTATTTTCTTCTTACAATGATTTTCCACTTCACTCTGAAATTCTTTGAACTTTTCAAATGTTTCAGACTTATGTTTCATCAAGTAGATGTACCCATATCTGCTCAAATCATCTATGAAGGTGAGAAACTAACGATACCCGCCGCGAGCCTCAACATTCATCGGACCACATACATCAGTATGTATGATTTCCAATAAATCTGTTGCTCGCTCCATTGTTCCGGAGAACAGAGTTTTGGTCATCTTGCCCATGAGGCATGGTTCACAAGTACCAAGTGATTCCAAAAGTCCATCGGAATGGAGTTTCTTCATGCGCTTTACACCAATATGACCCAAACGACAGTGCCACAAATAAGTTGCACTATCATTATCAACTCTGCATCTTTTGGCTTCAATATTATGAATATGTGTGTCACTACTATCGAGATTCAACAAAAATAGACCACTCTTCAAGGGTGCATGACCATAAAATATATTACTCATATAAATAGAACAACCATTATTCTCTGATTTAAATGAATAATCGTGTCGCATCAAACAAGATCCAGATATAATGTTCATGCTTAACGCTGGAACCAAATAACAATTATTCAGGTCTACAACTAATCCCGAAGGTAGATGTAGAGGTAGCGTGCCGACCGCGATCACATCATTGACTTTGGAACCATTTCCCACGCGCATCGTCACCTCGTCCTTAGCCAATCTTCGCTTAATCCGTAGTCCTTGTTTCGAGTTGCAAATATTAGCAACAGAACTAGTATCAAATACCCAGGTGCTACTGCGAGCATTAGTAAGGTACACATCAATAACATGTATATCACATATACCTTTGTTCACCTTGCCATCCTTCTTATCCGCCAAATACTTGGGGCAGTTCCGCTTCCAGTGATCAGTCCCTTTGAAGTAGAAGCACCCAGTCTCAGGCTTAGGTCCAGACTTGGGCTTCTTCACTTGAGCAGCAACTTGCTTGCCGTTCTTCTTGAAGTTCCCCTTCTTCCCTTTACCCTTTTTCTTGAAACTGGTGGTCTTGTTGACCATCAACACTTGATGCTCCTTCTTGATTTCTACCTCTGCAGCCTTTAGCATTGCGAAGACCTCGGGAATTGTCTTATCCATCCCTTGCATGTTATAGTTCATCATGAAGCTCTTGTAGCTTGGTGGCAGTGATTGAAGAATTATGTCAATGACATTATCATCAGGAAGATTAACTCCCAGTTGGATCAAGTGATTGTTATACCCAGACATTTTGAGTATATGCTCACTGACAGAACTATTCTCCTCCATCTTGCAGCTGTAGAACTTATTGGAGACTTCATATCTCTCAATCCGGGCATTTGCTTGAAATGTTAACTTCAACTCCTGGAACATCTCATATGCTCCATGACGTTCAAAATGTCGTTGAAGTCCCGGTTTTACGTCGTAAAGCATGGCACACTGAACTATCGAGTAGTCATCAGCTTTGCTCTGCCAGACATTCATAACATCTGGCGTTGCTCCTGCGGTGGGTTTGGCACCTAGCGGTGCTTCCAGGACATAATTCTTCTGTGCAGCAATGAGTATAATCCTCAAGTTACGGACCCAGTCTGTGTAGTTTCTACCATCATCCTTCATCTTAGCTGTCTCTAGGAATGCATTAAAATTCAACGGAACAACAACACGGGCCATATATCTACAACAACAAAGACATGCAAAATACTATTAGGTACTAAGTTCATGATAAATTAAAGTTCAATTAATCATATTACTAAAGAACTCCCACTTAGATAGACATCCCTCTAATCATATAAGTGATCACGTGATCCATATCAACTAAACCATGTCCGATCATCACGTGAGATGGAGTAGTTTTCAATGGTTAACATCACTATGTTGATCATATCTACTATATGATTCACGCTCGACATTTCGGTCTCAGTGTTCCGAGGCCATATCTGCATATGCTAGGCTCGTCAAGTTTAACCCGGGTATTCTGCGTGTGCAAAACTGGCTTGCACCCGTTGTATGTGAACGTAGAGCTTATCACACCCGATCATCACGTGGTGTCTCGGCACGAAGAACTTTTGCAATGGTGCATACTCAGGGAGAACACTCGTACCTTGAAATTTAGTGAGAGATCATCTTATAATGCTACCGTCGAACTAAGCAAAATAAGATGCATAAAGGATAAACATCACACGCAGTCAATATAAGTGATATGATATGGCCATCATCATCTTGTGCCTTTGATCTCCATCTCCAAAGCACCGTCATGATCACCATCGTCCCCGACGCGACTCCTTGACCTCCATCATAGCATCGTTGTCGTCTCGCCAACTATTGCTTCTACGACTATAGCTACCACTTAGTGATAAAGTAAAGCAATTACATGGCGATTGCATTTCATACAGTAAAGCGACAACCATATGGCTCCTGCCAGTTGCCAATAACTTCGTTACAAAACATGATCATCTCATACAATAAAATTTAGCATCATGTCTTGACCATATCATGTCACAACATGCCCTGCAAAAACAACTTAGACGTCCTCTACTTTGTTGTTGCAAGTTTTACGTGGCTGCTACGGGCTGAGCAAGAACCGTTCTTACCTATGCATCAAAACCACAACGATTTTTCGTCAAGTATGTGTTGTTTTAACCTTCAACAAGGACCGGGCATAGCCACACTCGATTCAACTAAAGTTGGAGAAACTGACACCCGCCAGCCACCTGTGTGCGAAGCACGTCGGTAGAACCAGTCTCGCGTAAGCGTACGCATAATGTCGGTCCAGGCCGCTTCATCCAACAATACCGCCGAATCAAAGTATGACATGGTGGTAAGCAGTATGACTATTATCGCCCACAACTCACTTGTGTTCTACTCATGCATATAACATCTACGCATAAACCTGGCTCAGATGGCACTGTTGGGGAACGTAGTAATTTCAAAAAAAATCCTACGCACACGCAAGATCATGGTGATGCATAGCAACGAGAGGGGAGAGTGTAGTCCACGTACCCTCGTAGACCGTAAGCGGAAGCGTTATGACAACATGGTTGATGTAGTCGTACGTCTTCACGGTCGACCGATCCTAGCACCGAAAGTATGACACCTCCGTGATCTGCACATTTTCGGCTCAGTGACGTCCCACAAACTCACGATCCAGCAGAGTGTCGAGGGAGAGCTTCGTTAGCACGACGACGTGATGACGGTGATGATGAAGCTACCAGCGCAGGGCTTTGCCTAAGCACTTCAACGATATGACCGAGGTGCATTATGGTGGAGGGGGGCACCGCACACGGCTAAGAGATCAATGATCAACTTGTGTATCCTAGGGTGCCCCCATGCCCCGTATATAAAGGAGCAAGGCGGGAGGCCGGCCGGCCCTTGGTACGCGCCAAGGAGGGGAGGAGTCCTCCTCCTAGTAGGAGTAGGACTCCCCCTTTCCTAGTCCAACTAGGATGAGGAAGGCGGAAGGAAGGAGAGGGAGAGAGGGAGGGAAAGAGGGAGCGCCCCCCCTCCTTGTACAATTTGGACTCCCAAGGGGGGGCATCCCTATGGCCCTTCCTCTCTCACACACAAGGCCCATTTTGGCCCATTAGTTCCCCCGGGGGTTCCGATAACCCCCCGACACTGGATAATTATCCGGTGACCCCCAGAACTCATCCGGTGTTCGAATATAGTCATCCAATATATCAATCTTTATGCCTCGACCATTTCGAGACTCCTCGTCATGTCCGTGATCACATCCGGGACTCCGAACTATCTTCGGTGCATCAAAACACATAAACTCATAATACTGATCGTCATCGAACGTTAAGTGTGCGGACCCTACAGGTTCGAGAACTATGTAGACATGACCGAGACACGTCTCCGGTCAATAACCAATAGCTGAACCTGGATGTTCATATTGGCTCCCACATATTCTACGAAGATCTTTATCGGTCAAACCGCATAACAACATACATTGTTCCCTTTGTCATCGGTATGTTACTTGCCCGAGATTCGATCGTCGGTATCTCAACACCTAGTTCAATCTCGTTACCGGTAAGTCTCTTTAGTCGTTCCGTAATGCATCATCCCACAACTAACTCATTAGTCACATTGTTTGCAAGGCTTATAGTAATTTGCATTACCGAGAGGGCCTAGAGATACCTCTCCGACAATCGGAGTTACAAATCCTATTCTTGATCTATGCCAACTCAACAAGTACCATCGGAAACACCTGTAGAGCACCTTTATAATCACCCAGTTACGTTGTGACGTTTGGTAGCACACAAAGTGTTCCACCGGTATTCGGGAGTTGCATAATCTCATAGTCATAGGAAATGTATAAGTCATGAAGAAAGCAATAGCAATATACTAAACGATCAAGTGCTAAGCTAACGGAATGGGTCAAGTCAATCACATCATTGTCTAATGATGTGATCCTGTTAATCAAATGACAACTCATGTCTATGGCTAGGAAACTTAACATCTTTGATTCAATGGGCTAGTCAAGTAGAGGCATACTAGTGACACTTTGTTTGTCTATGTATTCACACATGTACTAAGTTTCCGGTTAATACAATTCTAGCATGAATAATAAAAATTTATCATGATATAAGGAAATATAAATAACAACTTTATTACTACCTCTAGGGCATATTTCCTTTAGCTTTGCCACAAATACGATGTCAACTACATGATCATGCAAAGCAATGTGACAATGATGGAGTGTGTCATAATAAACGGAACGGTGGAAAGTTGCATGGCAATATATCTCGGAATGGCTATGGAAATGCCATAATAGGTAGGTATGGTGGCTGTTTTGAGGAAGATATAAGGAGGCTTATGTGTGATAGAGCGTATCATATCACGGGGTTTGGATGCACTGGCGAAGTTTGCACCAACTATCGAGGTGAGAATGGGCAATGGACGGTACTGAAGAGGCTAGCAACGGTGGAAGGGTGAGAGTGTGTATAATCCATGGACTCAACATTAGTCATAAAGAACTCACATACTTATTGCAAAAATCTACAAGTCATCAAAACCAAGCACTACGCGCATGCTCCTAGGGGGATAGATTGGTAGGAAAAGACCATCGCTCGTCCCCAACCGCCACTCATAAGGAAAGCAATCAAAGAACACCTCATGCTTCAAATTTGTCACACAACGTTTACCATACGTGCATGCTACGAGACTTGCAAACCTCAACACAAGTATTTCTCAATTCCACAATTACTCAACTAGCACGACTCTAATATTACCATCTTTATATCTCAAAACAACTATCAAGTATCAAAAGTTCTCATAGTATTTAATGCAATCTATATGAAAGTTTTTATTATACCCGTCTTGGATGCCTATCATATTAGGACTAATTTTATAGCAAATTACCATGATGTTCTAAAAGACTCTCAAAATAATATAAATGAAGCATGAGAGATCAATAATTTCTATAAAATAAAACCACCACCGTGCTCTAAAAAGGTATAAGTGAAGCACTAGAGCAAAATTATCTAGCTCAAAAGATATAAGTGAAGCACATAGAGTATTCTAATAAATTCCGATTCATGTGTGTCTCTCCAAAAGGTGTGTACAGCAAGGATGAGTGTGGTAAACTAAAAATCAAAGACTCAAATCATACAAGACGCTCCAAGCAGAACACATATCATGTGGTGAATAAAAATATAGCCTCAAGTAAAGTTACCGATAGACGAAGACGAAAGAGGGGATGCCTTCCGGGGCATCCCCAAGCTTAGGATTTTGGTTGTCCTTGAATTTTACCTTGGTGTGCCTTGGGCATCCCCAAGCTTAGGCTCTTGCCACTCCTTATTCCAAAATCCATCAAATCTTTACCCAAAAACTTGAAAACTTCACAACGCAAAACTTAAACAGAAAATCTCATGAACTTCGTTAGTATAAGAAAACAAACTATCACTTTAAGGTACTGTAATGAACTCATTATTTATTTATATTGGTGTTAAACCTACTGTATTCCAACTTCTCTATGGTTCATACCCCCCCCCCCGATACTAGCCATAGATTCATCAAAATAAGCAAACAACACACGAAAAACAGAATCTGTCAAAAACAGAGCAGTCTGTAGTAATCTGTATCAAACGTATACTTATCGAACTCCAAAAATTCTGAAATAAATTGGTGGACGTGAGGAATTTATCTATTAATCATCTGCAAAAATAATCAACCTAAAATCACTCTCCAGTAAAAAAAATGGAAGCTAATCTCGTGAGCGCTACAGTTTCTGTTTTTTACAGCAAGATCGCAAAGACTTCACCCAAGTCTTCCCAAAGGTTTTACTTGGCACAAACCCTAATTAAGACATAAAACCACATCTAAACAGAGGCTAGATGAATTATCTATTACTAAACAGGAACAAAAAGCAAGGAACAAAAATTAAAATTGGGTTGCCTCCCAACAAGCGCTATCATTTAACGCCCCTAGCTAGGCATAAAAGCAAGAATAGATCTAGGTATTACCGTAATGATAAGGCAAATCACGAAAACTCATCTCATACTCCCTACGTTCAGCAGCAAGCTTTCTTTGCGGCAGGCAAAAGAAATCAAAAGGGCTAAATTTAATGCGACAAAAGTCCCCAAGATCAAGCTCAGGAGGTATTGGTTCCTCCTTTGGCCCCTCATATTGCACAACCAATTCATCATTATAAGCATTCTTTTGGAAAAATATCATGAGCCTATGTTCAAGAGGAAATCCTAACCCATTATTCTGAATAGCAAAATTATCATTAAGTTCAGAGATTCTATCAACTAGAACATCGGTAGGGACCTTCTTTGTAAGGTTTTCATTATAAGCAACATGATCTAAAGATCGTAAACGCATTATGTCTTCTTGATTAAAAAGGATAGCTTCTATGGGAGGACGGCCAGTGTCCACCCTATAATGCGCAAAGATTTCATTGGCCTCTTTCATTATAAATCTGAACTCATGTGCTAAAAAGATAGTAGCTGCTCGCTTAACAGAAGAATGCTCAATATTGGAAAATTCTAGAAAAATCCTTTATGTACAAGGATGCATATGAATAAACTGTTTTTCAAGTTCAACTATGAGCAAAGATATAGCATCTGCAAGACTACTAGTTCTATGAAGAATAGACCCACCCATAGTGGGCAGGGCACCGGCACAAGTAAAGAAATCTTGAATAACTCCTTTTCCAATAATATTACCACTGCCAATCCAAAACTTTTTAGTGTGTAAAATAGTAGGTTCTTCATGAGGATCATCAAAAGCATCAACGTTTCCCCCGTTATTACTATTATCCTTATCAATGATAACCTCCCCAGTTTCATACATGATGGTAACAAACCGCACAAAAAGAGAACACGCAAAAAGGTAAGCAAAAAGAGGCGAACGGAAAAGGGCGAATAAAACAGCAAAGGTGAAGTTGGGGAGAGGAAAACGAGAGGCAAATGGCAAATAATGTAATGCGAGGGATAAGAGTTTGTGATGGGTACTTGGTATGTCTTGACTTGAGCGTGGATCTCCCCGGCAATGGCGCCAGAAATGGCTAGTCGACGGGAGATCAAATCTTGACTTGACTTGGCGCAAATCTCCCCGGCAACAGCGCCAGAACTTGCTTGATGTCTACTACACAACCTTCTTCTTATAGACGTTGTTGGGCCCCAAGTGCAGAGGTTTGTAGGACAGTAGCAAATTTCCCTCAAGTGGATGACCTAAGGTTTATCAATCCGTGAGAGGCGTAGGATGAAGATGGTCTCTCTCAAGCAACCCTACAACCAAATAACAAAGAGTCTCTTGTGTCCCCAACACACCCAATACAATGGTAAATTGTATAGGTGCACTAGTTCGGCGAAGAGATGGTGATACAAGTGCAATATGGATGGTAGATATAGGTTTTTGTAATCTGAAATAATAAAAACAGCAAGGTAGCAAGTGATAAAAGTGGGCACAAACGGTATTGCAATGCTTCGAAACAAGGCCTAGGGTTCATACTTTCACTAGTGCAAGTTCTCTCAACAATAATAACATAATTGGATCATATAACTATCCCTCAACATGCAACAAAGAGTCACTCCAAAGTCACTAATAGCGGAGAGCAAACGAAGAGATTATTGTAGGGTACGAAACCACCTCAAAGTTATCCTTTCTGATCGATCTAGTCAAGAGTCCGTAGTAAAATAACACGAAGCTATTCTTTCCTTCGATCTATCCTAGAGTTCGTACTAGAATAACACCTTAAGACACAAATCAACCAAAACCCTAATGTCACCTAGATACTCCAATGTCACCTCAAGTATCTGTGGGTTTGATTATACGATATGCATCAAACAATATTAGATTCATCTATTCAACCAACACAAAGTACTTCAAAGAGTGCCCCAAAGTTTCTACCGGATAGTCAAGACGAAAACGTGTGCCAACCCCTATGCATAAGTTCACAAGGTCACTGAACCCGCAAGTTGATCACCAAAACATACATCAAGTAGATCACGTGAATATCCCATTGTCACCGCAGATAAGCACATGCAAGACATACATCAAGTGTTCTCAAATCCTTAAAGACTCAATCCGATAAGATATCTTCAAAGGGAAAACTCAATCCATTACAAGAGAGTAGAGGGGAGAAACATCATAGGATCCAACTATAATAGCAAAGCTCGCGATACATCAAGATCGTGCCAAATCAAGAACACGAGAGAGAGAGAGAGAGAGAGAGAGAGAGATCAAACACATAGCTACTGGTACATACCCTCAGCCCCGAGGGTGAACTACTCCCTCCTCATCATGGAGAACGCCGGGATGATGAAGATGGCCACCGGTGAGGGATCCCCCCTCCGGCAGGGTGCCAGAACAGGGTCCCCATTGGTTTTTGGTGGCTACAGAGGCTTGCGGCGGCGGAACTCCTGATCTAGGTTATGTTCTGGAAGTTTTGGGATATATAAGAGGTGTTGGCGTCGGGAACAAGTCAGAGGGGTCCATGAGGCGGCCACGAGGTAGGGGCGCGCCCAGGGGGGTAGGGCGCGCCCCCACCCTCGTGGTGGCTTCGGGACTCTTCTGGTCCATCTCTGGTACTCTGTGGGCTTCTTCTGGTTCCAAAACAATATCCGTGAATTTTCAGGTCAATTGGACTCCGTTTGGTATTCCTTTTCTGCAATACTCAAAAACAAGGAAAAACATAAACTAGCACTGGGCTCTAGGTTAATAGGTTAGTCCCAAAAATCATATAAAATAGCATATAAATGCATATAAAACATCCTAGATGGATAATATAATAGCATGGAACAATAAAAAATTATAGATACGTTGGAGACGTATCAGGGCAACCTCACCCGAGGCGCCGCTGGAGGGGGCGGCCAGACCCGCGGCATCTGGGGAGCCCCCAGAGGGGGCGGCCAGGCCAGAGGGCGCGGGGCACGCGGGCGGGGCTAGGGCGCTACTCGGCGAAGGGGGCGGCCCGTCGTAGGTGGTGGCAGGGGCCAGTCGCACCGTGGGAGACGCCGAAGGCTGCGCGGGGATGGCGGTACCTGCTGAAAAGGGAACACCAGCTCATCAAAGTACAAGTGCCGTGATGTGTTAACGCGGTGGACACTGGATCATAGCGCCGGTAACCTTTGGTATTGGGAGGGTAACCGAGAAAGATGCAAGGAACCGACCGGGGAGCGAGTTTGTGAGGAATGGTGGACGCGGTGCTAGGATAACAAAGACACCCAAAGATGCGAAGGCCATCATAAGATGGGGCCGCACCGAAGAGGAGCTGATGAGGAGCATAGTTCCAGTGAGGGTGGCACGGGCGGATGTTAATGAGGAGGTTGGCGGTGGCGAGAGCATCCGTCCAGAACCGAGGGGGCACGTTGGAGTGGAAGAGCAACGTGCGGATGCAGTCATTAAGAGTCCGAATGACATGCTCAACGCGGTCATTTTGCAGGGACGTGTAAGGACAGGTGAGGCGAAAGATGGTGCCGTGAGAAGCGAGGAGGTTACAGACGGTGACATTGTCAAACTCTTTTTCGTTGTCAGTTTGTAGTGCAAGGATAGGACGACCAAACTGTGTGGTGACGTATGAATAAAAGGCAGCGAGTGTCTCGAGGGGGTCGGACTTGCGACGGAGACCAAATGTCTACACATAATGAGAGAAATCATCCAATATCACCAAATAGTAGAGATAGCCCATGTTGCTTGCAACCGGGGACGTCCAAACATCACTACGCAATAACTGAAATGGAAAAGTGGAAATATTTGTAGATCGCTAAAGGGAAGACAAACGTGCTTGCCGAGACGGCAAGCCTCACAAGTGTGGTTGTCAACCTTACATGAGAATGAAAAACTATGAAGAATCTGACGCAAAACTGTGGAGTTGGGAGGACCGAGACGAGTGTGCCAAAGGTCGACACTAGTGGCGAGGGCGGCTGGATGGGTGGCGGTGGTGGCGGAGGGATGCACCGGGTAGAGCTCATCAGGGCTAACACATCGGTCGAGTACCATCCGTGTATGGGCGTCCTTCATAGAAAAACGAACATCGTCAAATTCGACAGTAATAGGATTTTCACGAGCAAGGCGGCGAACAGATACAAGGTTTGTGTCTAAGTCAGGAGAGACAAGGACATTAGACATGTTAATCGGAGTGGAAGTAGAAGGAAACGACATATGATCGACATGTGTAATGGGTAAAGAGGAACCATTACCAACAGTGAAGGGAGTGGGAGTATGAACGGGAGTGTAAGACGTGAGGTTACCGGGATGAGATGTCATATGAGCAGTGGCACCCGAGTCCATGTACCAGTCACCTCCACCACCATAGTTGCTAGGTGACGGAGCCGAGTGCAGGGCGGTGAGGAGGGCCGGATCCCACGGCGGCGGCACCTAGGCGGGTAGAACCTGCCATAAGCGGGTGCGGGAGCAGCGCTGTAGCTGCTCGTGGCCCGCGATGCAGGGAGGACTGGGTAGGGTGCGGCGCCGGGCGCGGCGAGGTACGCCAGGTGACTCGTCGGACGGGGCTTGAGGATGCCCTGTGCGGGAGGCCGAGGAACCGGCATCGAGTACGCGTGGACGACACCCGTCCACGGGTTGGTGCCATAGGTCCACGGCGGGGTGGGCTGCTGCTGACGAGCCCCCCCCCCCCCCGTTCGCGTGCTGTTGTTGCTTGCGCCCACCCCTGCGGCGATTGCTGCGCCGCCCGCCGCCCTGCGGCTGCTACTAGGGTGCAGCGGGAGGGGCGGGGCCGCGGGCGGGAGGGGGTAGAACCCCGGGGGTGCAGGGGGCGGCTGCTGCTGCCGTGGGGTGGGTGGGGACGGGGCGCCGCGAGAGGTGCCAGTGGCGAGGGCGTGGTGCTGCACGTGCTTCTTCACCCCCTTCATTTGGCGCTCCTCCAACCGCAAGTACGCCACAAACTTGGGGAAGGAGGGCTCCGACATTAAGGTGAGGTTGGCGGCGGCGTTGCCGAAGTCCTCGTTGAGGCCGGCGATGAGCGTGCTGAGGAGGAGGTCGTCATCAACCTTGGCGCCGATGTCACGGAGTTCATCCGACAACGTCTTGAGGCGGCGGCAGTAGTCATCGATAAACTGTTGATCCTGATGACAGTCAAAAAATTCCTACTGCAGAAAAATATGATGCTGAAGCTTGTTGTCGGTGAAGAGGTCGTTGAGCTTGAACCACACGGCGTGGGCGTCATTACCATCGCTCACGGCCCTCTGAAACAGGTCCTTAAAGATGGTGGTGAAGAACCACCGGATGAGCGTAGCGTCGATCGCGGTCCACTCGGAATCGCCCACCATGACGCGAGAGTCGACGGTGCCGTCGACATAATCCACGAGATTGTTCTCGCGGAAGAGGAGCGAGAAATAGGTCTTCCACACGAAGTACGTGGAGTCGGTGGCATCGAGCATCATGGGAACGCGGTCAGGGATGTTGATGTCGCGGATGTCAGCGGGGTCTGGCCCGACGAAGGGGTTGGAGTAGGTTGAGGCGGTGGAGGACATGGTGGCGGCGCGTGTGGAGGAGGGGAGGGGGTGGCGGCTAGGGTGGGGGTTGGCGACTAGGGTTGGGAGGGAAAAGCGGCGGCGCGGCCCAGGGCGGCGGCGGCTACGAGGAGGGGAGCAACGGCATGGGAGGGAGAAGGCGGCGGGGGCCCGGGGCGGCGGCGTCTAGGATTGCGGAAGCGGGTTTAGGCAGGGATCGGTACAGTATCTTATACCATGTAAGTTTGTGAGAAAGGGATTGTGTGCATCGATATTCTCATTGTCGTGCACTAGGCACATATATAGGTACAAGGGTGCGACTAGTGTATTGTCTCCCAAGATACAAATAGATACATGGAGAGAGAGACACTACAGGTGCGGCACACAAAATCCGGACCTACATACGTATATACATGTTCAACAGTCATCAACTATCATGAGTCATGATCCGCAAAGAAATAAAAAGTGAACATCAACTAGCCCGTTAGGAATATAAAATATAACGACATAGTTATAGGTGCATGATTATATACCTTTTTATACATCAGAATTACAAAAATTCGCATGCCTAGATTTTCAAAGTTTTTGTCATGTTTTTTGTTTGTTTGTTTCGTGGTGTTCAATCACTTATTGTTAAGTTCCATTGACTTTTATGAATTTTGATCCACTTCTTTGAAATCAGATATTATTATTATTATTATTATTATTATTATTATTATTATTATTATTATTATTATTATTATTATTATTATTATTATTATTATTATTATTATTATTATTATTATTATTATTATTATTATTATTATTATTATTATTATTATTATTATTATTATTATTATTATTATTTACAGTTGTTTATTTTGTTATTTTCATGTTTATTGTGACCGGACATTTTTTGGCATTTGCACTTGTTTTTAGTGCAATTGCACTTTAACCTTTTTACTTTTTTTATTGTCTTGGTATATTTCGTGACACCAAACTTTCATTTTGTGCAATTGCAGTTCTTTTCATGCATTTCCATTTTTCTTCATCTTCTTCAATTTTGTTTCTCCATTCTTTTCTATTTTAGGTAAGTTTTTTTTTTATGATATACGTTGAACATTTCTCGTCTACTGGTCGAAAAATTTATAGATACAATTCAAATACATGTTGTATTATTTATAAGAATAATATTGAAAAATTTGTCAACTTCACATATTTTTTCTTTAATACGGTGATGTACACTTTCTAAACACACGTTAAACAATTTTCGAAAATGTCATGAACATCTTTTAAGCCGTCCATTTTAAGTGTCACAAACATTTTTTATAAGTTATGACAATTTTGAAAAATTCAGCGCACAACTTTTTACATTTCTTGAACAAATTTTTAAATATCAGGATTTTTAATGGTGTAAAAATAAATTAATTGTAAGAAAGAAATTACATTGTCATGACATTTAAAAAATATCGTAAGCATATTCTAAACGTGTGAACATTTTTAGAATGTCAGTACAATTTTTTAATTGTACCGACATTTTTTTAACCAGGAGAAGAAACTTTATATTCCAGGAACATTTTGTAGTACACGGTGAGTATTTTTACGAAAACTAATATAAAAATGCGAAGACGAAAGTTTAAAGGTGTTGCTTGCTTGTCTTTTCTATCTGAAAGCTCGTTGCTCGGTTTGGTGCTGGGCCAATTCCTATTTGGCAGTTAAGGAGCCGAATAGTGGCGGGAGCTATATTCTCGCTTACAGCAAGAGGAGGGTTGCTCCCCTCGCCTGCAGTGTCCACACAAATGGGCTGGCCCAATAATGTTAGTTCCTTTATTGTTGTGTTTGTTAGGTAGTTGTTTGAAATCATTAATAAAGGAGTACCCTCACCTTTTTAGATTGCGACAAATGACGCATTACATGTGCATGACTTGGCTAACCTGGAGTTTTTTCCTTTTTTCATACATTCATTTATTCGAAATGTTTTATCTTTCAAACCGTGCGTAAATTCTGAACCGTTTTCATCGTTGGATTTCTCAAGATTTTCGAAACTAGATCCCATGTTGATAGGTTTCGACGAATTTTTTCAACAAAAAAACAAATCGGAAGCACGGATGTTTTTCAATTTTGTTTTCCTTTCACGAAGAGGCACAACTGTGCCTCTCGCAGAATCAAATCTATGTCTTCACAAGAAGCAAATTTGTTCCTCTCGCGAAAGAAGCACAACTATGTATTTCGTAGAAAAAATGTGTGCCTCCACGAGAAGTAAAAATTGTGCCTCTCGCAAAAGAAAAAATACTTCTTTTTCTTTTTTCCCCAGAGGCACAACTATGCCTCTCGCGAAAACAAATATGTGCCTCCATGTGAAGTAGAATTACACCTCTCACAGAAGCAAAACAAAAAGAAAGAAAATACATTTTTTTTCCTTGTTTGAGAGGCACAATAGTGCCTCCCGCGGAAGCTAATCCTTGCCTCCACGAGAAATAAATCTGTGTCTCTCGCCAAAGAAAAGAAACACGCTTTTTTTTCATTTTCGAGAGGCACACTCTCACGGGCCTAAATTTGTGCCTCTACGAGAAGTAAATTGGCGCCTCTTGTGAAAAATACATGTTTTCTCACGTAATTTTTCTTTTTCCAAAATTCTAGGGGAAAACCGGGCAAAAACTGTAAAGCAAAAGAAAAACAACTATAACTTAAAAACACGTATAGAAAATAAAAATAAAAGGAAATCCTGACGGAGCCCACATAACGCGACATGTGGTGGTGGCTGAGAGCGTGCCAAGTGGTGCGGTCTTAGCCCACCAAAAGTGACCCTTGCAGGAGCCCGCAACGACCACTCCTCAGCTAGTTGTTCTCATGGTTGTAACTTCGTTCAGGTAATGTTGGTTCTACTTTTGGGCTTTTTTCTATTTCGTTTTCTTTCGTTTTTTCTTTCGGTTATATTTGTTTCTTTCTGATTTTTTTCGGTTTCTATTTTTCTTTGTTTTTACATCGGTTTTCGTTGTTTGTTTTTCATGGTTTTCACTGGTTATTTTTTTTTACAATTTCTTCTGGTTCTTTTTTTTCTTGTTTTGATTTTAAATTTTTTATTTTTTCATCATTTTTATTCGATTTTTTATTTTTGTAATTTTTTATTATTTATTTAATCTTTGTGTGTCATTTTTGTTTTTTGGTTTTCTTTGTTTTCTGTGGTGCATTTTCATATGCATCACGAACCCTTTGATATCTACTTTAATTCTTACACATTATATCTTTTTGTATACATCAGAAACACTTCTTATATCATGTTTAACATTTAAAAAATGATTAACAGTTTTAAACATATTTTTATGTGCTACTTTTCCATAAACGTTTTACAAATTTCTTTGTATATCTAGAATATTTTTTATACACATGTTAAACATTTTGGAAATATATGATTAACATTTTCAAAACATATGTTTTTTGGTGTCTAGTTTTTCTAAACAAGTTATACATTATTTTTGTATATGAAAGAAAGATTATTTATATATATGTCTAAAGTTTTCAAAACACATGAACTTTGTTTCATTTCACGAATGTTTTTCAAATGTGCAATTTTTAAATCCGTGAACAATTTATCAAAATCCACTATATTTTCTCAAATTCGTGGATTTTTTTCTTGAAATTTACGATTCTTTTTCAAATACGTGTTTTTAATAGAAAATTCAACGGTCAATGGCTTGATTGTCATCTAGTCAATGCTCAACGGGCCAATAGGTCAATAGTTTTTTGTTTTTAGGGAGAACAGATGGAGCTACTGGTATGGGCCCGACCTCGCTCTATGTCTCAGCATGATATCCGAGGAGCCACCATCTTAGAGCATCTACAATCAGAGTAATGTACTAATAATCTAGGCCCCTATATATCCACAGACACGCACGGTTGCGTTCGCGAATAGCGCCCAGTCACCCACAAATGTCCACGTCCATAGCCATCCTGTCATATGGAAACCCTTAGATTTCATGCAATCTACGCATGTGAAAATAACACAACATAGGTCAATATATACTTCCTCGACGGTTTGACATGGCAACATAGGACAAGACATGCCAAGTTCGAAATATCAATACATAGCAAGTTTGAATAGCAACATAGCAAAATACAATAGCAAACTAGATACTATTACATATAGAGGGGATGCCGCACTTCACCACTTCCTCGACGGTCCCGTCCCCTTGGAGTCTCTGGAGCGGTGGTTGTAGTATTCGACATAAGCGTCGGACGCCAGAAGGGAGTCGCGAGTTGTTGTTCGTTGTCGACGAAGGAGAAGTGGATCCCAACCAGAGCCGGGCGGCACAAACCTGCTCCTTTGAGAGGCGGGCGACTTTTGCCGCAGTGGACGCCTTTTGCTTGCTTGGCGAGTCAGTCAGAGTCCTTGACTTCAATCTAGAGAGCCTTCACATTTTTGTTGCGGCGGCGACAGGCGCCCATCCCCGCCGAGGCAAAGGAGCAGGAAATGACGTCATAGTGGAGGTCATCGCTGGAGTCGGCGGGCGGAAGCGGCTCGGGCGTGGATTAGCAGTCGGATCGGCTGGAGTTGCATGCGTCGCCCTATGTGTTGCACAGCGAGCGGCCAGTGCCCCTGACTCGAGTAGCTATGGCTACGGACGCGTTCTCGGTGGTGTAGGCACGAGCACCTAACGCCACCCGAGAGGAGCAGGGGATGGAGGTGTGGTGTGCAGGCATGATCTCAGGGGTGTTGCTGCCCCTTCAGGCCACTGGAGAGTCCGCAGAGCTTGTGCTCCCACCCTTGCTCATCTGCGGCCGGCGGAGGGCAATGAGAAGGGCGATCTTCTTGTTGTTCGAGGCAGAGGAGTTGGATTTTTCCTTGAGGACCGCCTCCGAGTTGACGGTGTCAGAATCATTGTCAGATCTATGATGTCGCTTAAAGCTACATCGGTATTTCCCCAAAGAGGAAGGGATGATGCAGCACAGCGGCGGTAGGTATTTCCCTCATATATGAAACCAAGGTTATCGAACCAGTAGGAGAACCAAGCAACACAACGTAAATAGCCCCTGCACACAAATAACAACACCTCACAACCCGACGTGTAAAAGAGGTTGTCAATCCCTTTCGGGTAACAGCGCCAGAAATTGCGTGTTGACGGGAGAAAGTTGTAATAGATTGAATAAATAGATCACAAATAAAATAAAGTGCAACAAAGTATTTTTGTATTTTTGGTTTAATAGATCTGAATAAAAAAGTGCAAATAAAATAGATCGCAAAGCAAATATATGAGAAAGAAGACCGGGGGGGCCGTAGATTTCACTAGTGGCTTCTCTCGAGAAAGATAGCAAATGGTGGGTAAACAAATTACTGTTGGGCAATTCATAGAACTTCAAATAATTATGACAATATCCAGGCAATGATCATTACATAGGCATCACGTCCAAGATTAGTAGACCGACTCCTGCCTGCCTGCATCTACTACTATTACTCCACACATCGACCGTTATCCAACATGCATCTAGTGTATTAAGTTCATGGAAAAACAGAGTAATGCAATAAGAACGATGACATGATGTAGACAAGATCCGTTTATCTATGGCGGTAGATATAGATCCCATTTTTTATCCTTAGTAGCAACAATACATATGTGTCGGTTCCCTTTCTTTCACTGGGATCAAGCACCGTAAGATCGAACCCACTACCGGGCACCTCTTCCCATTACAAGATAAATAGATCAAGTTGGCCAAACAAAACCCAAATATCAGAGAAGAAATATGTGGCTATAAGAGATCATGCATATAAGAGATCAAAGAAACTCAAATAACTTTCATGGATATAAAAAGATATAACTGATCATAAACTCGAAGTTCATCAGATCCCAACAAACACACCGCAAAAGAGTTACATCATATGGATCTCCAAGAGACCATTGTATTGAGAATTCAGCGAGAGAGAGAAAGCCATCTAGCTACTAACTACGGACCCGAAGGTCTACAAAGAACTACTCACGCATCATCGGAGAGGCACCAATGGAGGTGGTGAACCCCATCTGAAATGGTGTCTAGATTGGATTTGGTGGTTCTGGACTCTACGGCGGCTGGATGAATATTTCGTCGACGCTTCTAGGGTTCTGGTATTTTTGGGGTATTTATAGAGCAAAGAGGTGGTCCGCGGGGCACCCGAGGTGGGCACAACCCACCAGGGCGCGCCTGGGCCTCCTGGTGTGCCCTAGTGGGTTGTACCCTCCTCGGGACTCCCCCCAGGTGCGACCAGGGCCCAACTTCTTCCTTCTGGCCCATAAAAAATCATCATGGAGTTTCGTGGCATTTGGACTCCGTCTGATATTGATTTCCCGCGATGTAAAAAACATGAAAAAAACAGCAACTGGCACTTGGCAATATGTCAATAGGTTAGTACCAAAAAATGATATAAAATGAATATAAAATGATTATGAAACATTCAAGATTAATAACAAAATAGCATGGAAAAATAAAAAATTATAGATACCTTGGAGACGTATCAGCATCCCCAAGCTTAACTCCTACTCGTCCTCGAGTAGGTAAGTGATAAAAACAGAATTTTTTGATGTGGAGTGTTGTTCATCATGTCATATCATATTCTTTTCTTTATAGCGTGGGCATTTCGACTTTTATGTGATTCAGACAATAGTCTAGTTTTGACATAATAATTTAGATACTAAAGCATATCAAAAAGCAACCATGTCTTTCAAAATATCAATGCTAAAATAAGTTATCCCTAGCCCATCATGCTCAAACATTGATCCATTCATGAAACACACTCGTATATTAGCTACACCCAATACTTAAGTACGATCATATTGCCTCCTAGTTGGTGCTTTTATAAGAGAGGATGGATACTCAAATTTCAAAAATAAAAATTGCATAAAGTAAAAGAAAGGCCCTTCGCGAAGGGAAGTAGGGATTTGTAGAGGTGCCAGAGCTCAAAGCGAAAAATATAGAGATAAAAACATTTTGGGAGGTGTATCCATCCCACCAACGAAAACGACTCAGAGGTCCGAACACTTTCCATGCTAGATATGCCATAGGCAGTTCCCAAACAGAAAATAAAGTTTATTCCTTTTTCCACCATTCTTTCACTTTCCATGGCTAGCCGTATCCACGGGTGCCCTCCATACCAACACTTTCCTAAGAGTTTATTATTTGACAATATAAAGTAAATTCTTTTTTGCATTTCGGGACTGGGCATCCCTAAGACCTTTGTCTTATTCTCGTGCAATGACAAGTGAATAAACACTCATCATGAGAATAACACATCCAACATGGAAAATGTTAGCCACCCATTACCATTCCGCGAGCGAAACAAACACACAAAAGAGAAGTTTATTTTGAAAATTAGAGATGGCACATGCAAATTTGCTTAGAACGACAAAAGAATACCGCATATAGGTAGATATAGTGGACTCATGTGGCAAAACTGGTTCAAAGGATTTTGGATTCACAAGTAGAGATCATACTTGGTGCAAAATGAAGGCTAGCAAAAAGATTGAGAAGCGACCAACCAAGAAACGAATAATCTCATAAGCAAGCATTAAGCGTAATTAACACCAAATAATGCACCACAAGTAGGATATAATTTTCATTGCATGATTATTGACTTTCGTGCATGTATAGGGAATCACAAATCTTAACACCAATATTCTTACTAGAGCACAATTACTCATCAACATAACTCACATATCACATCATCATATCTCAAAACTATTACTAAGAATCAAGTTTATTTTGTCCAATGATCTTCATGACATTTTTTCCTTTATCCTTCTTGGATATCTATCACTTTGGGACTAATTTTCATGTGTTGCTTTTCATAAGCTCAAACAAATATAAGTGAAGATCATGAGCATAACAAATTTTCTTTTTCTCAAAATAATTTAAGTAAATCAAGAGAGAATTTCTTCAAAATTTTACTAACTCTCAAATAAATCTAAGTGAAGCAAGAGAGCATTTCTTCAAAAATAATAAGCACACCATGCTCAAAAAGATATAAGTGAAGCACTAGAGAAAGTCCTACCTCATAAAATATTTAAGTGAAGCACAGAGAGCAATTTCTAATAAGTCATGATATAATTTTGGCTCTCTAAAATAGGTGTGTCCAGCAAAGATTGATGACTTAAAACACAAAAATAAGACAAGCAAAGACACATATCATACAAGACGCTCCAAGCAAAACACATATCATGTGACGAATAAAAATATAGTTTCGAGTAAAATACCGATAGTTGTTGAAAGAAAGCGGGGATGCCACTCCGGGGCATCCCCAAGCTTAGTTGGTTGCTCGTTCTTGGATAATAGCTTGGGATGCCGGGGCATCCTCAAGCTTAGGCTCTTACATCCTTCCTTCATCCATCGTAAGATAACTCAAAATTGGAAAACTTTAATCACACAAAACTCAACAAAACCTTCGTGAGATCCGTTAGTGTAAGAAAAATAAATCACTACTATAAGTGATGTATCAAACCGATTCATATTTTGTTTTTGTATTATATCTACTGTATTTCAACTTTTCTATGGCAAAAACTCATCAAATAAAACCATAGAGCCATCAAAATAAGCACACAACACAAAGAAAACAGAATCTGTCAAAACAGAACAGTCTGTAGCAATCTGACTTTAGCGAATACTTCTGGAACTCCAAAAATTCTACCAAATTAGGACGACCAGGGCAATTTGTATATTAATCTTCTGCAGAAAGAATCAGAGCAAAATCTCTTTTCTGTGATTTATGAAAATTATTTTCGTGAGCGCAAAGTTTCTGTCCTTTTCAGCAAGATCAAACAACTACCACCGAAGAAGATCCTAAAGGCTTTACTTGGCACAAACAGTAATTAAAACATAAAAAACACAATCATAACAATAGCATAATTGTGTAAACACACAAGAACAGAAAGCAAAAGCAAAAATAAAATTTATTCATTGGGTTGCCTCCCAACAAGCGCTATAGTTTTACGCCCTTAGCTAGGCGTAAGGCAAGGATCTAAGTTTTGTCATCTTTGGTTCGAGATCCATAAGATACCCTCATGATTGATTCATAAGGTGGCCTAATTTTTGTTCTAGTGAAGTGTTCCATACCTTTCCTCAAAGGGAATTGGAACTTAATATTGCCTTCTTTCATATCAACCACGGCACTAATAGTGCGAAAAAACGTTCTACCAAGAATAACAGGACAACACGAATTGCAATCAATATCAAGAACAATAAGATCTATGGGCACATAGTTCCTATTTGCAAGAATAAGAACATCATTAATTCTTCCAATAGGCTTTTTAATAGTAGAATCCGCCAAGTGCAAATTCAAGGAACATTCTTCAAGATTTGTAAGACCAAGCACATCAATAAAGATTTTGGAATTGTAGAAACACCAGCACCCAAGTCACACAAAGAAAAACACTCATATTTTTTAATCTTGACTTTTATAGTAGGTTCCCACTCATCATGCAATTTTCTAGGAATTGAAACTTCTAATTCCAACTTTTCTTCAAGAGCTTTCATCATAGCATCAACAATATGTTTAGTAAAAGCTTTGTTTTGTTCATAAGCATGGGGTGAATTTAGCATGGATTGCAACAAAGAAATACAATCAATCAAAGAGCAACTATCATAATTAAAGTCTTTGTAATCCAAAAGAGTGGGTGCATCACTAGCTAAAGTTTTGACCTCTCCAAACCCACTTTTATCACTTTTCTCAACAAGATTTTCACCCTTCGAAATATTGGGACGCATTCTACCTAAAATTGACTCTTCTAAGTCCCTTTTTCATCATTCTTAACTTTACTAAACAAGGAATCAATAGAAGAAACACCAATCATTTTAAGATCTTCATCATCTTTGCAAGAATAATCACTAGAAAAAGCTTTCTCTAAAAATTATCTTTTAGCTCTAAGCATAGCAGTTATTTTCTTACTTTCATCCATAGAAACATAAAAAGCTTTAATCGATTCATCAACTTTAGGCACAAAAATTTTCATCTTGAGATTTTCCACATCATGAGCAATTCTATCAACACTTCTAGACAAATCATCAATCTTATTCAACTTTTCTTCTATGGAAGTGTTAAGAACTTTTTGCGTGTTGATAAATTCTTTAATATTATTCTCAAGATCATAGGTGTTCCTATTATTATAATAAGATTTATTTACATAGGAATTAGCATAATTATTAGAGGAATTACTAGGAAAAGGCCTAGGATTGAAATTACCTCCATAAGCATTATTGTTGAAATTATTTATAGAGATAAAATTCACATCAATGGCATCACTATTTTGCTCAATCAAAGTAGACAAAGGCATATCATTAAAATCAATAGGAGCACTTTTACGAGCAACCAATTTCATAAGAGGATCAACTTTTTCACTCAAAGAAGAAATTTCTTCAACCGAATTAACTTTTTTACTAGTAGGAGCATTTCGGTATGCCATTGTGAATAATTTTCCATGGTATTATCAAGCAATTTGGTGGCTTCACCCAAAGTAATTTCCATAAAATTTCCACCCGCGGCGGAATCTAAAGGATTACGAGAAACGAAATTCAACCCCGCATAAAAATTTTGTATGATCATCCAAAGATTTAACCCATGACTTGGGTAATTCCTTAGCATGATTTTCATCCTTTCCCAAGATTGTGCAACATGCTCATGTTCAAGTTGCTTGAAATTCATGATCTGGGTTCTAAGGGAAATAATTTTTGCGGGAGGAAAATACTTAGTGATAAAAGCATCTTTGCACTTATTCCAAGAATTGATACTATTGTGAGGCAAAGAAGAGAACCAATTTTTTGCAGAATCATGCAAGGAAAACGGAAATAATTTCATCTTGACCACATCATTGTCCACATCTTTTTTTCTTTTGCATATCGCATAATTCCACAAAGGTATTAAGATGGGATGCGACATCCTCATTAGGAGTACCGGAAAATTGGTCTTTCATAACAAGATTCAGCAAAGCAGTATTAATATCACAAGTCTCCGCACTAGTGGCGGGAGGAGCAAGCGGAGTGCCAATAAAATCATTGTTGTTGGTATTTGAGAAATCACATAACTTGGTGTTCTCTTGAGTCATGATGACTACACAACAAGATTGCACTAAAAAACAGATCCAGCAAGAAAACGGCGAACGGAAAAAGAGAGGCGAGTAAAACTGTAATTTTTTGTGAAGTGGGGGAGAGGAAAACGAGAGGCAAATGGAAAATAATGTAAATTACGAGGAGATGAGATTTGTGATTAGGAACCTGGTATAAGTTGAAGATCCTCCCTGGCAACGGCGCCAGAAATTCCTTTTGATGTCGCTTGAAGCTACGTCGGTATTTCCCCAAAGAGGAAGGATAATGCAGCACAACAGCGGGAGGTATTTCCCTCAGATATGAAACCAAGGTTATCGAACCAGTAGGAGAACCAAGAAACACAACGTAAACAATCCCTGCACACAAATAACAACACCTCGCAACCCGACGTGTAAAAGGGTTGTCAATCCCTTTCGGGTAACGGCGCCAGAAATTGCGTGTTGACGGGAGAAAGTTGTAATAGATTGAATAAATAGATCGCAAATAAAATAAAGTCTAGCAAAGTATTTTTGTATTTTTGATTTAATAGATCCGAATAAAAAAATGCAAATAAAATAGATCGCAAAGCAAATATATGAGAAAGAAGACCCGAGGGCCGTAGATTTCACTAGTGGCTTCTCTCGAGAAAGATAGCAAACTGTGGGTAAACAAATTACCGTTGGGCAATTGATAGAACTTCAAATAATTATGACGATATTCAGGCAATGATCATTACATAGGCATCACG
This sequence comes from Aegilops longissima, assembly GCA_021605205.1. Classification (NCBI taxonomy): domain Eukaryota; kingdom Viridiplantae; phylum Streptophyta; class Magnoliopsida; order Poales; family Poaceae; genus Aegilops; species Aegilops longissima. The sequence continues at coordinate 514,695,993 of CM038678.1, read as the reverse complement.
TCCAAGATTAGTAGACCGACTCCTGCCTGCATCTACTACTATTACTCCACACATCGATCGCCATCCAGCATGCATCTAGTGTATTAAGTTCATGGAAAAATGGAGTAATGCAATAAGAACGATGACATGATGTAGACATGATCCGTTTATCTATGACGGTAGATATAGATCTCATCTTTTTATCCTTAGTAGCAACGATACATACGTGTCGGTTCCCTTTCTTTCACTGGGATCAAGCACCGTGAGATCGAACCCACTACCGGGCACCTCTTCCCATTGCAAGATAAATAGATCAAGTTGGCCAAACAAAACCCAAATATCAGAGAAGAAATATGAGGCTATAAGAGATCATGCATATAAGAGATCAAAGAAACTCAAATAATTTTCATGGATATAAAAAGATATAACTGATCATAAACTCGAAGTTCATCAGATCCCAATAAACACACCGCAAAAGAGTTACATCATATGGATCTCCAAGCGACCATTGTATTGAGAATTCAGCGAGAGAGAGAAAACCATCTAGCTACTAACTACGGACCCGAAGGTCTACAAAGAACTACTCACCCATCATCGAAGAGGCACCAATGGAGGTGGTGAACCCCATCCGAGATGGTGTCTAGATTGGATCTGGTGGTTCTGGACTGTGCGGTGGCTGGATGAATATTTCGTCGACGCTTGTAGAGTTCTGGTATTTTTGGGTATTTATAGAGCAAAGAGGCGGTCCAGGGGGCACCCGAGGTGGGCACAACCCACCAGGGCGCGTCTGGGCCTCCTGGCGCGCCCTGGTGGGTTGTCCCCTCCTCGGGACTCCCACCAGGTGCAACCAGGGCCCAACTTCTTCCTTCTGGCCCATAAAAAATCATCGTGGAGTTTCGTGGCATTTGGACTCCGTTTGATATTGATTTCCTGCGATATAAAAAACATGGAAAAAACAACAACTGGCACTTGGCAATATGTCAATAGATTAGTACCAAAAAATGATATAAAATGAATATAAAATGATTATAAAACATACAAGATTGATAATAAAACAGCATGGAACAATAAAAAATTATAGATACGTTGGAGACGTATCAATCTACCGTCGGAGTTGAACATGATGACACTAGGAGGGTAAGGGACGAAGAGGAAAGAGGATGAGGAGGTGAGGGGAGGAAACGACACTCAAGCGGTGCAATCAAGAATGTGGATTGTGGACTAGGGGTTGGTTTGAAGTGGGATATATGTGGGGTCAACCTGGACCAGCCTAGGCCAGTCCGACGTGGCAATCACATTCGAGCGCCTCCGAAATTGCCCTATATCCACCCCCATATGTGGGATGGGCATGGGGTGCCAATCAACTCGAACATTTAGGCAACATAGAAGGGCCGGTTGACTAGCAAATTTGTTACCGGACAATGACCGAACTGTCCACTCAAACATTTAGGGGAGTTTGAAGAGCTCGATTATAAATACTCTTACCTCACCGGCTATTTCCCTCTTCGCTTAGGGAAATAAAATGGGACACCTTCATTGAAAAATAAATTAGACACGGCGTGGCTTGTGGTCGACCATGAGATGTTCGCGTAAAATGTGCATCTCAAGGTCCAATGCTGGTGGGTCATGCTTGGAGCGCTCGTGTAGGGACGGAGCAATAGAGATTTTATCATGGATGCATATTTTTAACATTGAGACAATAAGAATAACAATGGACATGACCACAAGTCGAAGATGCTTTTACAATAAGGGGGCTGTTGCAGTTGCAACTGGACTGTGTTGCAAAAGTGACATTGACGGTCACAAACCGAAGATGCTTCTACAACATGGGTCATTTTACGATTGCAATAAGGTTCTTGTTGTAGTGAGAAAACAAATAATAGAAATGCAGATATAATCGCATGGTGGGCATCATAGATTGGACAGCCGGATCTAATGACCCGACCGATCTTTTTCTCAAAAGATAAGCCGTCCGACGCGTAACACTTTGGTTTTTTATTTGCGGAAGAAGTCAGTGCCACCGTGTGTACGCCACCCACACCAGTCGTGTCGCCTTCGCTTTGCTCTCGGCAACTCGGGCTCGTGCTCTCCGTGTCGTGTGTACCACCTTAGGTTGGGCCCGGTCGGAGATAAGTTTCCATTCCATTGGCTGCTGGCTGGCTGGTCCACCACGCTGGAGGCTGGACGTGGCTGTACTCGCCCCGTCCCCGCGCCTATACATCCGTTCCGCCGACGACACCCAAGACTCACGGCGCCCTCACAAGCCAACGGCCCAGACGCCATCGACGCGACGACGACGACGACGACGATGACGGCGGGTCAGCCCCTCCGCGCCGACCCCCAGCAGCGCCGCCACAGCCCGCCGGCCCTCCACCCCGCCGTCGTGCCGTCCTACCCGCCCCCGGAGTCCGACAACGACGAGTCCTGGGTCTGGTCCCAGATCAAGGCCGAGGCGCGCCGCGACGCCGACGCCGAACCGGCGCTCGCCTCCTTCCTCTACGCCACCGTGCTCTCCCACCCGTCCCTCGAGCGCTCCCTCTCCTTCCACCTCGCCAACAAGCTCTGCTCCTCCACCCTCCTCTCCACGCTCCTCTACGACCTCTTCGTCGGCTCCCTCGCCGCGCACCCCACCATCCGCGCCGCCGCCGTCGCCGACCTCCTCGCCGTGCGCTCCCGGGACCCCGCCTGCGCCGGCTTCTCCCACTGCCTCCTCAACTACAAGGGCTTCCTCGCCGTCCAGGCCCACCGCGTCGCGCACGTCCTCTGGGCGCAGAACCGCCGCGCCCTTGCGCTCGCGCTCCAGTCCCGGGTCGCCGAGGTCTTCGCCGTCGACATCCACCCGGCCGCCGCCATCGGCAAGGGCGTCCTCCTGGACCACGCCACCGGCGTCGTCATCGGCGAGACGGCCGTCGTCGGCGACAACGTCTCCATCCTCCACCACGTCACGCTGGGCGGGACCGGCAAGGCGGTGGGCGACCGGCACCCCAAGATCGGGGACGGCGTTCTGATTGGCGCCGGGGCGACGATCCTGGGCAACGTGCTGATTGGCGCCGGGGCCAAGATCGGTGCCGGGTCGGTGGTGCTCATCGATGTGCCGCCGAGGAGCACCGCGGTGGGGAACCCCGCGAGGCTGATCGGCGGGAAGAAGGGGGACGACATGCCTGGGGAGTCCATGGACCATACCTCCTTCATACAGCAGTGGTCGGACTACACCATTTGAGACATTGAGCAGAGCAAGATGCCACTGTCCTCCTCTGTAACCCGCAATACTAATGCCCAGTCACGTCCCTTTCTTTCGAATAGTGAACTGGTGCTAGTCTTTCTTACTGTAAGATCTGTCTCCGATGAGGAGAAGGTGAACCATACCGTACATTGCCTGCTCAACTCCGGACAAATGTACTGAACTGAAAGTTCACCCTGTACCTGTAATTTTGCGGGATGCAATGGTCATTACTCAGGTTGCATCCCCGAGGTTTTGTAATACTCGCATACATGATTTTGACGACATAGTTGCTGTTGGTACTTGGTACAAATCAAATTGCTCGTCTCCGGGCAAATGTACTGAAACCTCTTTCTGCAATTCCAAATTTCAGTGTCAAGCGGAGAGCTTCACATGTGTTGTTTTCTTTGGAAACACCAAAGTCTCCATACAGCATCTACGAAATAAAACAGATCACGCATGGCATATACTTCATGAAAACCAGCGGCTGGTAGGTGGTAAACACTATAGCAGCACATTGTTGTACCAATTGCTTATAAAAAAAGCACATGGTTTTAGTTAATCCTGTGGGCAATTGCCTGATTGGTACGGGGATCCTTGTGTGTTCACACGAAGTGCTAGGTTTTATATGTGTCCTGTATCGGTTTGTATGATCTGTGTACGGGATAATCCATGGATATTTTTTCTGCAGACTTGTATGAATTTTGATTCGGTCTGACCATGAAAATTTTCTTTTCTCTAGGATTCAACGTGTCCTGACGCCCGATCTCCATATGTATTTCCTATTCTTTTTGTCTTCGAAAATCTTGTGAATCATAGACCCTCACCTCGGTGACTCTATTTCCTGGGAGTAGGAGGCACCTTACGTTTAAAACTGTTTCTGTAACACCTAGTGCATACAGCTTGATGAGATTTAAAACTGTTTCTGTAACACCAAGTAACGCCGCAGGGTGAATTAACATGAAAAAACGCTGTAAAATACTTGATGAGATGATCGACAGGCGCCAGGTTGCCCGGCTCTCATCAGCCTCAGCTTCAGCATTCAGATAAGATGGACAGTGTTGATGATATTGGCGTTGGCCGATGGTGACATGAATGTTTTCTGAAAACAGAGAATAATGACAATTGATAGTGGCAATGAATTTCCTGCATGCGTTGCAGTATTCTCTTGAGTTGCTGCAATTGCGCCCCTTGAAGCTTACCCGCAGACATGTTACTTTCGGCGGAGCTGTGATTGTATTTGCATGACTTTGACAATTCGATCGCACGGGCACCATGGGATTGTGCCAAAGCAATTGGTCGAGGACGACATGATATTCTTTGAGATCGACTTGTGCTCACATTTTTCCACAAAAATGAAAAAGGAATTGTGCTCACATTATTGGTGGACCTCATTTTAATCTATAGATCTATCTCTAGAATGCCACCGTTTTCGTAAAGAGAACTACAAATCTAGTAATACATCTTTTGGTCGCCTGAGCACCGAGGAAAACAACATTTCTCTAGGTTAACACAGCATCCTTTGGATGTGGTTTCGTTTGGAGCTTTACTCCGTCAGGTACCTTCTGATCCTAGAAAACTCCGCGTCCCTCTTGTCCCTCGCGTCGCTCTCGCGGGCGGCGGCGGGGGAATCCTAGCCCCCACCCCGCGCCCGCCTCCTACACCATCCCCTCCCCTTGCCGCCGCCGGGCGAAGCCCGGCACGCGTTGGCGGCGGCGGGGCCCTTCTTCTCCTCCCAGCGTGCGGCTGTAGCGCGAGATGCGGCAGCGCAGCGGAGTCTTAGTCTTGATGCGGCGAGGTGCGTCGGGCGGGCTTGGGCTAGATGGCGGGCGAATGCGGGCGGCGAGCCGCGACAGCTGCGCGTGGGGTTGGCTCCGTGGCGGCAGCGCAGGCACGTATCTATCGCGGATTTGGTCATGCATGCGCAGTCTCGGCCTCCCCTGCTCAGCCGACGGGTCTCGGTGGGGGGACTTCTCCTTGCTGAGATCTGGCAGCGGCGGCCTGGATCATCCAGTTCCCGGCAAGGATGGCGGCGGCCCGTGCATGAGAGATGAAGGTCTTCGATCGGATCTGGGTGAAAACCTGCTATTGGCTATTGCCAAGGCTGGCGATGGCGATGCTGTCTGCGTCATTCCCTTCTTGAAGGCATCGCCGTGGAGAAGTTCAAGACCACTCTCTGCTACCTCCAGGGGAAACCCTAGATCAGTAGATCGGATGACGGCGGCTCTCTGATGTCGTTTCCCCCTTGGGGGTGTCATTCTTGGAGGTGCACACGGGCTCGAGGGACCGGGGGACGACGTCTTTGATGGAGCAATGCTTCATCTTACACATTGATGGTGACGGATCTCGGCGGCGTGGCGCTATGGAGACTCGGTGTCAGATGTACGAAGATGGACTCGCGCAGGAGAAGGAAGCTGTCTGGCGTCATGGTGGCGTTGATGGCAGAGAGGCCTGGCAAGGTCGGTGCTTCATTTATGCTCTGAGGATGGACCGAGGGATGATGGAGGTGACGGCCCTTGCAGCGTGTGGTGCTCACTGGGAGTGTGCCAGACCGGTGTGGGACCCAATCTAGTTAGTGGCTTGGATGGGACACCCGGCTTTAGATGTTAGGCTTTGGTGTGATGGTTGTTTAGTATTAGGCCCGGACATTCGGCACGCCTTCATCAAGGGAATAGGAGTAGCAACGGTGTTGCCAAGATGATGGCTTCAGGCTTATTGATGTATCACCTTGTATGATCTTTGTGAATAATTAATAATATGACTGCATGCATTGTCCAGATGCAGAGGCCGGGGGTACATCCTCCTTATTTTTTAAACTCCGTCAGGTAACGGCCCTTCTCTTTGGGGAATGAAAACTTTCTATTAGTAGCAGCTAATAGAAATTACCAATTTTCTGATTATTAATATAGAAATAAATCATGACCATAACAACAACAGTATTAATCTCATACTAATATGCTTAAATATGCGAGAGAGCGTACTAACATAGAATTAGCCTATCTAAGAACATGCTAACTACTGCAAATGCATAAGCCAGTAAAACGGAGATGAACTGATCATAACTTCCAGTGGTTCAGGTCAAAGCCGCGACGGCGGCTGCCAGCTGCAGCGGTGTCCTTGCGGCCTTCTTCTTTGTGGCATTGGATTTGTCACCCATGGCGTAGGTGGGGAGGTCAAGGACGTAGTCGAAGTAGTGTTCGAAGACAATCAGAGGCAAGCAGTCGTGCCGAGATGCTATGCAAACACCTAACACCCTTTTCCTAGTGTAGGATCGCAAAAAACAGGGTTCCGGAGGCCTACTCCCTTGTACAGTCGTGCATGTGGTCGACATGATGGATCGCCAAAAGCAGCACAACAGCAAGAGAAATGACGGTGGGTTGAGACGGATGAGGCAGAACATATGTAATCTGGTCAGGTGACGGCTAGGGTTACAACCGCCTCCAATATATATGCGGCCGAGTAGGGAGATGTGAGGCTAGGCCCATGCGAGTCAGCAACAACCAACAATCCGACGGCTTCGATAATAACGCGTTTGTAAATGGCTCGTAATTAAATGACAATTAATTATTCATTCTTGAACGGTAAAAATTAAGTACACGCATGACATAGGTCTAAGCTCGGCTCGGCTCAGCTCATTTACAGAACACGACGTGCGCGTGATGTGTGGTGTGGCGTAGCAAGGCATGAGTCAGAGGAGAAGCACGCGTGTACTACTCCTCTTCTCAAACACCGATAGCATGTGAAAGAGATAGTCTCTTATGTTTTGGTATCAACTCTCCTTCACTAGCGTAGTGGGACTAAACGTTCCACCATGTCATGAAACCTCGCGTGGGCCTGTGAGGTTTTCAGAAATTATTGTTCCATATATGGGCTCAAGGCCTATTTATAATTCAACAACCCCCTACTAGATCTCGGAGGCACATTGTGTTGTCCTATGTGCCAAATATGGTTTTGATGTACCAGTATTTTCAGTGGAGACCGTAAGACTAAACACGTACCTAGAGCAAAGAGCTACACTTCTCAACAACTGAACAATAGACTATGTCTTGCATTTTCAGTTTTCGTAAAGAAAGTTCCACCAATTGTTTTACCTATACTAGGCTACTGAAGGCTAACCCACAGGTGGAGCATGTTAGGGTGTGTTTGGTTGCGGAACGATGTGGAATGGAATGTCATGGTTCCATTTCACTGGAATAAGTCGGCTCTGTTCCTGCTTTTGTTTAGAGACAATAGATGGAATGGAACGGTTACATTTCAGTGTTTGGTTGGAAGGATGGAATATTGGTTCATTTTGACAAGGTACATTAACAAAGCATAATAAAAATGACATAAGAATATCTACAACCATTTCCTCTTGCACCACAGCCACGGTCAAGCTCCTCAATGATTAATGATTACTCTGCCTCCATTAGCGATCTCCCACTACTCCTCTGCCTTCATTAGTCTACTGAAGTAAAGCTTCAGATCGGAGGAAGAACGAGAAGTTGCTCGCCTGCTAGTCTTGATGAACAACAGCACACCAGGCTCCTCTTCCCAGGTCCATGTATGTCGCTACCAGCAGGGCAACAGGTCAGTCACCGCCCCCAACAAATCGGCCGCCCACTCACCAGCAGGTCAGTACGCCGTCGCCCACGAACAGATCAAGCCGCCGCCGCCCACCAGCAGATCAGGCCGCCGCCGCCCACAAACAGATCAGGTCACCGCCGCTCGCCGGAAGATCTGGTCTTCGCCTGAAAAAATTGCAGCCGCCCCCCTGCAGGTCAGGCCACCGCCAGCAACCACCGGCCCCCGACGGTTGTTGCCAGGTCCGCTACCTAGATGGGAGCGTTGCGGCTGTGAGAGAGCAGAGGAAGGGAAGGGGGAGACGAGGGGGAGGCGAACCCAGAGAGGAGACGCGAACCCAGAGAGGAGACGCGACATGGTTTCCGCGGAGGAGAGGAAAGAGCGACCGGTTCGGCGTGATTCCTCCGATTTGGAGGTATCGAAGCGCTCCGGATATCAGCGGAATATTCGCTCGGTGGGAACGAGCCGGTTCCCGTTCCAGCTATGTACCAAACGCAGGAACGAGGCCCATTCACGGGTCCGACCCATGCCATTCTACCTGGTGATTGAAACCAAACACACCCTTAGTGATTTTACTAGAGATTGCTCTATCTCGTAGACTATAACCATCACTCAGGCTTCTTTCAAAGATAGCTCTGTAGGATAGCATCTTTCTAATACAAGCATCAAATGCATTAAGACGAAAGTCAACCTACCATACGGTTTGTGAGCACTGTATCTCAAATAGAGTGCATTAATAAAGTTACTCTCCTCCAGTGAGTAGCTTGTTTTCTCAGGTCCTACTTCATGGGATCTCTGACCACATAGGTTAGATTACGAACGTAGGAACTCATGTGGGTCTCATATCCGTCATCCTTGATGCATTTTCTACCACAACACACGATAACCATTTTGTGAAGAGATGTCAGATTCTTAGCGATTGGATATAGTCCAACGCTATTAGTCGGAAGTTCCTTAAGTGCCTGATTGATCTCAATCTTCTTCTTATGTGCTTTCTGGATTGCATATTATCCTTTGAACTGCTTGCCTTGACAAATACTGTCTGATTGTCACAGTTCATGAGAACAGTCGGAATTGGTTTTTCAATCGTTGGCAAGTCCATCAAAAGCTCTTGAAGCCATTCTACTTTAGTGCAAGATTTTTCTCATGATGTGAGTTATCTTTCCATGAGTTAGTCTCACCTCTAAGAGTAAACACATAATCACTTGTGGCCTGCATCTCATTGACATCAGAAATCCAATTCACATAATTATACCTTTCAATTATCGTCGTATATCTCGTATAGTAAAGTATATGACTCATAGTATCTTTAATGGAGCGTCACAAGCGATGCCGGGTTACATCTCACAATAAGTGAGATATAGCTTGTGTGTAATAGAATTTCCCGTTAGCCGCTTAATGCGGCAAATTGTCGTCATTTTGCACATGCAGCGTGTCATTAATCGTCCCAGTTTGTGCTACATGTTTTTTGGTTTTAGGATTCTTCCTGAAGGTTCTGGTCCGGTTCAAGTATGTTTTTCTTTTATTTTTGTAGTTTGTTTTTTAGTGGTTTTCTTGTGTTTATTTTTATTTTCAAGTTTTATTTTCTTTTTAACAAAATATTTGAAAATTCAAATAATTTCTGTGTGTTTCAATTTTTTTTGCAAATTCAGAAATGCCCATGTTTTCAAAAAGTGTTTGGAATTTAAAATATGTTCACTTTTTAAAATTAAAATATTCAAGAATTTAGAAAGATTCTTTCCTTTTTTATAGTTTGTTCCGAATTTTAAAAATGTTACGTTTTGGAGAAAAAACCTTTTTTTTAATTGTTCACATTTTCAAAAAGTGTTCAAATTTTTTAAATTCCAAAAATATTAGTAATTTCATTTTTTTTGCTCTTTCGAGAAAATTGAAATTTTCAAAATATTTGCATTTTCAAAAGATCTAGCCGGTTTTTAAAAAAATCACAAATTTAAAAATGTTCATGTTTTCAACTAACGGTCACTCTTTTTTCAAAAAGTGACCGCACATTTTTGAACCACTAGCTGCAAAAATGTTCATGTTTTTCTTTAACCGGGTGTTTTGGGTCAATTTTCCTGTTGTGCTTGTATAGTTTGTTTATTTTTTTGAATATCTATCAACACATGCGCTCATATATACATGCATAAACTCATCCCTATGAACACAAACACACACCCTACCCATATGAACATCTTCAAGAGACTGAGCTAGCATACCATCTTGAGATTTTACGAAGTCATCGTAGGATTTGAACCCTGATGAGATGGGAATGTCACTGTCCACCTAATCATCCAACCACATGTTTGGTTATTAACATGTTGAGTCTGACTACAGGTTGGTTTAGTTTTGTTTCGTGTAAAGTAACTGGATGTGGTTAAAGGCCCGTTCGAAGATTCAGCTCCTCAAAATACGTGAAGCTGGGGACCACCATTTCGGGCGCTTTGAATTTTCTAGCCGCAGCCCCGTCCGCTCCGAGAGCGGAGGGCCTCCGAACGGTCCCTAGGTATGGGTTTTAACTGGTCCAGTTCCATACAGGTTAGACCCATAGGTTACACCCGGTGGGTGAGATTGGTTGACTGCTGGCCTCTTCTTCCCGCTCAGCTGCGGCTACTCACTGCTCGTTGATACCGCCTGCGCGACAGCGCCGATAGCGGCAAGCTGAGGCTCCACGGCTACCCGTAGCAGTCATCTGTCACCATGGCTGCCGCACTCTGGCAATCTGGTCTGACTTGCCACCAGGCGACCGGCTACAAAGACGGCGGCGGTCAGTGCTCGCGCGGCCATGAAGATGTAGTAGAGCAGCAACAACTTTGATATAGCATTTCCCGCAAAAAAAAAGCCCTTTGATATAGCATGTACCTAATCATACACGCAAGATAATATTGTGCTCATCAAGTACCTAATCCTACACGCATGCCGGCAGTGCACTAGCTTAGCTGTAGCTTCCAGTCAATATATTTAACAAGCTTCTTGCTCTGTGGAACTTCTGTGTCTTTGCTCTGTTCGACACCCGTGAGAACTAGTGCAGCTGACAGAGCGCAGCCCAGCAATCTATAGGCTTCAAAATTTGAGCGAACGGTTCTCAACCAATGTCAGCAAACGGTTTCAATCCAGATTGGCCCTCGGTTCAGTTCAATTTGGGTGGAAATATCGAATTGCTTTGTTTTGGTTGGACTGATGGAATTGTCAAATGGGTTTAGTTGAGGTTGGGTTCCCAGGTTTATTCGTGCGGGTATGGTTGAGCTATGGTGCAGTTTTCAAACCATTCTCACGTTAAGAGCATCTCTAGCAGGCCCCGCAAAATCCCAACCCGCATAATTCTTTTGCAGTTCGCAAAAAAGTGTATATGCAGGCCAGTGCAAGCGAGGTCAGACTCAGACCCCGCGAAACGGACCCGTAAAAAAGGATATTCGGTGAATATGCTCTTTTACGGTCGGCTACGCGGGGTCTGCTCGAGCACCGCCGCGTCGACTCGCAAACAGAAGACGCCCAATTATCGAATTTGACATCGGTTCCGACAAATAAGTTCAAATTCAAACAATAAAACACAGTTCATGCGCAAATAAAAGCTTAAATTTTGTAGGACAAACGCAAAAGAGGGTCTTGCAAAAGTGACGACCACGTCGGCATCATCTTGGTCGATCTTCACTCCACGCCATCGAGTCCATGGAGTTCATCGGAACCACCGAATCCACCTCCGGCGCTTGTTCCAACTCCCGCACTGAAATCATCGGCTGATGCACTGAACGCATCGGCGACATTGGTTCCAAACCCCGCTGAAAAAACATCTCCGGCGCTGTAACACGCACCGGCCGACGCAACCGTTCTTCTCTTCAAGATTTCTCTTCTTGCCATGTCATGCCATTCTTTGGTAAGGTCGACTATGTCATTGCGGTTCATTGTCATGATCTTGTTCTCTTCGGGAAGCAACTTGGACATGGCTTTATTTTCAGCGGCACGTGCTCTTCTCTCCTCAATGGCTGCTTTGCGCAGCCCCTCTTCCTTGAGCAATTGCCATTTTTCTTGCTTCTTCCGTGCCTTCTTCTCGGCCAACTCTTTCTTGATCTCCAACATCTTCACTAACATCAACTCATTTGATTGCACCATGACATCAATCTTCTCCCTCAAGCTCGACGCTTCATGCTCTCTCTTCATCTTCTCCTTAGTCTTCTTGTTGCCATCGGGCTTGTTCAAGTTTCTTGGGCCATCATCATCCTCATCTTCATCCATGTTTGTAAGTGAACCTCTCTTTGGTGGGGATTCTTTGTCAATCAACTTCCACTTCTCGCACTCTTTGAGCAAGTCCAACAATGCTCTAGTTTGAAGAATTTGCCTTCTGAAGCTTTCATGTCTTTGTATCTTTGTTGGGCAATTTTGTCCTACACAATTTGAACGATGCAATAATTTCATATGATGCAATCAATTAATATGATGCAATATGATGTGCACAACTTGAACAAAGTCAAAACAAACTCACATAGTCGGATTCCACGGTTCCACTTGGAGGTGCATTGCGTACTTGCTCCAAGCAAGCTGCCCAACGGCTGCAAATAGGCTTGATCACGTCCCAACGCCCTTGGAGCGGCCGAAAGGTGTGTGGAGTCCTATTGGGATACTTTTCTGTCATGCGCAAGTATTGATCTTCGATCCTTTGCCAATACCTCTTGGCGGTTTGAGAAGTACCCGTGCATGTATCAAGAGACACCGCACTCCATGCCTTGATCAAGATTTGATCTTCCAAGATCGTGTAGTTCTTCGATCTCTGGCTTTTCCCACTTCTTGCTTGCGATTGCTCATACGCCCCCTCATCGATCTCCTCCACTTCTTCTTCACTACCATGATCATCCATGCTGCCCTCCGTTTCATTGTAATCAAATGCGGCGAACGGGGCTTGATCGATGTCAATGGCGTTGGTGTCCAACAAGTTCATGAACTCGGCAGTTGCATTGTTCAAACCACCGATATAGTAAACGACAACAAGCAAACCTAAGTCACGAGCTATCACAAATGCCGAAAAGCAAAGAAAATTTCCATGACCGAAGAGGCATACCTTCCGGCCATTTCATCAAACACCTCGCTTGCGGTGGGAGAAGCACCATTGAGCGGCATCGTTGGGAGCCTCTTTCCGAGGAGGAGGGGGTGGATGAAGGAGCCGACTTCTTTGTAGCCATAATCCTCTTCCGCTTTACGCCGGAGACCTTGCCGACCTTCTCCGCCGCCGGCCGGTATCGCGCAGCGGCGTTGGCGCTTGGAGCGTGGGCCTTCCCGGTGAGGGCAGCCGCATTCCCGCCCTGCATGACCACGTCGCCCTGCCGCTTGCGGGCAGGCGCAGTGGTGCCTTGGGCGACGGCAGGGCCAACATGGCCGGCAACGAGATCTGCCCGAGGGGATTGAGCGTGCACGACCTTGACGGCGATGAGGGACGGTAAGGAGTCATCCATGGCGGCGAAGGACTGCCGGGGAAGATGCACCGGAGCGGGAGGTGGCGAGGGCAATGGTGGTGGAGGGTGGGGGAGCGGGCACTGCAGCGTGGAAATGTCCCTCCCACCAAATCTCGCCGCGGATAGGGGCCGAGCTCGGGTCATCCTCCCACCCCGTGAATCTAGAGGCCGGGGGAGATCTTTTTCCGTGGCCTGCAAAAAATTTTACGGGTCGGATGCGTATGCGGTGTCTGACGGGCAGGATTTTCCGTGTCGATCCATATTTTGATGGTTATTTTGCGGGTCGGGGCGGGATGCGGGGTCTGCTAGAGATGCTCTAAGCTGCAATACAGTGCAAGCTTTAGTAAACAGGAAAAACACAACATCAACCGTGAGTGTACAGTAAACACGAACTAGGTGGCGCTAGCATGCCAATGGACCGGCCCAGTTAGTCCACCCCATGCGCGTCGCGCTGCTGTTGGACACGAGACATCGCTACTAGCGCTCACACGCAACTCCCGCGTGGGCCAACCTAACAACCAAGCGCCTGCTAAACTGCCCCTTTCATTCGGTTAGTTGATCGGTCCACCATTGAGGGGTTTACCTGGTCGACCATTGAATAGTTGACCGTCGACTTCCACCACGCAGGAAAACTCTGAGGCGTCAGGAGGCGATCGCGAGGCGATTCTCTTCTAGCGCTAGGGTTAGGGTTTTGCCGGCGGGGGTGGTTGTGTCTCCGGTAGCGGCTGGTGAGCGAAGGCGCTCTCCGGATCGCGGACCGGCAACGATCCGATCTGCTAGCAGGCAGCTGATGGTGGAGAAGATGGATGGGATGACCGCAACAACTCCAAGATCAAAGGCGAGAAACCCGGAGGGTTTAGCAAGCAGGGGATCGTCCAAGTCCCCTGCAGAGTGCAAAACTCCGGATCCGGCTGCGAGTTTGTCGGCAAGGATGGGAAGCATGGTTGTCGGTGTCAAAACCGGCGGATCTCGGGTAGGGGGTCCCGATTTGTGTGTCTTAGGCTGATGGTAACAGGAAGCAAGGGACACAGATGTTTACCCAGGTTCGGGCCCTCTCGATGGAGGTAAAACCCTACTTCCTGCTTGATTAATATTGAAGATATGGGTAGTACAAGAGTAGATCTACCACGAGATCGTAGAGGCTAAACCCTAGAAGCTAGCCTATGTTGGTATGATTGTAATTGTGATCGGCCTTCTAAGGACCAACCTCTCCGGTTTATATAGACACCGGAGAAGGCTAGGGTTTACATGGAGTCGGTTACAAGGAAGGAAATATAATATCTGGATCGCCCAGCTTGCCTTCCACGCCAAGGAAAGTCCCGTCCGGACACGGGTCGAAGTGTTGAGTCTTATATCTTCACGCTTCAAAGTCCGGACATTATCTGATCCGGCTGTCCGGATACCCCTAATCCAGGACTCCTCGGTAGCTCCCTGAACCAGGCTTCAATGACGATGAGTCCGTAGCAGATCTTGTCTTCGCATTCGAGGCGGGTTCCTTCTCCGAGTACTCAAGGTAATTATCGAACACTTGAACCGTGTTCGGATCCACAAAATGATCTTCACATGCCACCGTAGAGAGAATGGTATTTCACAAATGCAATCTGCTGACAACATTTTAGGCAACGCGACGTGTCATTACGGTCGGGTCATTATTCGAACCGTTTTCCCACAACCAGCCACAGCGCATATTGCGAGGCGGTTTCCTTGACACGTCTTGTCAAAGCAGAGACCGTGTCCCCTTATCACGGGATTCTCATCAATACGGGTACGGGTAATCCCACCACATCATCAATCGTGGTGCTTGGGAAGCAAGCGATTCCCAACGGCAAGTGGGGAGGCGCGACCGTCGCCTCTATAAAGGGACAAGATTTCCCAATTTTTACCCACGCCTTCTTCCTCCTTTGCCCACTCTTGCCTCCTCGAGCTCCAGCGCCCAAGCCCAAGTCTTCTCCGCATAGCTAAACATGTCCGGAGCAGGAGGCAAGTGGGTGGCTTCCACCGTCAAGGAGAAGCATATCGCAAATCTTCGGGCGACCGGATACTTGGCCGCAGACATAGCGCACCGGCTACCGGACGTTGGGCAGGTCATTCCGACCCTGGGACCCCACGAGAGGGTCGTGTTCGTCGCCCACTACGTCCGTGGACTGGGATTTCCACTTCATCCCTTCGTCCGCGGGCTCATGTTCTACTACGGGCTAGATTTCCATGATCTAGCCCCGAATTTCGTCCTCAAAATCTCGGCGTTCATCGTCGTATGCGAGGCCTTCCTCCGCATCCGGCCTCACTTTGTCCTGTGGCTGCAAATCTTCTGCGTGAAGCCGAAGATTGTAAGCTGCCAGCAAGCGGAGTGCGGAGGGGCCATGGTGGGCAAGATGCCTAACGTCACCTGGATGGACGGCTCCTTTGCAGAGACCGTAAAAGGGTGGCAATCGGGATGGTTCTACATCACCGAGCCGCTGGCGCTAAGCCGGGCGGCGGCCCCCAGTTCGATCCGGAGCCCCATGCGGCTCACCTCCGGGAAAAGAAGGGCTGACTTGGGGCGAACCTCTGAGCTGACGGACTCCAAACCTGCATCAGGAGCATGAAGGACAAGAACATCAAGCTTGTCAGCGTGATCCGAGTCATGCTCGTTCGCCAGATTCTGCCGTGCCAAAGGCGGGCATTCAATCTGTGGGAGTTCGTCCCGGCCAAACACCGACGCAGCGTCAGAGGCTCTATGGCATGAAGCACAAAGACGTGTGGAAGGCGTTATTCAAGGCCTCCGAAGTACCTCCTCCCACGTCCGAGGACCGTGGGCTCCACGCCACGCGGCCTCCTAGCCAGGTGAGTTTTCAGGCCACCACCGGATTCGGTTCTTCCCAATATATTCGTGGGGGAGACTTAAGTATTTGTGTATATTTGATCAGGACTATGTGGAGACAATGAGCAGATTGTTGTCCGGCTCCGCTGCCGAAGATCCAGTGATGCTCTCGACGGAGATCTTTGAGGTTGTCTTGGAGAAGAAGGCCGAAAAGAAGGCCCCGGGGACCAGGAAGGGTCTCCGGCGTAAGGTTGTGCCGGAAGCCTCGTCCGAAGATGACGAGGAACACTCCTCCCCCGAAGAGGAGGAGGAAGAAGAAGAAGCCGCCCCATCCGGAAAGGAAGAGGGGCCTGAGGAGACGGGCCATGGGGCCGGGAGAGGCCCTCGACGCAAGGCCGTCATACCCACGTCGTCCGATGACGATGAAACAGATTCCTCCCGCGGAGGTGGGGGGAAGCAAGAAGAAACTCTACCTCCCCGCGCTGGGGAGGAGAAAAAGAGGAAAGCCGCCCCGGAGGGGGAGGCTGGGACGCCCAAGAAGGGAAAGACGTCCCTTCCGGACTACTCCACCACGGCCGCTCATAGCGAGGAAGAGTGGCTGCCCAGGGGGAAGCCCCTAGCGCGATCGTAAGTGTCCGCACTCTATCGTGATGTTACTTCATAGTTGTTTAATGACGCTGAACATATATGCAGTCTGGCCAGGGCTCATCCGGAGGTGTCGTCTTCGGATGGGTCTCTGAGCACTTCAGAGATGAACTCGCTCCCGACGGCCACCACTCCTCAGCCTGCGGATGACACGGAGGTGTTGTCCCGAAGGTTCCCCGAGCAGGGGGAGGTGACCCTGGAGACGCCCCAAGGCGGAGTTCCAGATGTCGGACACGCGGGGTTCAAGATCCCCGCAGATCGCGTCGACGAGAGCCGCAGCAAGGCGGACTCTCAACCGAACACTGTTCCGGAACCCTTGACGGTTCTGGATTTAGGCGGGCAGCCCCTCGTTAGGGAGGGCGAGCCGTCCGTGCTGAGGGCTTCTGTCACGCTAGTGGTGCCGGATAGTCTGGTGGAAGCGCGCAGGAAGGCGGACTCTCAACCGAACACTGTTCCGGAACCCTTGACGGTTCTGGATTTAGGCGGGCAGCCCCTCGTTAGGGAGGGCGAGCTGTCCGTGCTGAGGGCTTCTGTCACGCTAGTGGTGCCGGATAGTCTGGTGGAAGCGCTTCGAGGCGCTTCCATGGATGACGAGCACCGTACTCTTATGAGTGCGGTGATTCAAAAGGTTCTGTCCGCCAAAAGCGGACTAACCGAAGCCTGCACAAGCCTCCTGACGGGCTTCGAGGTAAGTAATAAAAATGTGTGAAATTACCACCCGATAGGTAGTAGCCCCTGATACTCCATTTGGTGTTCGGAAAGAAAAGCCAAACGGAGGGTCAATTATAATCCGCAGGAGTCTAATAAGCGTATATGTGAATAAGCAGGCCGTGCTGCTTGCTGCTGCTGCCCGCACAGCCGAGGTTGCCGAACTAAAGCGGGACCTGGAGCAGGCGCAGGGAGAGCTCGACCTCACAAAGAGGCGGCTCGAAGAGAGCAAAGGTGAGTGATTCTCCGCTCTTATGTATGTAAAGATAGATAAAATTGTTTAGTCTGACGACGAAGCGTCGTGACTGTGTGACAGGGTCCACCGCCGAAGTGGCGTCCCTGAAGAAAGCGCTATCCGAGGCTGAAGACAAGGCAGCCTTGGAATGCAAAGAGAGCGAGAAGCAAAGTGCTAGAGTGGGCGAGGTACAACAAGAGCTCCAGGACCTCGGCAAGAAGTTCGAGTCCGTAGAGCATGATCTGAAGATGAAAGAGGCCGAGCTTGCGAAGGCCCTTGTGAGTATGAAAGACGCCAAGGCAAGCTGAGAAGGCCAAGGGGAGATCCAGGAGGCCAAAAGATAGCGGCGGGTAAGAAATTCTTTGTGCAAAGCAAACATGTGGAGGCGTTTCTTTTACTTACTCAATTCGGAGCTCTCCGGGGCATTCGCAGATCTGCCACGCAGCGATCGATGCCGCGGAGTTCTACCGTGCCCAATAGGGGAGCTCAACGGAGAAGCTGTTACGGTCGATAGATGTGGGGCGAACACCTAACGCCTCGATCGACCAACCTGAAGCAGTTGGTCGAACTCCACAGGGCGGCCGAAGTGGCTATGAAAGATTTCATAGTCCGGATGTGGCCTGGTGAGCCCCTGCCCACTAGCTAATTCGGCCTGATCACACGGATGGTAAATGCCTGTCCGCGGCTTGAAGTAATCAAGCGATCCGTTTGCATTGAGGGTGCCCGCCAGGCCTTTGCCCGTGCGAAGGTGCATTGGGGCAAGTTGGATGCGGAGAAGCTGGTGAAGGACGGGCCGCCGGAGGGCAAGGCGCATCGCCATCCCGAGAGGTACTATGATGGCGTTATGAAGGGCGCTCATCGCGTGGCCGACGAATGTACTAAAGACAAGATCTTTGACTAAATGTACCTCTGCCGCTGTTGTAATTTAAAGACGGAGTTGCCTGTGCTATGTAGCACTGTTTTGATTTAAAATATTACCATCTGTGCGGCTGTTTATCAAATTCTGAAAGTAGGCCAATCGTCGGCTTCCGCCCCCATGTACCTAATACCGGGGTGTTCCTGGAAAAACCCGGATACTCTTTATCCAAATGTTTGGTCCCTTAAGGAGGTATCCGGCGCAGCGAACAAGGCAATCGGATTATGTGGTTTTATAACTTTCACTTAGCCATAGAAGTCTATAATTTTAAATTTCGGTGAAGCCCGTAGAATTCGGAGGGCCGAATTGGGGCGCTATATACGCCTAAATCGGACAAGGCCGACTCATCGCCTAAAGCGGAAAAAATCTTTAAGGATTTTAAGACCTCTCGAACAGCGACCAGCTCTCGCCTCATCATGCCGGTTAGTTTTCGGCTTTCTCTACTGAGGTGCTCGTCCGGAAGAACCGGGACACAATCGCAGTAGTTCTCCCTGCGCTACCTTAGCCGATATAACGGAACGTAAGGTACCAAAACAAGGGAGCCGGGCTAACCCAACTGTAGACCCAAGTCATGATTCGGAGCTGATGCATATAGTGCTATAAGTTCGGGGTGCCGCACTGTTCAAAGTGTTCGGATTTTATTTGCCGTAGAGCGGGGCACCATAGGAAGCCTCTGGCAAACGGACCGTACCAAAGTGTACAGATGCAATATCAAAGAAACATTTGTAAGAAAAATGTTCAAATAAGAATAATGAGCTGACGCTATATATAATCTCCCATTGATGAAAATATGTTTAAGCGTATGTTTACAATGAATGCATTAAGCAGAGATAAATAGGACTATTTAACATGTCCTATCCAGGGGCAGGCCGCGTATGGATATATAAAACAGGTATAACGATCGTAAATAGATTCCACCGGTGTTTCATACATCGCCAAGCCTGTTGCCTCCTTGGTTTTCTCTCCTATGTAAGTATGGCAATCCAGCTCTTCTGAAGAGGCTGCTCTAAAGCAATGTCCTGAAAAAGAAGAAGGACGGGTTATGAAGGTATGTGGCGGTTATCCCGCACTATTTACTGAGTCTTTGTTGTGCCTCCGCCTACGCCCATGGTATCTTGAGTGCGTAATTGTGTACGTGTGGCACGAATGCTGCTTTGATGGGGCTTAAGCGGAGGCCGGACTGCTAGTCGCGCTCTTGGCGTGCCTGATGATCCTGTTGCGGGGTGCTCCGGACTCTCTTGACGGTGCTTGAAGTTGTTGTCGCCGGATTGGTTTGTCGGAGGAGGCCGCATTGTACTTCCGCCGCGAGGGCTGCGGTATGTTCTTACATTCGGAGAGAGCGGTCCATGTTTCATTTCACCGTTATGACCCCGCGTGGTCTGGCATCTTGAGCTTGAGATATGCGTAGTGTGGTACGCGTTGAATCTAGCGAATGCGGTTCGTCCGAGCAAAGGCGTGGTAACCATGCGGAAAGGGCGATATCGAAGATTAACTCTTCGCTTCGGAAGTTATCTGGAGATCCGAAGACCACTTCCATTGTTATAGAGCCCGTGCAACGGGCCTCTACTCCAGGAATCACACCTTTAAAGGTGGTTTTGGTGGCCATGATCCTTGAAGGGTCAATGCCCATTTTGCGCACTGTGTCCTGATAAAGCAGGTTCAGGCTGCTGCCACCGTCCATAAGGATGCGCGTGAGGTGGAATAAGTCGATGATTGGGTCTAGGACCAATGCGGCCGAGCCGCCGTGAGGGATGCTAGTAGGGTGATCCCTACGATCGAAGGTGATCGGACAAGCTGACCATGGGTTGAATTTGGGGGCGACTGGCTCCATCGCATAGACGTCCCGTAGTGCCCGCTTCTGTTCCCGCTTGGGGATGTGCGTGGCGTAAATCATGTTGACCGTTTTTCACCTGGGGGGGGGGGGATTTCTTCTGTCCCCCTGTGTTCGGACACCGGGATTCCTCATCATCGTCGCTGTGCAGCCCCTTGTCCTTGTTTTCGGCGGTTATTTTGCCGGCCTGTTTGAACACCCAGCAATCTCTGTTGGTGTGGTTGGCTGGCTTGTCCGGGGTGCCATGAATTTGGCACGAGCGCTCCAGTATGCAGTCCAGACTGGACAGTCCCTGGTTATTTCTTTTGAACGGCTTCTTCTGCTGACCGGGTTTGGATCCGCTGAATCCGGCGTTGACTGTCGTGTCTTCAGTGTTGTCACTGTTGTTCCGTCGCTTATGTCTGTTACGCCGTGGCTTGCCGTTATTGTCGCGGCCATCCGAAGTGCCAGAATGTGGCGTAGTGCTGCTGCGAGCCAACCAGCTGTCCTCGCCCGCGCAAAAGCGGGTCATTAGTGTTGTGAGAGCTGCCATGGACTTGGGTTTTTCCTGGCCGAGGTGTCGAGCGAGCCACTCGTCACGGATATTATGCTTAAAAGCCGCCAGGGCTTCGGCGTCCGGACAGTCGACTATTTGGTTCTTTTTAGTTAGGAACCGAGTCCAGAATTTCCTGGCTGACTCTCCGGGCTGTTGAGTAATGTGGCTCAAGTCATCGGCGTCCGGTGGTCGCATGTACGTGCCACGGAAGTTGTCGAGAATCGTCTTCGAGTTTTCCCAACTACCAATGGAATTTCTTTGGCAGGCTCTTTAGCGATGCGGGCTGGTCCTTTGAGCTTAAGGGAAGATACTTGATGGCATGTAGATCGTCTCCATGGGCCATGTGAATGTGGAGAAGGAAATCTTCAATCCATACTGCGGGGTCTGTTGTGCCATCGTATGATTCGATGTTTACGGGTTTGAACCCTACGGGAATTCATGATCCATTACTTCGTCGATGAAGCGAGATGGGGTGTGGCGCCTACATGTTGGCTATGTGGCTACGCAGGTCGAGTTGCTCTGGGTGGCTATGTTTGGCCCGGACGGACTTGTTGAAGGTGTATCCGGCGTGACGGTCATCGTCGCGTGCCGAGGCGCGCCCCCGCGATCCGTAGATCGATCTCGGCTGTCCTGTTTTGTTGCCTCGGGCTGTAGTATGTTGGCGTGGGGGTGTTGGCTGGTATGCGGACTGATATGCCGTTTTATCCCGGCCACGAGGTGGCCGGTCAGCCGTATGGCGCTTGAGTCCGTATTCCTCGGCTGCCAGGACTTCAGTCCATCTATCTGTGAGCAGGTCTTGATCAGCTTGGAGTTGCTGCTGCTTCTTTTTCAGGCTCCTCGCAGTGGCTATAAGCCGACGCTTGAAGCGCTCCTACTCTACGAGATCCTCAGGCACGCCGAACTCGTCGTCGCCGAGGCTAATCTCGTCTTCGGAGGGGGCATGTAGCTGTCCTCCTCTGGGTATTCGTCCGTCACCTGTTCTTCTGGGCTGACCTGCTCATCCTCCTGTTCGGCCTGCTTGAAGGCGGGCTGATCAGGGTTGTATTCTTCTTCGGCACCATTCGGATTGTTTTCGTCTCGTGGGCCGTTATTGCTGTGGCGGGGCTTGGAGTGGCGCCGACGACGCCCATTCTTTGCTTTTTTTCCCTGAGGTTTTATCCTCCGTTGCCTCATCGCCATTTGTTTCCTTCGGAGTGTCCACCATATATATATCATAGGAAGAGGTGGCTGTCCACCGCCCAGTGAGCGGTGGTTCATGTTCTTCTCTTGCATCGTCGTCCATACCGTCGATGTCTTCGGAGTCGAAGTCCAGTACCTCGGTCAAATCATCGACCATGTCAATGAAGTGGGTGGTGGGTGGGCAACGAATTCCTTCATCGTCTACCTCCCACTCGAGCCGAACATAGTTCGGCCAAGAGCCTCCTGACGAAGAGAGAGACTTTAATGAGTCCAGCATGTCACCAAAGGGCGAGTGCTGGAAGATATCCGCAGCGGTGAACTCCATTACCGGAGCCCAACCTGGCTCGACTGGCTCGGGAGTGCGTGGATTGGAACCAGCGTCCTAATACGAATCCGGGGGTCGGGAGTCACAGGCCACCACAGAGGTAAGATCCGTGTTCGGCTCCACCGCCGATGAGTGTGCGACCTGCGGGGCGAGGTCCATCCCTTCGTCCTTAGGCAGCGCAGCCTGCTCCGGATTTAGGTCCGGCTCCGCTGGTGATACCCGAGCCGTCCGGCAAGCAGGTCTAAGTCGTGCTCGTCGTGACTGTCCGGTGCTCCTGTCATGGGCCCGAATCCATCGAAGATCAAGTCTCTGCGAATGTCCGCCGTGTAGTTCAGGTTTCCGAACCTGATCTGGTGGCCAGGGGCGTAGCTGTCGATCTGCTCGGATGGCTAAGCGAAGTTGGCCCATGGCGGCCGCCAACACGAAGATCTGTCCGGGAGAAAGGTCTCACCGGGATCGTGTTGTTGACGATGACTGGAGGAGCCATCGAGCCCTGTAGCGACAACACAGAGGAACTCTCAATGAAAGCATCAATGTCGGTGTCAAAACCGGCGGATCTCAGATAGGGGGTCCCGATCTATGCGTCTTAGGCTGATGGTAACAGGAAGCAAGGGACATGAGATGTTTACCCGGTTCGGGCCCTCTCGATGGAGGTAAAACCCTACTTCCTGCTTGATTAATATTGAAGATATGGGTAGTACAAGAGTAGATCTACCACGAGATCGTAGAGGCTAAACCCTAGAAGCTAGCCTATGTTGGTATGATTGTAATTGTGATCGGCCTTCTAAGGACCAACCTCTCCGGTTTATATAGACACCGGAGAGGGCTAGGGTTTACATGGAGTTGGTTACAAGGAAGGAAATATAATATCCGGATCGCCAAGCTTGCCTTCCACGCCAAGGAAAGTCCCATCCGGACACGGGTCGAAGTCTTGAGTCTTATATCTTCACGCTTCAATAGTCCGAACATTGTATACAGTCCGGCTGTCCGGATACCCCCTAATCCAGGACTCCCTCAATGGTACTGATGGACAAGGAAGTAGAGGGCCTAGTCTTTGAGACCTCCGAACAGGTGCTTCCACGTACGGCAAGATGGGTAGTAGTGGGCAAATCGTGTTCACCTAGACCCCTCAACAAGACAGTCCTCGAGAGAACGATGCAAAGGGCATGGGGGCTGCACAAGGAGGCGAAGTTCAGAGATCTAGGAAATAATGTGTTCGAAGTGCACTTTGGATGTGAGGGAGACTGGAAACATGCTCTCTATAATGGACCTTGGCAATACGATTTCAGTGTTCTGATTCTGAAAAATTATGAAGGGGGAACAAGGCCCTCAGAGATGGTGTTTGACAAGATTGATGTATGGTTCTAGGTGCTCGATCTCCCCCTGACAATCACACAAAAGAATTGGGAAAATCTCTTAGAAATTGGCTGGGAAAAGTGATCCGGGTGGATGTTGACAAGGAAGGTTTTGCTAGAGGGAACCAACTTAGGGTTCGTGCCATAATCTCATTCTATGAACCTTTAGTAAGATGCTTTTATTTAAAATCATCACCTGACAACAAGAAGGGTATATGGTATGACTTCTGTTATGAGAAGGTGCCCCACTTCTGCTTTGAATGTGGGCGATTAGTGCACGTGAATGGGATGTGTGTCCCTCCAGTGGACTCCTCACAACAATGGGGCGGCTGGCTTAGGGCGTCGTCTGGAAAAACAAGATTGGTGAAAGAGGGGTCCCAGGGTGCCTCGGCGAGCAGTAACAACAGCTGGGGGAGTGACAAGAACGAGGATAGTGAATGGAGTAAACAAGGCTCTCAGAGGGCTCGTGAAGTGCCTATTAAACGAAATCTACAGCTGGAGTTGTCAAGCTCTGCTACCTCGCACACTAGTGTCGAGTCAAGAGACAGAGGAATGATGGAGCACAGCCCGGGGATGGTTAGAGCAAAGGTATCTCCCCCGGGGGAGAGAGACTTGAGAGATGACCTAAAGAACCGCTGGGAGAGAGAGCTGCGCAACAAGCTTGTAGAGGAACAGAGGTACAGAGAGGATCCACAGAAAAACTGGGAGAGGAAGGCAAAGGAGGACGTGCAGCCATCACGTGCAGTTCATGAAGAGACGAGCAAGCGGACGGACGTGGACACTGGTTCACGGCCGTATGGCTCAAAGGAAAGGAAGAGAGGCAACTACGTGGAAGAGTAGAACTGATCATGGACAAATACGCCCAAGTGAAAGTTGTCGTTTTGAAAATGTGAACAAGAAGAGGAGGCCGAGGCAGCTCTGGGTGGCGAAGGATGATCCAAAAAGATAGATTGTGCATGATGGTTTCATACGTGATAACAGGCGTAGGACGACGTCAGTTTTTGAACGGATTTCGAAGAATAAGGATAAAGCGGTGGGCCCCGAGGAACAGGGCCGCCGGTCGCAATGAATCTATTAGCCTGGAACTATCGAGGCTTGGGGTTGGACTCGACAGTTGGTGAACTCAGAGACCTGATACGGTCCTACAACCCATCGGTGGTTTTTCTTTGCGAAACAAAGAAGAAGACGAGAGCAATGGAGAAACTGAAGTGGAGTTTGGGCTTCAATTGTGGTGTGGCTGTGGACTGTGTGGGAAGAGTGGAGGCCTTGCTTTGTGGTGGAGAGATCACTTGCAAGTTAGAGTTCGTCCATGGTGTCAATACTTCATCGATGCGGTGGTGACAGGTGAGGGGAAGACATGTAGAATCACCGGATTCTATGGAGAACCCCATATGGAGTTGCGGAAAAAACCCTGGGACGCAATAAGATATCTGCGGGCTCAAGATGATCTACCATGGATATGCCTTGGAGATTTTAATGAGGCTTTGTTTCAGTCGGACCAGATTGGTGGTAACCTTAGGCCGTTCTTGCAAATGGAGGACTTTCGCGACTGTCTAGCCAACTGCGGCCTGGCAGATTTGGGGTTTATGGGTTACCAATATACTTGGGACAACAAACAGGACGTTATAGAGAACATCCAAGTTTGGTTAGACCGGGCTGTGTGCATGGATATTTTTTTGCAACTCTTCCCGGAGACTTCGGTGGAGCATATTAAGACCGAGGAGTCAGATCATCAAGAGATTCTGGTTCAGGCGCTGGAGACGGCTCCGCGTCAAAGGGGACCAAGGGATAGGCCTTTTCGATATGAAGAAGCGTGGACTCGCCATGAAAGCTATCAAGAAATGTTCGAAGAGGCTTGGGAAGTAGCGGCTACAGGCAAACAGGGTCTAGGAGCGGTCTGGCAGAAACTTAGATGCACGACGGGATTCATGCAACGGTGGGCGAGGGAAGTATTTGGATCCATCATAAGATCGATCGCCAAGTTGAAGAACCAGGTAGCGGAGGCAAAAACAAGGGCGCTCGTCTCTGGGTCCTCACTGGAGGTCCACGAGATTGAAGAGCAGCTCAAAGAAATTTATACAAGGGAGGAAATCATGTACAAACAGCGTTCGCGGGTGGATTGGCTAAGTGCGGGCGACCAGAACACTAAATATTTTCAAAATCGAGCTTCGCACCGGAAAAGGAAAAACACAGTTAAAGCTTTGTGTATGGATGATGGGTCTAGATGTACAAGTGATGAATAAATACGTGAGATGGCAACACAGTTTTATGAGGCAACTCACGCCACCCGGAACACCACAACGAGTGTGTCCGAACGTCGTAATCGTACTTTACTAGATATGGTGCGATCTATGATGTCTCTTACTGAATTACCGCTATCGTTTTGGGGTTATAATTTAGATACGGTTGCAGTCACGTTAAATGGGGCACCATCTAAATCCGTTGAGATGACACCTTATGAACTATGGTTTGGCAAGAAACCCAAGTTGTCGTTTCTTAAAGTTTGGGGCTGCGATGCTTATGTGAAAAAGCTTCAACATAATAAGCTCGAACCCAAATCGGAGAAATGTGTCTTCATAGGATACCCAAAGGAGACTGTTGGGTACACCTTCTATCACAGATCCGAAGGCAAGACATTCGTTGCTAAGAATGGATCCTTTATAGAGAAGGAGTTTCTCTCGAAAGAAGTGAGTGGGAGGAAAGTAGAACTTGATGAGGTAACTGTACCTGCTCCCTTATCAGAAAATAGTTCATCACAGAAATCAGTTCCTGTGACTACTACACCAATCAATGAGGAAGCTAATGATGATGATCATATAACTTCAGATCAAGTTACTACTGAACCTCGTAGGTCAACCAGAGTAAGATCCGCACCAGAGTGGTACGGTAATCCAGTTCTGGAGGTCATGTTACTTGACCATGATGAACCTACGAACTATGAGGAAGCGATGATGAGCCCAGATTCCGCGAAATGGCTTGAGGCCATGAAATCTGAGATGGGATCCATGAATGAGAACAAAGTGTGGACTTTGGTTGACTTGCCCGATGATCGGCAAGCCATCGAGAATAAATGGATCTTCAAGAAGAATACCGACGCTGACAGTAATGTTACTTTCTACAAACCTCGACTTGTTGTGAGAGGTTTTCGACAAGTTCAAGGAGTTGACGACGATGAGACATTTTCACCCGTAGCGATGCTTAAGTCCGTCTGAATCATGTTAGCAATTGCTGCATTTTATGATTATGAAATTTGGCAAATGGATGTAAAGATTGCATTCCTGAATGGATTTCTGGAAGAAGAGTTGTATATGATGCAACCCGAAGGTATTATCAATCCAAAGATGCTAACAAAGTGTGCAAGCTCCAGCGATCCATTTATGGACTGGTGCAAGCATTTCGGAGTTGGAATAAACATTTTGATAGTGTGATCAAAGCATATGGTTTTATACAGACTTTTGGAGAAGCCTATATTTACAAGAAAGTGAGTAGGAGCTCTGTAGCATTTCTAATATTATATGTGGATGACATATTGTTTATTGGAAATGATATAGAATTTCTGGATAGCATAAAAGGATACTTGAATAAGAGTTTTTCAGTGAAAGACCTCGGTGAAGCTGCTTATATATTGGGCATCAAGATCTATAGAGATAGATCAAGACGCTTAATTGGACTTTCACAAAGCACATACCTTGATAAAGTTTTGAAGAAGTTCAAAATGGATCAAGCAAAGAAAGGATTCTTGCCTGTGTTACAAGGTGTGAAGTTGAGTCAGACTCAATGCCCGACCACTGCAGAAGATAGAGAGAAAATGAAAGTCATTCCCTATGCTTCAGCCATAGGTTCTATCATGTATGCAATGTTGTGTACCAGACCTGATGTGTGCCTTTCTATTAGTTTAGCAAGGAGGTACCAAAGTAATCCAGGAGTGGATCACTAGACAGCGGTCAAGAACATCCTGAAATACCTGAAAAAAGATATGTTTCTCGTTTATGGAGGTGACAAAGAGCTCATCATAAATGGTTACATCGATGCAAGCTTTGACACTGCTTCGGATGACTCTAAGTCACAAACCGGATACATACTTATATTGAACGGTGGAGCTGTAAGTTGGTGCAGTTCTAAACAAAGTGTCGTGGCGGGGTCAACGTGTGAAGAGGAGTACATAGCTGCTTCGGAAGCAGCAAATGAAGGAGTATGGATGAAGGAGTTCATATCCGATCTAGGTGTCATACCTAGTGCATCGGGTCCAATGAAAATCTTTTGTGACAATACTGGTGCAATTGCCTTGGCAAAGGAATCCATATTTCACAAGAGAACCAAGCACATCAAGAGACGCTTCAATTCCATCCGCGATCAAGTCAAGGAGGGAGACATAGAGATTTGCAAGATACATACGGATCTGAATGTTGCAGACCTGTTGACTAAGCCTCTCTCACGAGCAAAACATGATCAGCACCAAGACTCCATGGGTGTTAGAATCATTACTATGTAATCTAGATTATTGACTCTAGTGCAAGTGGGAGACTGAAGGAAATATGCCCTAGAGGCAATAATAAAGTTGTTATTTATATTTCCTTATATCATGATAAATGTTTCTTATTCATGCTAGAATTGTATTAACTGGAAACTTAGTACATGTGTGAATCACGGGTGCGCATCGGTCCTAAACAAGCGGTTTAAAACCCCTTTCATGACGGCATTTGGAACCATCGCCAAGTGAGTGTGGGCGATAGGGGGGTCCTTCCACACGACCCAGAAACCGTCGGGGATAAGGCCCCTATAGTACTCCTACTCGTTTACGCTTTCGCATTGCCGCCGCGATCGGTATTCGTGGTGCTACGTTTACGATGCGCGGCCCATCACAAACGGTTCACTATTATAGAACGTGTATGATGCGCGGCCCATCACAAACGTTTCACCGTTAAGAAGATTAACTAATCGTCGTACGAGTGTCAGACAAGATTACAAAACATCGGACCATCGTAACATCGTCGTACACGACAACTATCGCACACACTATTCTGTGGTGCAACGTTTACGATGCATACTTCATCAGAAACAATTCATGGTTGCGAATTGTGTATGATAAGGCAACTAACACAAACATTTAGTTTGCCCGCACCATTTGTGATATTGTCTAACATTGCACACACTTTGCAAATGGCAACTGTGTGCATGCTTGCACACGTTCCCTCTATGTGAACCGTCTCGGATTATGGTGCATATCGCAAACGTTTGTGTTTTACCAACCGTGTGTGTCATAACAACCTAGAGAGTGTAATTTCACCGTAATTTAATTGCTGCTTCTCCAAATTGTACCAGATTTGGATTTGAATTTGAATGTATGCTACAACTTTATTCATATCCATCAGGTTCAAACAACCAATGCATTATTCGATTCGTAGGTACATATGTTCAAGAATTACATAAGAACCAAATAAAGAATGATGAACCACAGTTGTATACTTGTACTATTAAAGACGGTAAAGAAAGAGGCGAAATATATTCTGGTTGCTGAACAAGGTGAAGCGGAATGCCCATATTGTGCCCTTCTCCATGCAGAAGGCACACACGACTCTAGTCCAACCCCTTGCGATGGACGGCCGCCCATCCTTCATGGTCTTCATGAAAACATCTAGATAATCATCGTGTTCTGGTAGAAATACTTTGGCAACCACCAATCATGTAGTTTAAGAGGTAATCTTGAGTGAACTGCTTTGGCAACCACTGCAAAGGAATAAGCATACATTGTCATCTAACACAACTCATTATGGGCAGTAAAAAGAAGGCTGCAGAGTTCTTACTTACCATCCTGCAGTTCACTGTTGTCTTGGATAAAGTGTAAACAAATAGTTGAATTGCCATCTTTGGACCCATTTTACTAACAATATTTATCAGCTTCCTCACTTGATGCTGGTTCATCGATATCTCATTGCCCCATACACAGAAAGGGTCGAAACGCGGATCTTTACCAATGACATATGTACCTAAAGCACCAAGTTAATATTAGAAGCTAAACAGCAATGGCACAATGATGTAGTACACCACTCTTTTATAATATGTCTATATACATCCGTATGTAGGAACGGAGGGAGTATCCTATAACATCCAATATACTCACATATTAGATGAATTAACATCTTATATTATGGGCCGAAGGAGTTTAGTTCATTCTTAAAATTATCTGCTCTTTGTATCCACGGGTTACGATTAGTTTGAGCTAGTTAGGGCTCAAATAGCCCTAAAGTATATCTAAACATGAGGGCTAGTTTGAGCTAGTTGCATCTATAACCCACCCAAAAAAACTAGTATCCAACCCAAGAGGTGCTAATTGGAGCTAGTTCTCCTAGTGCATTTATTGTCAATCTAACCCTGCCATCCAAACAACTCTTTGGATGGAGTTAGTTCGGGGTTAGTAATGAGATAGAAACTAACTCTAACCTCTAGCTAAGTTGAGTATCCAAACAGGGATGTGTTGTTGTTGTTGTTGTTGTTGTTGTTGCTGCTGCTCTTCTACATATATCTAGACATCATTAGAACATTAATGTAACACTCTTCCTTGTTGCTATGTAGCCTAAGATTGCATATTTAGACATTAAGTACAGTGCATGTTGCTATGTAGCCTCAGATATATTACATATGGCCCTAGTTAACCTAAGGAAAAATGGGTTGCAGATATATTCAGTTAAAAGTCCGATTCACCGATTAGTCCCTTATCGTGCCTGTCTATATGGTACCAGCTACGGATATCCCTGAGCAGTGGCAGATATAAGCCATGGGATGAAACTAACCTCGATGGAAAACAGCAGTCGTTCCCAAAATTGTCCTGTGTAGGTACATCAAGAAGCATGTTAAGCACAACAGGCTAAACATCAACCAAAATTACACATGGCAGACAAAATAATCTCCAAAAGATAGCTTCAGTGTGCAAGTTTAAGCACGCTAGTAAAGCAAAACAAGTGGAAAGGTGTGCTAACTGCAACAGGCCTAACATTTAACAACAAGCAAACATGGTCATTCAAACTGGTATTGTGCCGGTCTAAGTACACTAGTTATGGTTAAATAAAAATGGAAAGGCGTGTTAACTACAAGATGCAGCAAACAAATGTAGTCATTCATAGTGGTATTGTTGAAACTGGTACTGATGAAATTGAACTGCACAGTTCATACTTGCACATATAGAACATCACGTTGTGAATAACTGGAATAAACAAGGCATACTATGAACAACCAAAGATAGCATTTGAAACTGAACATATGCTAACTACAAACAACCGAACAATCAAAAAACTTTAAAAGAGGCATATTCTAGCTATAACAGGCTTAACAACAAGCAAATATATGCACTCCTATCAGTATGTTTAAAACTGGATTGATGAAATGTACTACACAGTAAATAATTGCACATATAGAGCATCACATTGTGAACAAATGAAATAAACAAATCATGGGTTTCCTCACTTGTCACAGATGGGCTCGTTCCCGTGGGAAGAGCACGGACCCTGGATGCGCTCCATGTTGTTGCAGATGGGCTCCTTCCCCTTGGAAGAGCACGGCTGTAGGGTAACCTCCCTGATGTCGCAGACGGGCGCTTTCCCCTTGGGAGAGCATATGGGCTCTTTCCCTTGAAAGAGACGGAGAGGGTGCCCTCCTCGTGGTCGCCATCGATGAGGTCTGACTTGGAAGCTGTGGATCCCAAGCCAGCGTCACAGAACGTGTCCTTCAGAAATGACAAAAGGGGCTCGATAGCGATGTAGAATGGCAAATTGTTGACAGCGAGCCAGAGGAGATCAGCGGCGGGGCCATGGATGAGATCGACGGCGGTTGAACCCGAGGGGTTGGGGGTGGGCCACTTAACCTGTGACACAGCCCGCCTCAGGGCGTCGCTGTCGATGACCTCGATGTCGTAGCCGGTGGACGAGACATGCCCGCATACTCTAGCCCGCTGCTTGAGTGCCTGTCGCCAGTAATGGTCATCAGCTTCCTCGGCGACGTCGGGCGAAGAGACCGCTATACACCTCTTTTGGGCGAGTCGCTTGAAGTATTATTATTTTTATGTCAATATTAAACTTTTATATTGAATCTTTCGGATCTGAACATTCATGACACAATAAAGAAAATTACATTGATAATTATGCTAGGTAGCATTCCACATCAAAAATTCTATTGACTCTAGTGCAAGGTATGACACGTTGACTCCAAGTCACAAACCGGATACATACTTATATTGAACGGTGGAGCTGTAAGTTGGTGCAGTTCTAAACAAAGTGTCGTGGCGGGGTCAACGTGTGAAGTGGAGTGCATAGCTGCTTCGGAAGCAGCAAATGAAGGAGTATGGATGAAGGAGTTCATATCCGATCTAGGTGTCATACCTAGTGCATCGGGTCCAATGAAAATCTTTTGTGACAATACTGGTGCAATTGCCTTGGCAAAGGAATCCATATTTCACAAGAGAACCAAGCACATCAAGAGACGCTTCAATTCCATCCATGATCAAGTCAAGGAGGAGACATAGAGATTTGCAAGATACATACGGATCTGAATGTTGCAGACCTGTTGACTAAGCCTCTCTCACGAGCAAAACATGATCAGCACCAAGACTCCATGGGTGTTAGAATCATTACTATGTAATCTAGATTATTGACTCTAGTGCAAGTGGGAGAATGAAGGAAATATGCCCTAGAGGCAATAATAAAGTTGTTATTTATATTTCCTTATATCATGATAAATGTTTCTTATTCATGCTAGAATTGTATTAACCGGAAACTTAGTACATGTGTGAATCACGGGTGCGCATCGGTCCTAAACAAACGGTTTAAAACCCCTTTCCGCGACGGCATTTGGAACCATCGCCAAGTGAGTGTGGGCGATAGGGGGTCCTTCCACACGACCCAGAAACCGTCGGGGATAAGGCCCCTACAGTACTCCTACTCGTTTCTGCTCGCATTGCCATCGCAGTCGGTATTCTGTGGTGCTACGTTTACGATGCGCGGCCCATCACAAACGGTTCACTATTATAGAACGTGTATGATGCGCGGCCCATCACAAACGTTTCACCGTTAAGAAGATTAACTAATCGTCGTACGAGTGTCAGACAAGATTACAAAACATCGGACCATCGTAACATCGTCGTACACGACAACTATCGCACACACTATTCTATGGTGCAACGTTTACGATTCATACTTCATCAGAAACAGTTCATGGTTGCGAATCGTGTATGATAAGGCAACTAACACAAACATTTAGTTTGCCCGCACCATTTGTGATATTGTCTAACATTGCACACACTTTGCAAATGGCAACTGTGTGCATGCTTGCACACGTTCCTTCTATGTGAACCGTCTCGGATTATGGTGCATATCGCAAACGTTTGTGTTTTACCAACCGTGTGTGTCATAACAACCTAGAGAGTGTAATTTCACCGTAATTTAATTGCTGCTTCTCCAAATTGTACCGGATTTGGATTTGAATTTGAATGTATGCTACAACTTTATTCATATCCATCAGGTTCAAACAACCAATGCATTATTCGATTCATAGGTACATATGTTCAAGAATTACATAAGAACCAAATAAAGAATGATGAACCACAGTTGTATACTTGTACTATTAAAGACGGTAAAGAAAGAGGCGAAATATATTCTGGTTGTTGAACAAGGTGAAGCGGAATGCCCATATTGTGCCCTTCTCCATGCAGAAGGCACACACGACTCTAGTCCAACCCCTTGCGATGGACGGCCGCCCATCCTTCATGGTCTTCATGAAAACATCTAGATAATCATCGTGTTCTGGTAGAAATACTTTGGCAACCACCAATCATGTAGTTTAAGAGGTAATCTTGAGTGAACTGCTTTGGCAACCACTGCAAAGGAATAAGCATACATTGTCATCTAACACAACTCATTATGGGCAGTAAAAAGAAGGCTGCAGAGTTCTTACTTACCATCCTGCAGTTCACTGTTGTCTTGGATAAAGTGTAAACAAATAGTTGAATTGCCATCTTTGGACCCATTTTACTAACAATATTTATCAACTTCCTCACTTGATGCTGGTTCATCGATATCTCATTGCCCCATACGCAGAAAGGGTCGAAACGTGGATCTTTACCAATGACATATGTACCTAAAGCACCAAGTTAATATTAGAAGCTAAACAGCAATGGCACAATGATGTAGTACACCACTCTTTTATAATATGTCTATATACATCCGTATGTAGGAACGGAGGGAGTATCCTATAACATCCAATATACTCACATATTAGATGAATTAACATCTTATATTATGGGCCAGAAGGAGTTTAGTTCGTTCTTAAAAATTATCTGCTGCTGTATCCACGGGTTACAGTTAGTTTGAGCTAGTTCGGGCTCAAATAGCCCTAAAGTATATCTAAACATGAGGGCTAGTTTGAGCTAGTTGCATCTATAACCCACCCAAAAAAACTAGTATCCAACCCAAGAGGTGCTAATTGGAGCTAGTTCTCCTAGTGCATTTATTGTCAATCTAACCCTGCCATCCAAACAACTCTTTGGATGGAGTTAGTTCGGGGTTAGTAATGAGATAGAAACTAACTCTAACCTCTAGCTAAGTTGAGTATCCAAACAGGGATGTGTTGTTGTTGTTGTTGTTGTTGTTGCTGCTGCTGCTCTTCTACATATATCTAGACATCATTAGAACATTAATGTAACACTCTTCCTTGTTGCTATGTAGCCTAAGATTGCATATTTAGACATTAAGTACAGTGCATGTTGCTATGTAGCCTCAGATATATTACATATGGCCCTAGTTAACCTAAGGAAAAATGGGTTGCAGATATATTCAGTTAAAAGTCCGATTCACCGATTAGTCCCTTATCAGCGGCCGGCCTATATGGTACCAGCTACGGATATCCTGAACAGTGAGCAGATATAAGCCATGGGATGAAACTAACCTCGATGGAAAACAGCAGTCGTTCCCAAAATTGTCCTGTGTAGGTACATCAAGAAGCATGTTAAGCACAACAGGCTAAACATCAACCAAAATTACACATGGCAGACAAAATAATCTCCAAAAGATAGCTTCAGTGTGCAAGTTTAAGCACGCTAGTAAAGCAAAACAAGTGGAAAGGTGTGCTAACTGCAACAGGCCTAACATTTAACAACAAGCAAACATGGTCATTCAAACTGGTATTGTGCCGGTCTAAGTACACTAGTTATGGTTAAATAAAAATGGAAAGGCGTGTTAACTACAAGATGCAGCAAACAAATGTAGTCATTCATAGTGGTATTTTGAAACTGCATCGATGAAATTGAACCGCACAGTTCATACTTGCACATATAGAACATCACGTTGTGAATAAGCTGGAATAAACAAGGCATACTATGAACAACCAAAGATAGCATTTGAAACTGAACATATGCTAACTACAAACAACCGAACAATCAAAAAACTTTAAAAGAGGCATATTCTAGCTATAACAGGCTTAACAACAAGCAAATATATGCACTCCTATCGGTATGTTTAAAACTGGATTGATGAAATGTACTACACAGTAAATAATTGCACATATAGAGCATCACATTGTGAACAAATGAAATAAACAAATCATGGGTTTCCTCACTTGTCACAGATGGGCTCGTTCCTGTGGGAAGAGCACGGACCCTGGATGCGCTCCATGTTGTCGCAGATGGGCTCCTTCCCCTTCGAAGAGCACGGCTGTAGGGTAACCTCCCTGATGTCGCAGACGGGCGCTTTCCCCTTGGGAGAGCATATGGGCTCTTTCCCTTGAAAGAGACGGAGAGGGTGCCCTCCTCGTGGTCGCCATCGATGAGGTCTGACTTGGAAGCTGTGGATCCCAAGCCGCCGCAGAACGTGTCCTTCGAAATGACAAAAGGGCTCGATAGCGATGTAGAATGGCAAATTGTTGACAGCGAGCCAGAGGAGATCAGCGGCGGGGCCATGGATGAGATAGACGGCGGTTGAACCCGAGGGGTTGGGGGTGGGCCACTTAACCTGTGACACAGCCCGCCTCAGGGCATCATTGTCGATGACCTCGATGTCGAGGCCGTGGACGAGACATGCCCGCATACTCTAGCCCGCTGCTTGAGTGCCTGCCGCCAGTAATGGTCATCAGCTTCCTCGGCGACGTCGGGCGAAGAGACCGCTATACACCTCTTTTGGGCGAGTCGCTTGAAGTATTATTATTTTTATGTCAATATTAAACTTTTATATTGAATCTTTCGGATCTGAACATTCATGACACAATAAAGAAAATTACATTGAGAATTATGCTAGGTAGCATTCCACATCAAAAATTCTATTTTTATCATTTACCTGCTCGAGGACGAGCATGAATTAAGCTTGGGGATGCTTGATACGTCTCCAACGTATCTATAATTTTTATTGTTCCATGCTATTATATTATCTGTTTTGGATGTTTAATGGGCTTTATTATGCACTTTTATATTATTTTTGGGACTAACCTACTAACCAAAGGCCCAGTGCAAATTGTTGTTTTTTTCCTATTTCAGTGTTTCGCAGAAAAGGAATATCAAATGGAATCCAAACGTAATGAAACCTTCGGGAGAGTAATTTTTGGAACAAACACAATCCAGGAGAATTGGAGTGGACGTCAAGGAAGCAGCGAGGAAGCCACGAGGCAGGGAGGCGCGCCCCAGGGGGGTGGGCACGCCCCCCACCCTCGTGGGCCCCTCGCGGCTCCACCGACCTACTTATTTCGCCTATATATACTCATATACCCCGAAAACATCCGAGAGCACCACGAAACCCTATTTCCACCGCCGCAACCTTCTGTACCCTTGAGTTCCCATCTTGGGGCCTTTTCCGGCGCTCCGCCGGAGGGGAAATCGATCACGGAGGGCTTCTACATCAACACCATAGCCTCTCCGATGATGTGTGAGTAGTTTACCACAGACCTTCGGGTCCATAGTTATTAGCTAGATGGCTTCTTCTCTCTCTTTGGATCTCAATACAAAGTTCTCCTCGATTCTCTTGGAGATCTATTCAATGTAATTCTTTTTGCAGTGTGTTTGTCGAGATCCGATGAATTGTGGGTTTATGATCAATATGATCTATGAACAATATTTGATTCTTCTCTGAGTTCTTATATGCATGATTTGATAACTTTGCAAGTCTCTTCGAATTATCAGTTTGGTTTGGCCTACTAGATTGATCTTTCTTGCAATGGGAGAGTGCTTAGCTTTGGGTTCAATCTTGCGGTGTCCTTTCCCAGTGACAGTAGGGGCAGCAAGGCACGTATTGTATTGTTGCCATCGAGGATAAAAAAATGGGGTTTATATCATATTGCTTGAGTTTATCCCTCTACATCATGTCATCTTGCCTAATGCGTTACTCTGTTCTTATGAACTTAATACTCTAGATGCATGCTGGACAGCGGTTGATGTGTGGAGTAATAGTAGCAGATGCAGAATCGTTTCGGTCTAGTTGTCGCGGACGTGATGCCTATATACATGATCATGCCTAGATATTCTCATAACTATGTGCTTTTCTATCAATTGCTCGACAGTAATTTGTTCACCCACCGTAGATTATGCTATCTTGAGAGAAGCCACTACTGAAACCTATGGCCCCGGGGTCTATCTTCCATCATATTTTTTTCCTATCAATTTGCTATTTCTGCTGCCGTTTATTTTGCAATCTTTACTTTCCAATCTATATCATAAAAATACCAAAAATATTTATCTTATTATCTCTATCAGATCTCACTTTTGCAAGTGGCCGTGAAGGGATTGACAACCCCTTTATCGCGTTGGTTGCAAGGTTCTTATTTCTTTGTGCAGGTACAAGGCGACTTGCGTGTAACCTCCTACTGGATTGATACCTTGGTTCTCAAAAACTGAGGGAAATACTTACGCTACTTTGCTGCATCACCCTTTCCTCTTCAAGGGAAAACCAACGCATGCTACAGAGGTAGTAAGAAGGATTTCTGGCGCCGTTGTCGGGGAGGTTTACACCAAGTCAAGTCAAGAGTTGATCACCCAGCAACTAGCTGATTTCTGGCGCCGTTGCCGGGGAGATTTATGCTCAAGTCAAGACATACCAAGTACCCATCACAAACTCTTATCCCTCGCATTACATTATTTGCCATTTGCCTCTCATTTTCCTCTCCCGCACTTCACCTTTGCATTTTCTTTGCCTTCTACCCGTATGTCTTTTTGCTTGTGTTTCCATGTGCCTTCTATTTGCTTGCATCTTTGCTTGCTAAAAATCTATTGATATGGATCCACTTAAAGTGTTCTAGTTGGATCATCTTCGATCCTTATGCGCTCGTGCTGAAACCCCAACTAGCCTAGTTGATGGGAAATCTTTAGACAAGCATGCTCATTTTGTGCGTCATCGTTTGTCTGAAAAGGGGAAGCTCTTATGGTATCAAATAAATAGTTTGCTTTGCTATGCTTGGAATCATTGTGAAATTTATGATTTTACTTGTTGCTCTAAGAACCCTAAAAACACCTTCCCTACCTATGTGAGTTTAATGATAATGAAAACTTATATTCTTATGGAAAGGGTGTTTATAGTTACTATGATATCGAACAAATTGAAGAATTTGTTGTTTTTAAGGGTGCTCATGAAGTTGCTTCTTTGATTGAAAAGTATGATATTACTCTCTACAAAGCTGAAAATTCCGACATACTTAAATATTGCTATGACAACTATGCTCATAATGCCTATGTTAAGGAATTTATTGAGAGAATGACTGCTGCTTTGGAAGAAAATAATGATATGCACGAATTTATAGATAATTATGATTCCGATGATTTGATTGAAATATCCCTTGATGAACATGATGCTTGCTATTCTTATGGCCATGATGCCAATATTTACGGAGATGAATTTGCTATGGTTCCTTATGTTCCTTGAATCAAAAGCATGATTGCAAATATTTTACTATAAATTATCTTGATGTCAATTGTGCTAATCATATGCAAAACCCTAAGCTTGGGGATGCTAATTTTGCTATGTCTACTATTTGTTGCAATGATCATGATTGGGGTGATTCTTCTTATGATCTTGAAAGTTTATTTAAGCCCCATGACGAATATGAGATTGATAATAGTATTTGCAATAATATTGAAAGTGGGTTTGGAAGAGTGTCAACTTTAGATCCACATATTTGGAGAATGTTCAATCTTATGAAGTTTTTGATAAAAGTGGGTTTGGAGAGGTCATGACTTTAGTTAATGTTAATCCCACTATTTTGGAAGAGTGTCAACTTTGCATACATGTGGATCGTGTTAAGAATATGTTTTTGATAGATATTTTGTTGAATTTTCTTATGATACCACATGTAATTATTACGAGAGAGGAAAATATGGTTGTAGAAAATTTCATGTTACAAAATTACCTCTCGTCATGTTTAGATTGCTATTGTTTCTTTCCACTTCCTTGCATATTCTAGTTTTGCTTGCTATGATAATTTGTTTGCCTATAAGATGCCTATGCATAGGAAGTACGTTAGAGTTATATGTGTTTGTCATGTGTTTCATGATGCTCTCTTTGCGCTTCAATTCTTGTCTTTCATGTGAGCATCATCGAAATCTCAATGCCTAGCTAGGGCGTTAAACGATAGCGCTTGTTGGGAGGAAACCCAATTTTATTTTTGTTCCTTGTTTTTTGTTCCTGTTTAGTAATAAATAATACATATAGCCTCTGTTTAGATGTGGTTTTATGTTTTAATTAGTGTTTGTGCCAAGTTAAACCTATAGGATCTTCTTGGATAACAATTATTTGATCTTGCTGAAAAAGACAGAAACTTTCTGCTCACGAAAACAATTGTTAAAAATCACCAGAAAGTGATAAAATACTGATTCCAATTCAGTAGATCGACAATCAAATTATCTAGGTCGTCCTATTTTGGTAGATTTTTCTTAGTTATATAAGTTTGCGTTTGATACAGATTACTACAGACTGTTCTGTTTTTGACAGATTCTGTTTTTCGTGTGTTGATTGCTTATTTTGATGAATCTATGGCTAGTATCGAGGGGTATGAACCATAGAGAAGTTGGAATAGAGTATGTTTAACACCAATATAAATAAATAATGAGTTCATTACAGTACCTTAAAGTGGTGATTTGTTTTCTTATACTAACGGAGCTCATGAGATTTTCTGTTGAGTTTTGTGTTGTGAAGTTTTCAAGTTTTGGGTAAAGATTTGATGGATTATGGGATAAGGAGTGGCAAGATCCTAATATTGGGGATTCCCAAGGCACACCAAGGTAAAATTCAAGGAAAACCAAAAGCCTAAGCTTGGGGATGCCCCAGAAGGCATCCCCTCTTTCGTCTTCGTCTATCGGTAACTTTACTTGAGGCTATATTTTTATTCACCACATGATATGTGTTTTGCTTGGAGCGTCTTATATGATTTGAGTCTTTGCTTTTTAGTTTACCATAATCATACTTTCTGTACACACCTTTTGGGAGAGACACACATGAATTCGGAATTTATTAGAATACTCTTTGTGCTTCACTTATATCTTTTGAGCTAGATAATTTTGCTCTAGTGCTTCACTTATATCTTTTAGAGCACGGTGGTGGTTTTATTTTATAGAAATTATTGATATCTCATGCTTCACTTATACTATTTTGAGAGTCCTATAGAACAGCATGGTAATTTGCTTTTGCTATAAAATTAGTCCTAATATGATGAACATCCAAGATAGGTATAATAAGAACTATCATATAAAGTGCATCGAATACTATGAGAAGTTTGATACTTTATAATTATTTTGAGATATGAAGATGGTGATATTAGAGTCATGCTAGTTGAGTAGTTGTGAATTTGAGAAATACTTGTTCTATAGTTTGTGATTCCCGTAGCATGCACGCATGGTGAATCGTTATGTGATGAAGTCGGAGCATAATTTATTTATTGATTGTCTTCCTTATGAGTGGCGGTTGGGGACGAGCGATGGTATTTTCCTACCAATCTATCCCCCTAGGAGCATGGCGTAGTACTTCGTTTCGATAACTAACAGATTTTTGCAATAAGTATATGAGT
Source organism: Aegilops longissima (assembly GCA_021605205.1). Classification (NCBI taxonomy): domain Eukaryota; kingdom Viridiplantae; phylum Streptophyta; class Magnoliopsida; order Poales; family Poaceae; genus Aegilops; species Aegilops longissima. The sequence continues at coordinate 514,655,242 of CM038678.1, read as the reverse complement.
TATTTATGACTAATGTTGAGTCCATGGATTATACGCACTCTCACCCTTCTACCATTGCTAGCCTCTCTAATACCGCGCACCTTTCGCCGGTATCATACACCCACCATATACCTTCCTCAAAACAGCCACCATACCTACCTATTATGGCATTTCCATAGCCATTCCGAGATATATTGCCATGCAACTTACCACCATTCAGTTTGTTATGACATGTTTCATCATTGTCATATTGCTTTGCATGATCATGTAGTTGACATCGTATTTGTGGCAAAGCCACCTTTATAATTCTTTCATACATGTCACTCATGATTCATTGCATATCCCGGTACATCGCTGGAGGCATTCACAGAGAGTCATATTTTGTTCTAAGTATTGAGTTGTAAGTAAATAAAAGTGTGATGATCATCATTATTAGAGCATTGTCCAATGTGAGGAAAGGATGATGGAGACTGTGATTCCCCCACAAGTCGGGATGAGACTCCGGAGGAAAAGAAAAAAAAGAAAAAACATCAGAGAAAAAGAGAGAAGGGACAATGTTACTATCCTTTTACCACACTTGTGCTTCAAAGTAGCACCATGATATTCATGATAGAGAGTCTCCTATGTTGTCACTTTCATATACTAGTGGGAAATTTACATTATGGAACTTGGCTTGTATATTCCAATGATGGGCTTCCTCAAAAATGTCATAGGTCTTCGTGAGCAAGCGAGTTGGATGCACACCCACTTAGTTTCTTTTGTTGAGCTTTCATACACTTATAGCACTAGTGCATCCGTTGCATGACAATCCCTATTCACTCACATTGATATCTATTAGTGGACATCTCCATAGCCCGTCTATATGCCTAGTTGATGTGAGACTATCTTCTCCTTTTTGTCTTCTCCACAACCACCTTTCTATTCCACATATAGTGCTATGTCCATGGCTCACGCTCATGTATTGCATGAAGATCAAAAAAGTTTGAGAATATAAAAAGTATGAAACAATTGCTTGGCTTGTCATCGGGGTTGTGCATGATTTAAATATTTTGTGTGGTGAAGATAGAGCATAGCCAGACTATATGATTTTGTAGGGATAACTTTCTTTGGCCATGTTATTTTGAGAAGACATGATTGCTTTGTTAGTATGCTTGAAGTATTATTATTTTTATGTCAATATTAAACTTTTATCTTGAATCTTTCGGATCTGAACATTCATGCCACAATAAAGAAAATTACATTCAGAATTATGCTAGGTAGCATTCCACATCAAAAATTCTGTTTTTATCATTTACCTACTCGAGGACGAGCAGGAATTAAGCTTGGCGATGCTTGATACGTCTCCAACGTATCTATAATTTTTTATTGTTCCATGCTATTATATTATCTGTTTTGGATGTTTAATGGGCTTTATTATGCACTTTTATATTATTTTAGGGACTAACCTACTAACCAAAGGCCCAGTGCAAATTGCTGTTTTTTTGCCTACTTCAGTGTTTCCCAGAAAAGGAATATCAAACGGAATCCAAACGGAATGAAACCTTCGGGAGAGTTATTTTTGGAACAAACGCAATCCGGGAGAATTGGAGTGGACGTCAAGGAAGCAGCGAGGAAGCCACGAGGCAGGGAGGCGCGCCCCAGGGGGGTGGGCGCGCCCCCCACCCCCGTGGGCCCCTCGCAGCCCCACCGACCTACTTCTTTCGCCTATATATACTCATATACCCCGAAAACATCCAAGAGCACCACGAAACCGTATTTCCACCGCCGCAACCTTCTGTACCCATGAGATCCCATCTTGGGGCCTTTTCCAGCGCTCCACCGGAGGGGGAATCGATCACGGAAGGCTTCTACATCAACACCATAGCCTCTCCGATGATGTGTGAGTAGTTTACCACAGACCTTCGGGTCCATAGTTATTAGCTAGATGGCTTCTTCTCTATCTTTGGATCTCAATACAAAGTTCTCCTCGATTCTCTTGGAGATCTATTCGATGTAATTATTTTTGCGGTGTGTTTGTCGAGATCCTGAAAGTGCTAGTTATTGACTAGAGGGGGGGGGGGTGAATAGGCGATTTTTATAAAAGTCTTCAAAACATGAAAGTTTCGAAGACAAACATGAAAACTGGACCTATAAACATGCAGCGGAAGATGAACTACACTAGACAGGCCATAGTCAAACTAGTATGAAGCTAAAGCATGATGACTGATAGCAGCTATGTAGTAGGATCAGGATGGAAGATAGTATGAAGCCAATCAGAACATGTAGTCACACAGTGAAGTCAAACAGGCATAGCAATCAGGCAATGACTTCACAAAGAGGAACTGTAAGTAAGGAGAGTAAGAGATAGAACCAGTGCGTTGTGAAGACAAGGATTTGTTCGACCAGTTCGATTCTTTGTGACAACTGTGACGTCAGTTAGGGAGTCTGAGATTGAACTCGAAGACCGTGTCTTCACCTTATTCCCTTGAGCTAAGGACACACAGTCCTCGCCCAATCACTCTGGTAAGTCTTCAAGGTAGACTTCCAAACCTTCACAGACTTCGTTCCTTTGGCAATCCACAATTACTCTTGGATGCTCGAGCGCGACGCCTAACCGGGTGGAGGATTCACAGTCCTCAAGTGTAACAAGTCTTGGATCACGCGATGAAAGACTTGATGATGCCTAACACTCTTTGGCTCGGGTGTTTGGGCTTTGTCCTCACAAGGATTTCTCTCTCAAAAGCTTGGAGGTGGGTTGCTCTCAAACAACAAAAGCCCCGTGCACTAACTCTGAGCAGCCACCAATTTATGGTGTAGGGGGTGGGCTATTTATAGCCACTAGGCAACCCGACCTGATTTGTCCGAAATGACCCTGGGTCACTAAGGAACCGACACGTGTCACAACGGTCGATTTCAAACACATGACACTTGACTTGGGCTACAAGTAAAGCTGAATTATCCGACTCTGGATAAGATTTGCTCTCATTGTCTTCGTCGAAGACATAGGATTTAGTTGAGCATCACTTGATCACTCGACTTTGTTCACGTGGACCCCACTTAACAAGGCGGTGGTTCCTATGACTCAACAAAGAAGAAAAGAAACAACGAAACTACTAAGTCTTCGCGCTCCATAGTCTTCACTCAATGTCTTGTTCTGTCATAGACTTCAATGTGAATATCTTCACGTACCACCATTATCTTCAATGTCTTCATACATTTTTAGGGGTCATCTCCGGTAGGTAAACCGAATCAAGGAGGGACTACTACCTGTGTTATCCTGCAATTCTCACAAACACATTAGTCCCTCAACCACGTTTGTCGTCAATACTCCAAAACCAAACTAGGGGTGGCACTAGATGCACTTACAATCTCCCCCTTTTTGGTGATTGATAACAAACTGGTTGAAGTTTTCAACGGGGATATAAGTATGTGAAATTGTAAAGGATGAGGTATTGTCTTCGTAAGTAGCAAAAGGCTCCCCCTGAACATGTGCATATAAATAATTTGCTTTTGGAATGCAAATGCACATGGCAGGTTCTACTTGTGGAGATCCTCTCAACTTATGAAGACAATTCATCATGCATGATCCGATGTAACGAAGATAATGACATGCATAATGAAAAATGGACATCTGCAAAATGATTTAAGTGCGGAAGTTATCGTCGCACATGCGGAATTTATCATCGCATCACAAAATAGCAAATAAGTAGCAGACGACCATCGAGTTTAAGTGTTACAACTCAGAGAACCAAATGTATCAAGAGAAAGAGTTGTAAACACTAGGCAAAATACAAAGCAACCGCCCATATGAACCCGCTTGAAGACTATCAACTCATAGCTTCTCCCCCTTTTGTCAGTAAGGACCAAAAAGGGTTGAAGACATTGAGCCTCTACTCGTCCCCAGAAGGAGTAGGAGATGATGCAGGGTTCGTGTCGAGGTTTGGCGGTGCAGACGAACTTGGAGCAATGTCGATACGTGTTGGAGGTGGTGAAGTAGCATCATCTTGATCATCGATCACACGAGCATTCACAGTTGCAGCAGAAGAGGAGTACTCTGAGTCTTCAAGAGATGGAGTGCGCTGCAGAACAGCATTTCTGGGTGGAGTGGAATCAAACTTGAATCTTTCTGAGAAGCCATCGTCCTGAAGATCTTCCTCAACACACATAAGCGTCAGCCCTTTCCATGTGCGTCGACAGGTTTCATGCGTGACAAAGGCATTCTTGGTTGCAAGGTTGCGAATGCGATTGACGTCAGTCATGATGCTCTGCATCTGGCGCTTGAGCCAATCATGATGCCTATCCTGTTTCTGATGCAGGCCAACGAGAAGCTCTCGGTCATTGAGAACACGAGATCGCCTTCGAGGCCTTTGAGCAATTGTGCTGTTGGTGGCTTCGGTTGGGGCACGGTGAGGTGCACATGTAGTACCAGCCAACGGATAGACTCGAGTGGCAGCCAACACACCTTCAATGGCTGAGTGAAGCTCTGACGATCCGCATTATGATGATAGAGTGGCTCCTTGTCAGGCTTTAGATAGATGGCTTCAACCGACAAATCGACATCTGGCAAGAAGACAATGTGGTTGCGCGCAGATGGCTGATACTTGAAAGCAGTGTGAAGCTTGATCAGACGCATGATCCATGGAGCATAGAACTTCAAGCCAAAAATGCCAGATCCTGATGCAGCAAGTTGGCGGATGAAGAAATCTTGTGCATTGAAGCATTTGCCATGAAGAATATGGAAGACCAATGTCTTCATTGCACCTTCTAGCTTAGCCTTTGGAGAATGTCCTTTGATGGGCGGAGAGTTAAGCCTTATGATGTGATAGATTGTGCGTGGCGATACTCAAGGTCTTCAACAAAGAACTCCGTAGGATATTCGCATCCGGAGGCAAATGGCTTCATCATGCTGAGCATCTGGCTCATGTCGGGTTCTTGCTTGTGAAAGATGCTTTCCAAAGCTGCAGTGTGAAGCTGACAACCAGGCTCATAGAGATCCCCTGGAGTGGGCAGGCCAGTAAGCTCAATGACATCAAATGCTTTGGCTTCATGATGGACATTTCCTGTCATCCACTCAAGTATCCAAGTCTTAGGATCCCTGTAGTAGCCTCTGATATGAAGAGTGGCGTAGAATTGAAGGAGCAACTCTTCATTCCAGTGCTCCTTATCAGTGAAAAAGTGCAGCAAACCAGCCTCTCTGAAGCAATCGAGAGCTTCTTCTAAGCAGGGCATGCCAGCTATGGCTTCAGTACCAAGGCGCGTATGTGGAAATATGCGGCCTTGGTTGTACATAATGCATGAATAATAGCTGCGCTGCTGATAACTCCAGAACCGATCAGATGAAATCTTGAGCCTGGTGTAGGGATTCTTTGCACTATCGAAGAAGGTGTTGTGTGCAATGAAGCCGTTGACATTGAAAGCTCCTGGTGAAGTGGCAGTACCTAGAAATCTGGGCAGTCTTGGCTTTGGCTTCTGAACCTGAGGCCTGTGCTCGACATGGTAATCAAACTGAGGACCAGCAGTAGATGGAGGAATCAGAATAGGCCATCTGACAGTGAAAAGATGGCCATAGTTGTATGCTTGCTTGATAGTATGTGGCCTTGGAGGCGGAACAGGAGGAGTGGCATTAACTTCAGGCTGCAGATTTGTGACAGGTGCGGCATTGACTTCACTTGCATCATGGGCTTCATTGGCTTCATTGGCCCATTGCATTGCCAACGTAGGCTCCACATTGGCTTCGGCCATGACAACGTCATTGGCTTCAGGAATGTCATTTGTGGCAGCCTCAGGGTTCTCACCCTCCACTTGAGTAGCTGGAGGTTCTGGCATAGATTGGTTCTCTTCATGTACTTCTTCTTGAGTTGCGGGGGGAGTAGCAACATGCTCTTCTTCTTGTGTTGCTCCGGCTGATGCAGCTGGAGGGTCTTCAGCAGCAATGGCTTCAGACACAGGGACCGTCACAGAAGGATTGTCTTCAGGAAACACTTGACGTGCCACTGAACTTGACAAGTTTGAGCCCTCTTCTGTGATGGTGGTCATGGAGACTGATGGCCTCAGGCCTTTGCGAAGCCGTTGAAATACGGGCGACGCCTTTGGTGATGGTGATGTATCCATGTAGTTGTCATCATTGGACATGGGGTTGATGACTGGCACAGATGACGGCTGGGGTGTACTTGGTGAGTCTTGATGTGGGGTAGCTTGCTGGGGGCGATCAGCCCACGATGCATCTTGTGAGATTGGCGTCAAAGGACGACCAATACTAATAAGCTCACTGTTCGTTCGAACAGGCGATGATACCGTTGGGCGCTCAAGTTGAGGAAAAACTACATCATCTTGAACGATGTCTTCAGTCGCGATGGGGTTGTATTTGGAACTTCTTGAGCTTCAGGAGCCTCTGTGGAAGCAGGCTCATGAACAATCATCCGACGCTCTTGGTTTGCAGATGGAGGGGGAAGAAAAGCAAGGGGTTCAACAACAAGGGGCTCTGTGGAAGCAGCCCGATCTCTTCTCTTGGTTTTTCTCTTCTTAGGGGGTGGTTCTTCATCAGTGGTGTGCTTGGTTTTCCTCTTCCTGGCTTCGGCTTCAGCTGCCTTGGTTTTCTTCTGCTTAGAAGCCACGGAAGGAGCCTTTGGCTTCGAGCCGCGCATGCTGGCAGGGAAGACAATGCGAGGTTCTTCCTGCCGTGGTGCTTCAGTGTTGGCTTCAGATGACTTCTTTTTCTTGGCAGCCATTGAGGGTTGATTCAGCGCCCCGATTCAATCGTACACTAATCATGCACGCAAATGTATGCGATCAAGATCGAGACTCACGGAAGATATCACAACACAACTCTAAAACATAAATAAGTCATACAAGCATCATAATACAAGCCGGGGGCCTCGAGGGCTCGAATACAAGTGCTCGATCATAGGCGAGTCAGCGGAAGCAACAATATCTGAGTACGACATAAGTTTAACAAGTTTGCCTTAAGAAGGCTAGCACAAAGCGGGATACAGATCGAAGAGGCGCATGCCTCCGACTGAGATCCTCCTAACTACTCACGGTCGCGTCGGCAGCAGACGTAGTAGTAGGCACCTCCGATGTAGTAGGAGTCATCGTCGGCGGTGGCGTCGGCTCCGTGGCTCCATCATCCGTCGCAGCAATCGGGTAAAGAAAGGGGAAAAGGGGAACAAGGCAACCGTGAGTACTCATCCAAAGTACTGCAAGCAAGGAGCTACACTACATATGCATGGATATATGTGTAAAGGGTCATATCGGTGGACTGAATCGCAGAATGCCGAATAAGAGGGGATAGCTAATCCCGTCAAGACTACGCTCGCAGCCTCCGTCTTGCAACATGTAGAAGAGAGTAGTGAAGTCCTCCAAGTAGCATCGCATAGCATAATCCTACCCGCGATCCTCCTCGTAACCACGAGAGAGCGACCACCGGGTTGTATCGACACTTGGAAGGGTGTGTTTTATTAAGTATCCGGTTCTAGTTGTCATAAGGTCAAGGTACAACTCCAAGTCGTCCTGTTACCGAAGATCACAGCTATTAGAATAGATTAACTTCCCTGCAGGGGTGCACCACATAACCCAACACGCTTGATCCCATTTGGCGGACACACTTTCTGGGTCATGCCCGGCCGCGGAAGATCAACACGTCGCAGCCCCACCTAGGCACAACAGAGGCCAGACGCCGGTCTAAACCTAAGCGCCGCAGTGCAGGCCCATCGCCTTAGCACACCTGCATGTTGCGTCTGTGACGGAAGTAGAACTAGCCCCTTAATACAAGAGCAGGCCTACGTTCCAATCCGGTAGCGCTTTCGATCGCCGACGTCACGAAGTGCCGGGTGATACCACGACGCCAGAGTGCCCATATCTTTCCCGTGAGTTGGTTAGTGCGTATAGACCAAATGGCCGACTCGGATCAAATACCAAGATCTCATTAAGCGTGTTAAGTATCCATGAACGCCGAGCAGGCCAGGCCCACCTCTCTCCTAAGCGGTCTCAACCTGCCTGTCGCTCCGCCTCAAAGATCCACTCATGGGTGCTCCACAAGCCGACCCGACTTTAGTCACCACATGTATCATGTATAAAGTATATAGTATATACCCGTGATCACCTCCCGAGTGATCACGGCCCGATAATATAGCATGGCAGACGGACAAGAGTGTAGGGCCCTTGATGGAACACTAGCATCCTATACTAAGCGAGAGGATAGCGGTAAAGGTAACAACAATAGTAGCAAGGACGGGCTATGCAGCAATATAGGATTAATCGAAAGCGAGAAGATGCTACACTACTCTAATGCAAGCAGTATAGAGAAGAGTAGGCGATATCTGGTGATCAAAGGGGGGGCTTGCCTGGTTGCTCTGGCAAGAGAGAGGGGTCGTCAACTCCGTAGTCGAACTGGGCAGCAGCAGCGTCGGTCTCGTAGTCTACCAGAGAGAAGAGGGGGAAGAAACAATGAATACCATGCAAACATATGCATATCGATGCATGACATGACAAGTAACTATGCTAGGGGTTCCCTAACGCGGTATGAGGTGATACCGGTGAAGGGGGGAAGCATCCGGGAAAGTATTCCCGGTGTTTCACGTTTTCGGGCAGAGGTGCCGGAGGGGGAAAATTGCGAGTTCGATAGGTTAGGGGGGTGTGGCGGACGGACGGTTTGTGTATCCGGAATCGTCTCGTCGTTCTGAGCAACTTTCATGTAGAAAGTATTTCCATCTGGGCTACGGTTTATCTTATATGATTTTCTAAAGTTTTAAAACATTTTTAGAATTTATTTAATTAATTTAATTCAACCTTATCCGGAACAGTGCATGGCGTCGGCATGACGCGTCGTGATCAACAGATGGTCAAACCGACGGTGGGTCCCACATGTCATAGGCTGAAGACTAACAATTTGTTAACATTTAATTAGCAGGTTAATTAGAGTTAATTAGTTAACTAAACTAGATTAATTAATTAATTTTATTATTTAATTTTTAAATCCTTTTTTTGTTTTGGGCGTGGGGCCCCAACGTCATAGGCCCATCTGAGCCTAGCGGATCAAAGTAGCAATGGGCGGGCGCCCGACAGGAGCGACAGGCGTCTGGGCGGGCGAACCTGTTGGCCCGAGCCTTGCCAGGCGGAGGAGAGCGTCGGCCGCAATTGGGGGAGGTAGCGGGCGACAGGGGGAGCGGAGGCAGAGGCTGGGCGGCAACAACAGGAGGCGGCCACGGCGTTAAGCAGCGGCGGTGGCGGCGACGGCGCTGCTGACATGCTCGGGCGTGCGGGAGGGAAGGCGGGGCCGCAAGCTCGGGCGGCAGTGGGCTCGGGTACCACCGTGGGGTGCGACGAAGCTAGGCAAAGGCGCGCACGAGCGAGGCGACAACAGCAGGAGCAATACCGACGAGGGGCGCGGCCCGGACCAAGCCTCGGTCATGGCGGCAGGAACTCGGGGGTGGGGCTCATACGACAACAAATCCGAGGGGGAAAAGGGGGGAATGGGTGCGGCTCACCGAGGGGAAGGCGATGGCGAGCTCGGGGTGGTTCGGGGAGGACCTGAGGTAGCAGATCGACGAGGCGGAGCAAACGTCCATGGTCGAAGAGGAAGGGTCGATGGCGGCGGCTCCAGGGGGCTCCAGCTAGATCCGGTTGCCGTCTGAAACGGCGACGAAGGGCCCGTCTCTGAGGAAGCTTCGGCGCCTTGGGAGGCTCCGGTGCACGGCATCGACATCGACGTCGACGCGGCTACGACAGCTCGGATGTGAGCTCCGGATCGGGAGAGCGAGTGAGCGAGGGGGAGAAAGGGATTAGCGATCTAGGGTTGACAGAGGGGCCGCGGGGCATTCTTATCCAGTGCAGAGAGACGACGGGGAGGCGCGGGATGGCCGCCCCGTGGCTATCCGGCCATGGACGATGCTCCTGCGTCCACGGGGTGCCTGGTGAACAGAGAGCAAGGGGGTGACCGGGGATGGGCTGGGCCTGCACTATGGCCACTAGGGCCCGGTGCAGCAGTAGCAGTTCCTCTACCTCTTTTCCTTTTCTAAAACTTTTCTGTTTTCTGCTTTTTTTCTTATTTTCTCTTCTATTTTATTTATTTTAGTTAGCAAAACATTTTTACAAAAATATAACCCCTACTCCTAAATTAGCATAATAACATAGGATACCTACTCCAAAAAGTTTGGTGATTATATAAACTAGATTAACATTTGTTTAGTATTTAAACACACTTAAATAATTGTTTGGCTCTTTGTTTTACTTACTATAGTGCATTTAAATACTTTACAAAAGTGTGGTTTCTTCACCAATATTTAATACGGATTATGTGGCTCTCCGAACATTTTAGTTTTCATATTTGAAAACTTTTATTGTTTGCTTAATTTTGAATTTGAATTGAACCGTTTTTGAACTAACGCGAGATTAGCAGTGATGTCGAGGTGACATGGCATCATTAGCAGAGGTTCACTGTAGCTTAATTATCCAAGGCGTCACAATTCTCCTCCACTACAAGAAATCTCGCCCGAGATTTAAGAAGTAGAGAAGGAGGGAGGTCTAATTACTGAAATTCTAACAGATCTCCTCGGTCTTGGTTTCTCTTCTCGAAGTGGTCGATCCATTATATTGATGTCTTCATTTTTCTGCTTCAAGTCATCAAGATGAAGTCGGCATCCTTTCTTCGGGGGTTCCATCGTACTTACGAATAGGTAACGGGGCAGATCGACAACGACAGAATGCTATAAGGGTAATAATCTGGGATTAACCCATGAAGGAGCATATGAGTACCTCTCGAGTTTGAAGAAATAAAACACATCGAGAGTAAAGTTCGAAGGTACAATAAGAAGTTTCAAGCATCCAGGCAATCGTTCAATGCCTAGTCAGAAGGTGAAAGGGGTTTCAAAGCAACAGAATAATTATTGTGTCTGATGCCAGAATTGAGCACTAGGAAGGTGACCCGTGAATTAAATACAAAGCCAAGCGTGAGCAATAACCATTAGAAACAGGGTTGTACAGGGGAGTCAGGTTTCGATCCTGGGAACTGTGGGTTATGGGCCCACCATGTGGGTTAAAATAAGGAAGGGCGTTGACCTCTGGCACGGTTATTATAGCAACGCATGCCAGAAAATAACCTGTCAGTTATGTCGGCAACATCGTTGGTACCAAGGGCGAGGGACGAACAGAACCATTTTCCTGCTCGTTGAAATGAGGCGGACCAATAGGCAAGGTTCTCGTCCATCGGTGATTACCGGAATGTCATCAACAATAGTAACAGGGTTACACTAGACATGATGGTACGCGCGAGGTATTTACATAAGCGAGAAGAATATTACTGCTTAGATCATATAGATCACCGAAAGGTTAAACAAAACAATGGAAAGGAAAAGGTGATCATCAGTTAAATAGTACAATGGAAAGGAAAATGTGTTTAAACACATTATTGAGTATATCCTCCCCAAGGAGAAAGCGAGCATGATATCCATGACAGGTTATAACATAGAAAACCCTTTAGGTAGGAGAGAGAATTTTCATGACATTACCCATACAGCGGTGTTTGGATAATTGAGCAGGAAACATTTAGCATTGGGCTTCAAATGTTCCTGTTGAAAATCGGAGTACCATAGACATGCTTCGAGATAGCATTGACATGGTCTTCAAGCAAAGATCGGACTTTGGATACACAAAGGATCCATCAGGAACAACTCATAGAATAAGTCCTACACCTCATGGAAGAATGGCAATCCTTGCTAAAATGGAAACTATAACAATAGGTTTCTGGCCAGATGTGCTAGGCGCATGACATCACCTTACCGGGCCATATAAAGACCAATGCTATGACTCTTGGAAAATGTTCCAACCATCATATCTGACCGAGTTTCAGATCTGATTGGTGTCAGGATGCCCGAGAAGAAAAGATGCAACACAAATTGACGCAAGGACGTCTTAAGATTCTCGGGAAATGAACCATGAAAGCAAGTTCCGAAACCAGAGTTCATCATAAAACCAAGGAGAGGATGAGGAAGTGGCTGACGGACTTAGCGATAATTCAACAAGGTATCCAAAAGGATGCATCTCCTCAATTATGTGGATAAGGAGATAGCATTTGTCAGATCAAATGATATAATGAAGCATGCTCGAGGAAAACATACACAATTAAACATTGGTTGAAAGGTGCGCCCGAAATATGGGTTGGGCTGCACGACCAATGTCAGAATGGTGGTTCAATAATCAATAGTCTAAGAATGAATGGCCGACCATTAACTTCAAAGCAATAGGGTTGCTAGAAGGGTAGAATTCAAACATCACCGTTCACTAGTTGGTACACCGGTTGGAATCAACACGAGGACCAAGAAAGAATGGTGACGGTGAGAAGCATCACAATACCAAGAATTCCTTAAGAGGTGGAGCAGTTCTCACAACATCCTTGATATTAAAAGATGGTAATACTACAAGGTAAAGAAGAACAAATGCTGGATAGCAGGTAGCTCAAGGTATAACACAAAACATGAACAAGTTTGTGTTGAACGGAAGGCAATAAAGTGGTCAAAGATAACACAAATCATCGGGGCAAGGATGGTATTTCTCATCATGAACTCAATTGATATCCTGGAAGAGCTCATAAGGTTGATGATGATCACGACACATTTGTCGATAGATTTCATGAAGATGTAATCAATCAGCGACGACATCAAGTCAAAGGAATGATGAAGCGGAAGGTTATTGGAACCATGGATAGGACACAAACTTGATATCAAGCTTGTTGTCCAAGGCGAACTGATATGACGAGGAAGATCGACGTAAGCTTAGCTCATCGTAGAAAGTTGTGCTCCGGGATTACAGACCAGGTAGCACAGTTAAAGTTTAGCATGCTAATGATATAGCCGAACAGGCTAGGAATGACGTGATCGGGTACAAACCCGTAAGTAAAGAAGATTACCAAAAGTTGTTGAACCGTAGAACAGACTCGATTCAGTTATCGGTGTTTCGAGTGACAAACAACTCAAAACCCGAAGAAATTGGAATCATCGAGAAATAATAGTTGATGAAGAACTCACAAGAAGTTATGTAGTTCGGTGATATCCTCGAGATACCAGAGTGTAATACTCGACGGTAGAGCAGAGTAGACGGTGGACATGTGAAATGATCTGCAGAAGGCAACTACTTCATCTTGTCTGAGAAATGGAATCAAAGGAGAACAATCATGATCGGAACCACGGTTGCAAAGGATCAATTCACCGATACCAAGGATATTATATCAAGGAAATAGTTATTATTACAAGAAGCTTCCATGATAGGATCAACATCGTGTCCATGGGCATGAACTCAAAGTTCAAGGTCGACTCCCACTTCTTCAATGCATAACCGTTCATTCACTGCTCTAGATAAAAATGATTTCAGTGTCAATACCTACCTGGTGAATTACCAGAGGAGTATGACCCGTGAAAACTTTCGGTTTCACACAGATTAAAGAAGGCATAGGTTCAACCCATCGGGGCTTCTTACAACATATACCATGAACTTTAGGAGTAAATAACACAAGTTCAAAAGTAGAGCATGGTTGGCCAAATCGAAGAATATGATTTACGAATGGCATTACGTATCAGAGAAACAACTTCTTGAGGTTTTTGTATATGAAGGACACTGTCGGATGATAATTCAACAAAGGATCTAACGGTCCATAATAGGGCTGATGTGGGCATCGGCACACGACCAGAGGACGAAACAAAGCAAGGGCTTTGGATTATAGAATCAACTGACTAGTTCAAAGCTCAAAGGCAAAGGAATTAAGATTTCCAATTCAAGGGATCCGGAGCAAGGGCTCTGATTAAGGATGGATAAGCCGAGTAGGCTTAGGGGAATAATCGACGAAATTTTGATTGGTCGATAAACAGATCATGTTCAAAATGACATCTCAGCCGGAAAGATAATTTTAAAAGGATCAACCGATGATTGCGTGTATTCGCAAACATATTGAGTCAACAGACTCAAAATGATAATGACAAGGAATGTCAATAAGACTAGAGACTTATGGGATTAACCATAATGCAAGCAAGCAAGAATTTCAAGAGCCAAAGGCTCCAGAGGATTTTCGGAAGATCGAATAGTATTTTGAAGACTTTTGTGAAACACATGAACAACTGGGGATGAGCGGATACTCGACAAGTGCGAGGATTTATTTGAAGGGGTATTCATGTGGCAAAGAACTACTAGGCAGTAGGCACAAAGTATTCTCGGAACAATAGAGAAAACTTCGGGGTATCTTGTAATAACAAGATCAATGGGGGATGATCGTATGAATGGCAAGTGTAAGTAGGTATCCATAAGGATTTATCGGTGGTCGGGAATAGCAAAAGTGATGGGCACAAAGTCTCGAGAGAATATCAAAGAGTTTCTCCGAAATCTTCGGGTGCAGACGGTGATCATCTGGAGTGAAGGGCCTCTCCGGGAGAAAGTATTTTCGAGAACCTAAAGTTAGATTTTAGTAAAAATCGTTTAACCCGTATAGAAGAGAGTTCAGAATCCCAGAGGAAAGGTCGAGGAGTAAAAGATCCTAGTACCACCCAATGGCGACGTGGGCCCGTAAGGCACACAGCCATGTTAGTAAAAGTTTTGCAATGTCTAGACTCGACTTCGCCAAGGAGTGTGGAAGGGGATTCCTACAGCGATCGGCTCGATACCAACTTGTGGCGCCCCGATTCAATCGTACACTAATCATGCACGCAAATGTATACGATCAAGATCGTGGACTCACGGAAGATATCACAACACAACTCTAAAACATAAATAAGTCATACAAGCATCATAATACAAGCCAGGGGCCTCGAGGGCTCGAATACAAGTGCTTGCTCATAGGCGAGTCAGCGGAAGCAACAATATCTGAGTCTGGACATAAGTTTAACAAGTTTGCCTTAAGAAGGCTAGCACAAAGCGGGATACAGATCGAAGAGGCGCATGCCTCTGCACAGGATCCTCCTAACTACTCCCGGTCGTCGTCAGCAGGCAGACGTAGTAGTAGGCACCTCCGATGTAGTAGGAGTCGCCGTCGACGGTGGCGTCGCTCGAGGCTCCATCGTGCAGTCGCAGCAATCGGGTAATGAAAGGGGGAAAAAGGGGAACAAGGCAACCGTGAGTACTCATCCAAAGTACTACTTAAGCAAGGAGCTACACTACATATGCATGGATATATGTGTAAAGGGTCATATCGGTGGTGAGCTGCAGAATGCCAGAATAAGAGGGGGATAGCTAATCCTGTCGAAGACTACGCTTCTGGCAGCCTCCGTCTTGCAACATGTAGAAGAGAGTAGACTGAAGTCCTCCAAGTAGCATCACATAGCATAATCCTACCCGGCGATCCCCTCCTCGTAACCCTGAGAGAGAGCGACCACCGGGTTGTATCTGGCACTTGGAAGGGTGTGTTTTATTAAGTATCCGGTTCTAGTTGTCATAAGGTCAAGGTACAACTCCAAGTCGTCCTGTTACCGAAGATCACGGCTATTCGAATAGATTAACTTCCCTGCAGGGGTGCACCACATAACCCAACACGCTTGATCCCATTTGGCCGGACACAATTTCTGGGTCATGCACGGCGCTGAAGATCAACACGCCGCAGCCCCACCTAGGCACACACACGGTCTAAACCTAAACACACAGTGCGGGCCCATCGCCCTTAGCACACCGTTGCGTCTGTGACGAAGCCGAACTAGCCCCTTAATACAAAAGCAGGCCTACGTTCCAATCCGGCGCCGCCGCCAGCCGATCGACGCCACGTCACGAAGTGCTTGGTGATACCACGACGCCGAAAGTGCCCATATCTTTCCCACGTAGTTGGTTAGTGCGTATAGACCAAATGGCCAGACTCGGATCAAATACCAAGATCTCGTTAAGCGTGTTAAGTATCCGCGAACGTCGAACAGGGCCAGGCCCACCTCTCTCCTAGGCGGTCTCAACCTGCCCTGTCGCTCCGCCTCAAAGATCCACTCGCGGGTGCTCCACAAGCCGACCGACTTTAGTCACCACATGTATCATGTATAAAGTGTATAGTATATACCCGTGATCACCTCCCGAGTGATCACGACCCGATAGTATAGCATGGCGAGACGGACAAGAGTGTAGGGCCTTGATGGAACACTAGCATCCTATACTAAGCGATGAGGATGGCGAGTAAAGGTAACAACGAAGAGTAGCAAGGACAAGGCTATGCAGCAAAGTATAGGATTAAGCGAAAGCGATAACATGCTACACTACTCTAATGCAAGCAGTATAGAGAAGAGTAGGCGATATCTGGTGATCAAAGGGGGGGCTTGCCTGGTTGCTCTGGCAAGAGAGAGGGGTCGTCAACTCCGTAGTCGAACTGGGCAGCAGCAGCGTCGGTCTCGTAGTCTACCAGAGAGAAGAGGGGGAAGAAACAATGAATACCATGCAAACAGATGCATATTGATGCATGACATGACAAGTAAGTATGCTAGGGGTGCCCTAACGCGGTATGAGGTGATACCGGTGAAGGGGGGAAGCATCCGGGAAAGTATTCCCGGTGTTTCGCGTTTTCGGGCAAAGGAGCTGGAGGGGGAAAGTTGCGAGTTCGATAGGTTAGGGAGTGTGGCGGACGAACGGGCTGCTTATCCGGAATCGTCTCGTCGTTCTGAGCAACTTTCATATAGAAAGTATTTCCATCTGAGCTACGGTTTATCTTATATGATTTTCTAAAGTTTTAAAACATTTTTAGAATTTATTTAATTAATTTAATTCAACCTTATCGGAACGAATGCATCTTGGCGTCGGCAGATGCGTCAACGATCAACAGATTGGTCAAACTGACGGTGGGTCCCACATGTCATAGGCTGAAGACTAACAATTTGTTAACATTTAATTTAGCAGGTTAATTAGAGTTAATTAGTTAACTAAACAAGATTAATTAATTAATTAATTTTATTATTTTATTTTTAAATCCTTTTTTTGTTTTGGGCGTGGGGTCCCAACGTCATAGGCCCATCGGAGCCTAGCGGATCGGGCGAGCAGCGGGGCGGGGCGCCCGAACGGGAGCGACGGGCGTCTGGAGCGGGCGAACCTCGGTTGGCCCCAGGCGCTGGCCGGGGCGGAGGAGAGCGCCGGCCGCAACTGTGGGGGAGGTAGCGGGCGACATGGGGAGCGGAGGCAGAGGCTGGGCGGCAGTAACAGGAGGCGGCGACGACGTTAAGCAGCGGCGGTGGCGGCGATGGCGCTGCCGACGTGTTTCGAAGCGTCTTGGGAGGAAAGCGGGGCCAAGCTCGGCGGCGGTGGGCTCAGCACCACCGTGGTGCGACGGTTAAGCAAAACAGCAGCGCGCCGCGAGGCGACAACAGCAGGAGCAATACCGACGAGGGGCGCGGCCCGGACCAAGCCTCGGTCATGGCAGCAGGAACTCGGGGGTGGGGCTCATACGACAACAAATACGAGGGGGAAAAGGGGGGAATGGGTGCGGCTCACCGAGGGGAAGGCGATGGCGAGCTCGGGGTGGTTCTGGGAGGACCGGAGGTAGCAGATCGACGAGGCGGAGCAGACGTCCATGGTCGAAGAGGAAGGGTCGATGGCGGCGGCTCCAGGGGGCTCCAGCTAGATCCGGTTTCCGTCTGAACGACGGCAGCGAAGGGCCCGTCTCTCCGGAAGCTTCGGCGCCCTGGGAGGCTCCGGTGCACGGCATCGACATCGACGTCGATGCGGCGGCGACAGCTTCGGATGTGAGCTCCGGATCGGGATAGCGAGTGGCGGGGAGAAAGGATTAGCGATCTAGGGTTGTGAGAGGGGGCGCAGGCATTCTTATCAGTAGAGAGAGGCGGCGGGAGGCGCGGGATGGCCGCCCGTGGCTATCCGGCCATGGACGACGCTCCTGCGTCCACGGGGTGCCTGGTGAACAGAGAGCAAGGGGTGACGGGGATGGGATGGGCCTGCTTGTGGCCACTAGGGCCCGGTGCAGCGATGTAGATTCCTCTACCTCGTTTCCTTTTCTAAAACTTTTACATTTTCTGCTTTTTTCTTATTTTCTCTTCTGTTTTATTTATTTTAGTTAGCAAAACATTTTTACAAAAATATAACCCCTACTCCTAAATTAGCATAATAACATAGGACACCTACTCCAAAAAGTTTGGTGATTATATAAACTAGATTAACATTTGTTTAGTATTTAAACGCACTTAAATAATTGTTTGGCTGCTGTTTTACTTACTATAGTGCATTTAAATACTTTACAAAAGTGTGATTTCTTCAACAATATTTAATATGGATTATGTGGCTCACTCCAAACATTTTAGTTTTCATATTTGAAAACTTTTATTGTTTGCTTAATTTTGAATTTGAATTCGAACCGTTTTTGAACTAACGCGAGATTAGCAACAGTAATCGAGGTGACATGGCATCATTAGCAGAGGTTCACTGTAGCTTAATTATCTGGGCGTCACATCAATGCCAGGGTGGCCAAGTGCTTTGCGCTTTTCTGCTTCATTGTAGGCTTGAACGCATTTGTCAGAGAGTGCTTTCATGCGCTCTCTTGAGCCTTTGGCTTCCTCGCGTTTCTTCCGGAACGACTCTTTGAGGTCAGTCAACATCACCTTGAACTTTTGCACATCAGCCACATTCAGCCTGGCTACATGCTTCTTGAACTGTTCCTTCTTGAAGTCTATCTTTCGCTTCAGTTCAACGATGCGCTGAGCCAGAGCAAGCTCAGGAGCAATGGTGCCTTGGAAAGCAACGCTGACGCCAATGGGAAGCTGAAGACCATCAAAGCTGAGATCCTGATTATCAAACCACTCATCAATGAAGTTCTTCAGTATGTTTACATCAAAGAGGGGAAGATCGTTGAATATCTCCGCCTCTTGCTTGCTCTTGATCAGCTGTTCTAGAGCATCTTCACCAAATTCTTCATCTGAAGATAAGTCAATGGGTTTAGATTCATTCCTCAGAATGGCAGCAGGCATCAGTGCATGACTCAGTTTCTGAACTGGTGTCTTCTGTGGCTTCTAACGCCTCTTGGAGATGCGAGAGAGATCTTCAGAGTTATTGCTTGGAGCAGGAGGGGCAGTTGCCAATGGCTTCACTCTTGAAGCTTTTGGAGCAGCAGATGATTTTGAAGCTTTAGTCTTCTTTTGCTTCTTAGGCTTTGGAGGAGGGCAGGAGCTTCATCGGTGTCATTGTCATCATCGAATGATCCACCTTGGCACCTTGAATAGTGATGTGAGTGATGAGGCAGACAAGGTTGTAGAAGGGCCAATCCTGTTCTCACCGGGCTTCACGGGTGCCATTGTCCCGAGGTGAGGAAGGACACGGGTTGAATTCAAGCCCTAAATCCTTCTTGTTCTTTGTAGCTGAGTCTTTGCTTAACCGGTAGTTGCTCTTGAAGCAGTGTCTTCACGACACGGAGCGGTGAAGGCGGGTCAACATTCTCGGGATGTGGTCCGCGCACCATGCAAGGATAGAAGCCTTGCTCAATAGCTTGACTGAGTCCGGGGTGGAAGATTTTTGTACAGAATATCACCTGGGGTGCCTTGATGGCATTCTTCTCGCATACTCTTTAGTGATGAAGCGATATCTAAACCATTCTTACGCCCAATATCTTTGAATCCATTGGATTCGATTCTTGCGTTCGATATAGGTTTCTTACGGGTCAGTTTGTACATCTCGTGCAAATCTGGAGGTAAGTCCTTGGAAGTGTTACCACGGCGTTTATCGCCTCCCTTCCTTGCTGACTTTTCGGTTGCCATGAAGTGTAAAGCGAAAGGCTTGATCGATGCACGAGCTTCAAACGGCTGGACTGACAGGAACTTGCTTCAGGTGAGTTGATGTGACTCTGCAAGAATTCTGCAAACGAATGCAGACTATGAGAACCAAGGGATTCTCCCACGGACATGTACTTGTGACAACATTAAAGGTGCGAGGGAAGGGGAAGAGGTCATATGCATTCTCAGAAGATTTTGAAGATAAATCAGTTTGAAGACATTGACCTCATAACGCGAAGACATTCACTTATATGATGAGAGTTGGTTCCAGAGTTGTACAAATCCAAGAATAAGTACAAGTGAGGAATCTAACTTGTGAAGAAGCATAAGTGAATATAATAGGCAGAATATGAGATGCAGAAAGAGATAGATTCATGTTTGAGGATCTAGAAACCACTTTTGGTAAGAAAGGATGAATCTATCAGATCAAAAAGACGGTAAAAAGCAAACTTTTATTACCACACGAAGAACTGCTAGATGAAGCGAAGATGGATGCCGAGCAGTTCGATCTCCCGTGCCCTAACTTGGTGACGGAAGACAGCTACGGCGACGGCGGAGAAGACGAGGTCCACGGCCGGCGTGAGGACGGCGTCGATGAAGTTGCGGAAGCTAAGCGCTCCGTCGTCGGCGTCGTCGAGAGCTAGCGGAGACGCTAGGGTTTGCGAAAGATGGCGAAGGAGGAAGAAGGATCTTTTGACCGAGGCGAGACAGGTATTTATAAGGACAGAGACAGCACAACGCAATTACGCAGGTGCCCCTGGCGGTTCACATCTGAAGGACACATGGCTAACATGCAACTCATTGTGAGTTGTTCCACATTCCCACGCGCGCCTGGATTGTCGGGGTGGTCGTTCCGAATTCTCCGGGTTTCAGGCAAAAGGATATGTCATTAAAAACTAGATATAAATGTTTGTCTCTGTATCTTCTGCTGACAAGGACGCAGAGAAGACATTCGAAAGTTTCAACAGAATGCATATGCTTTGGATAGATAGAGCTTGAGGTAGAAAGCACAGAGAGGTTAGGGTCCGATCACATTCACTTAGTTCAAAAGATTCAAACATGACATAGCTATAAGTGAATCTTGTAGAGAGGAGAATGTTGTATATATATATATATATATATATATATATATATATATATATATATATATATATATATATATATATATATATATATATGAGTAAAGCCAAACCAATAATCACGAAGTCAAATTAACGTTGAAGATAGATCAATTGTGAAGACTTTGCAAATGTGGCGCCATGAGGAAACACTTCATAAAAGTTTGGTGGTGGCATTACCCACTGTATAGGAAGTATTAGACCCAGACACGGCGCACAATTATCGTGGCGCTCTGAAGTCAATTTCCGCATTAATGTATTTACACTTAGAGTGTATGTCTTCATTGATTGAAGATATACATTACTTCGTGTGTTGCACATCTAAGTCATCAAAATGCATAAGTGTTAGGATGTGTGCCTAATCACAGGACATTTGAGGATTCCAAGATATTTAGCTCACACGCAACTTGCAAAACCTTTTCTCATCCAAGGGCTTAGTGAAGATATCAGCCAACCGCTGCTCTTACGTCTTGACATGAATGATATCAATATCTTCTTTCATAACATGATCTACGAGGAAGTGATGGCGAACTTCAATGTGCTTTGTCTTGAGTGCTGAAGCGGGTTATTGGCAATCTTGATAGCGCTTTCATTACCGCGATGAGAGTGGCACATGCTTTAGATTGATGCCATAGTCCTTAAGAGTTTGCTTCATCCACGAAGTGGCGCAGAAGATCCAAAGCAACAATGTATTCAGATTCAGCAATTGAGAGTGATACACAATTCGCTTCTTTGAAGACCAACAGACAAGAGATCGACCCGTAAAGTGACATATGCCACGATGTAGACTTGCGATCCACCTTGTCACCAAAGCATAATCAGCATCCCAAAATCCAACCAGATCAAACTCGAGCCCTTTGGATACCATAATCCTAGTGTTGGGGTGTAAGCCAAATATCGAAGAATTAAACTTCACAGCTAAGTGATGCGACTCCTTTGGTGCCGCTTGAAATCGGGCACACATGCAAACATTAAGCATGATATCTGGCCTAGATGCACATAAGTAAAGTAAAGAGCCAATCATGGAGCGGTATACCTTTTGATCGAAATCTTTACCATTGGCGTCGGGGCTTAGATGACTTTTGGTTGGCATTGGCGTCGTGAATCCTTTGCAGTCTTGCATTCCAAACTTCTTCAGACAATCTTTGAGATATTTTTCTTGTGTCGCGTGAGCAAATTCATCACTGTATTTCTTGTTGGTGCAGCCGAAGATAATGTCATCCACATAGATTTGGCACATAAAAAAATTCACCGTCATATGTCTTCGTGAAGAGAGTGGGATCTAGAGAACCAGGTTTGAAGCCTTTGCTCTTCAGGAACTCTTTGAGTGTGTCATACCAAGCACGAGGGGCTTGTTTGAGGCCATACAGTGCCTTGTTGAGCTTGTACACCATATCAGGATGTTTAGGGTCTTCAAAGCCAGGCGGTTGTGCAACATATACTTCTTCTTCAATCTTTCCATTGAGAAAGGCACTCTTCACATCCATTTGATACAGAAGGATGTTATGATGATTTGCATAGGCTAGAAGTATGCGAATGGCTTCAAGCCTTGCCACTGGAGCAAATGTTTCATCGAAGTCAATTCCTTCAACTTGTGTGTATCCTTGAGCACCGAGCCGTGCTTTGTTTCTGACTACTTGACCATGCTCGTCTTGTTTGTTGCGATATATCCATTTTGTGCCTATTATGTTGTGCTTGCGAGGATCAGGACGCTTGACTAATTCCCACACATTGTTCAGCTCAAACTGTTGTAGC